>MU551566.1:6226-51604 GCA_024362625.1 Silurus asotus | reverse complement strand
CCAATAATTGTGGGACACATGATTTCAAGTTTTTTTTTTCCTAAATGTGTGATTTTTTTACTACCAAAGTAATGTACGTAAATAAAAGGTTTGATTTTTCTCTTTTTTTGCATTTGGGTTCTATGTTGTTTAAAAAAAAAAAGGAGAATTTTTTAAAGTCCACGACCACATCTTAAACAGGGGTGCCAATAATTGTGGAGGGCACTGTACGTAACCTAGAGACATTCCCCATTCGGGAACTTTGAGCTGCATCACAACGCTTACGGAATGAGTGTCCAATCGCGCCACACTGACCAGACCCGGCCCAGAGCTTTACAACCAGAATGTAGAACAGAGGAGCCCTGAGTGACTCTAAGGTTAAGGTCGTAAAACCTGACAAAGGTCAGCAGGGTGAGCCAGCCCGCAGTGTTGCAGATGTCGTGGAGTGGGACTCCAGTGGACCAGGCCTTTGAGGCCGCCATACTACGAGTGAAGTGAGCCTTGACCCCGAACGAAGCAGGGTCAAGGCAGAAGCCTTTTCTGTAAGGGCCATAGCATACGAACAGTTGCTAGGACTTCCTCCACAGACTCGTCCTGTGGACATAAGTGTGCAGTGCTCGCACTGAACACATTCGGTTTTGCTTCTCCTGGTCAGGGGCTAAGAACGGGGGGAGGGCAGAAAGCCTGCAGCACAACAGGTCGTGGGGGAAGCCGCAGGCACCTTAGGTACATACCCAGTCTTTATAGAGGGCCACTTCGGCCAAGGGCTCGAAGGGGTGCTCAGATAGAGCCGCCAGAACAAAGGCCAAGTCCCATACAGGCACTCTGGGTCGCATGCCGTGCCTCAGCACGCTGAGGAGAAAACGTGTCACAAGAGGGTGTCTACCCAGCAACTGCCGTGATAGTGGACACGTAAACCTTCAGGGTTAAAGAAGCCAACCCTGTGCCAAACTGTCCCTGTGAAAACTCCAGAATTGAACCAACCGGGCTGTGGAATGGGTCAAGTGGTGAACAGATGCCATCTAGTGGCATACGGCCACAGCTGTAGCCATTCCCCAGCCCTCGACTTTGGCCTTTGCCTCGAAAGGACGTCTGCTCTCCATTTTAACTGGCCCAGGAGGAGTTTCCTCTGGGACCACAGGAGGATCTGCCGGTGCCAGCCTGTGTAGAGGGGGAGATCGGAGACCCCCTGGTGGTTAACATATGAGACCACCCATGTGTTGTCTGTATGGACCAACATATGGCAATCTCTTAGGTCTAGGAGGAAGTGTTTCAGACCCAGAAACGCAGCCATCATCTTCAGGCAGTTTATGTGCCATGAGAGGTGTGGCTCGCTCCACCGACCTTGGACGGAGAGGCTGTTTATGACCACTCCCTGCAACGTGAAGGAAGTGTCCATCATTAGCATTATGGTATGACAAGGAGTTCCCAGGACGGGGTCTTGAGACAGGAACTTTGGTTGTCTCGACAGATCTAAGGCTGGAAGGGCTCGCCGGAGACCTTGTTGGTACGGTGTGGATTGCCCTTTTGGGAAAACCCTTGGAGCCACCATTGGAGGGGTCTCATATGGAGGAGGCCAAGTGGAATCACATTGGACGCTGCCGCCATGGGACCCAGCAGCCACTGGAACTGCTTCAATTGAGTGACTGGCCTTTTATTACTCTCCTGACTGCTGTTAGGATAGCGTCGATCCGGGCAGGGGACAATCGTGGTTGCAACATGGTCAGGTCTCACACTATGCCCGGGAAGGTGGTTCTCTGCGGTGGAGAAAGCACATTTTTCCAGCCGTTCGGTCATGGGTTAGGGTCCCCAGTTCCTTCATGCAGGCAAGAACAAGATCTCAAAAATTATAGGTGGCAAAAGTACAAACATCGTTTACTTTAGTAGAAGTACAGATACTTGGGTAAAAGTTCAAGTACTGATTATACTTTTTTATTCAAGTGAAAAGTAGTTATTACTTCTACCTGTTTATTTAGTCAAGCCTTTGATCAGTACATTTTTTCTTAGGTAAAGGAGCAGATCTGGAGGGATCATGGATATAGAATGTTTGGTGAACTGGGATATCTGTATGATGTCATCCCCTCACATTCACACGTTCAATCAGGTTTGTTGACGGTGGTGTGGTGGGTCGTCTCTTATTCCAGAGATCCTTATGTCTGTGTTACCTTCTGGTTCTCCCATGTAGCTATGCTGCCATAGCGAGTCTTGCCGGAGTCCAAACTGTATAGTGACATTAGCTTTCATACAACAAAAAAGGAGACCTAATAATCCATATCCTTCTCTCTCTCTCTCTCTCTCGGTCGAGTTAAACATGCTCCTGAGGCTTCAGTGATCATTGTTCCTGCCCCTCTCACCTCCGTGGATCTTCCCACTTCGTCCAGGCCTGCCTCTGGATAGTGTTCTCTTCGACTGGAGAAAACTCTGTGCAGCTTGGAACGGTTTCTCATCAACACCTTGGGTGGTTCCATGAAATTCCGGAGTAAGAACGGGCGCTTTGAGGATGGATTGGACGGTAGTTAATGTCAACAGTCTGCTGCACTGACTCAGGATACAGTTTGTTTCTGATCATCATCACTGTACCCCACAACATCGTATATCTGCTACAAATGGACATTCGGTGCAACCCAGATGAGGATGGGTTCCCTCTTGAGTCTGGTTCCTCTCAAGGTTTCTTTCTTATGCCATCTCGGGGAGTTTTTTTCTTGCCACTGTCGCCACCAGCTTGTTCATCAGGGACAAACTTACTTATAAAGAACATATTCACTTTTAATCACCACATTATCTGTGTAAAGCTGCTTTAAGACAGTGTTCATTGTTAAAAGCGCTATACAAATAAAAATGAATTGTATTGAATTGTTTTAGTGTCACGCAGGTAACTAGACCTCACATCATATTTTGATAGGTTATCTACCTGAAGTGCAAAATGTATCAATCGTGCAAATAGTAAAAATAAATATGTAGCATATGTACAGCATGTGAATAAATATAAAGGCTATAACATGTGCAGCATTTCAAGGTCCTGGAGTGGCCTAGCCAGTCTCCAGATCTCAACCCCATAGAAAATCTTAGGAGGGAGTTGAAACTCTGTGTTGCCCAGCGACAGCCCCAAAACATCACTGCTCTAGAGGATATCTGCATGGAGGAATGGGCCAAACTACCAGCAACAGTGTGTAAAAATCTTGTGGAGACTTACAGAAAACGTTTGATCTCTGTCATTGCCAACAAACGGTATTAAGATTAACTTGTTATTATTATTATTATAAATACTTATTTTCCACCATTATTTGCAAATAAATTCTTTAAAAATCAGACAATGTGATTTTCGGGATTTTTCTTTCTCATTTTGTCTCTCATAGTTAAAGTGTACCGATGATGAAAATTACAGGTCACTCTCATCTTTTTGAGTGGGGGAACTTGCACACTTGGTGGCTGACTAAATACTTTTTTGCCCCACTGTATATGAATGCATTATATACACATATATACATGAATGTAAAATGTTGGGCAGAATGAACAGTAAGGATATAAAGATACATATAGATAAAAAAAAATGCAGATGTAATGAGGAGTAAAAAAGATATACTATGTAATATGTAAATTGTATGTATAATTGTATAGAGGTTGTCAATCAAGTTAAATATTTAATCGCAACTTAATCGCACATTTCTATCTGTTCTAAATGTACCATATATTATTAATTCCTTTTTTTTTATACTTTAAGCAACATGGACATGAAGACAAATGGATGCAACATAAAGCATTAAGACAAAAAATTCTTGTAAATGTTTTAAAGTATTAATGGTGGCTTAAATTACGTAAATCATCAGGACACCAAACGGAACCTTTGCTATGTTTCCACACGGACAGATAATGAGGTGAACCCGGAGAAACTGCACCTCTTCAAGTCAAGTCAAGAAACTTTTATTATAATTATAGACAGTTTACAGATTTCAATGATGTATTATTTTTATCTGTACGATCAATAAAGACAGTAATTTTTGTTTGTTTCTCCATTATGAGAGAAAAACCCACAAAACACCACCCAGAATTGTGTAAATCATGGTGGATTTGGTGTTTGATTTGAGACTTGGCACAGAAATAAAACAATTTAAAAATATTTTTCAGTGGAGTTTATTTATTTATTTTATATCTAAGTAAAGAAGGGACATCATGAATAATTGTAAGTTTTGCTGAAGGTTTTATTTTCGCCTAGTTCATATTTAGTTATTTATTTGTATTTATATATTTTATAAAAATGGTAAAAAGAGAAATGTGTGCTGAATTGAGCGTGTTAATAAAATTTAGTGCCGTTCAAAAGAATTTGAATTTTGACAGCCCTAATATATATTAATAAATAACTAATAAAAAATGTTGTTAATGAATGTGTCCAGGCTGAAGATCCACATCATCATGGATCCAAGATGGCGGCATGGCAGTGGCCGCTCCGGACCCAAAATGGTGCTACTTTTACTTTGTAGCCCACCTTACACAACACATGGACATCGGAGCAACCGGTGTCCCTGTGTACAACCGCAAAACCCTGAAAGAACTCAGAAACAACCCAAACAACACACTTAATGATGACCTGCTGCAGAAGCTACCTCAGCGTGCTCCGAGAACCAGGCCTCCAGACCTTGGCATCGCCTGCGGTTATTTACCACAGGAATTCACCACCGCTATTGTGCTCGGAGTGTACATACCACCTAGCGCTAATGCTAAGGAAGCGCTCAACTTGCTCTACGGGACTCAGTACTGTGCTCCCTAAATTTGATCAGAATGTGGTATTGCAACCAGAGGAGAAAACACGCTGGATGTTGTTTACCGGGCTTAGCCCCGCCCCCACCTTGGGTACTCAGACCACATCTCTGTTATGCTGATCCCAGCATACAGACCACTCAGCAGGCGTTCAAGACCAGTTCGGAAGCAAGTAAGAACCTGGCCAGCAGGATCCATGTCTGCTCTCCAAGACTGTTTTGAATGCACTGACTGGGACATGTTCATGGAAGCTGCAACCAATGTCGATTTCATCAACTTGGAGGAGTACATGTCAATAGTGACCAGCTACATCGGCAAGTGCATTGATGACGTGACCATCTCCAAGACCATCACTACACGCTCCAACCAGAAGCCGTGGATGACAGCTAAGATGCATGAGCTGCTCAAAACAAGAGACTCTGTCTTCAGAGCATTGGGCAAGGCGGCCTTGAAAACAGCAAGGGCCAAACTGTCCTGTGCTATCAGAGAGGCAAAGCGCGCACACGGAAAGAGAATCCACGGGCACTTTTAGGACAGCGGAGACACCCGGCGCATGTGGCAGGGCATCCAGGCGATCACGAACTACAAGTCAACATCAACTGCTCGTGACCTTGACGCTTCCCTTACAGATGCGCTCAATGACTTCAATGCCCTGTTCGAGGTGCAGAACAACATGGTGGCAAAGAAGATCATCCCTCCTCCCAGTGACCAGGTGCTTTGTCTAACCACAGCTAAAGTGAGGAAAACTCTATGCAGAGATAACTCAGAGAGGTCTTCTGGACCAGACAACATTTCTGGCAGAGTGCTCAGGCAATGTGCAGAACAGCTAGTGGATGTCTTCACCGACATCTTCAACATCTCCCTGATCAGCGCCACTGTTCCTACGTGCCTCAAGACTACGACTATCATTCCCGTGCCGAAAAAGTGTTCTGTCTCCTGCCTCAATGACTATCGTCCCATTGCACTTAAACCCATCATGATGAAGTGCTTCAAGAGGCTCGTCATGAGGCACATAAAGACCCAGCTCCCACCCGCATTGGACCCCATGCAGTTCGCATATCGTCCAAACTGATATTTATTATTAATAAACTTTATTTTGTATAGCGCCTTTAAAAAGAGGTTCTTAAAGCGCTTGACATAAAAGATGAAATTAAAAGATACACATAATATTACAGACACTAACACTAACCATACAAAAAATAAAAAACCCAATAAATAAACAAAGAAGTCACATAAAAGCTACCCTAAAAAAGAACGTTTTAGGATGGGATTTAAAAACACCCAGGGATTCTGCATTCCTGATCTCTGAGGGCAGGGAATTCCACAGTTTAGGAGCCAAAGAAGAAAAAGCATTTTTTTAGCCGTGTTTTTTGGGCAGTGAGAAGACCAGCTTTAGAGGAGCGTAGAGCACATGAAGGTGTGTAGGGGGTTAGCAGCTCACATAGATATTGAGGGGCCAGATTATTCAAGGCCTTATAGGTGAGCATGAGAATTTTAAACTCAATACGACAACTAACTGGAAGCCAGTGCAATTTTTCCAGGATAGGTGTGATGTGTTCCCTTGCACTGGTCCTAGTCAGAATTCTAGCAGCTGAATTTTGTACCAACTGTAATTTACTTAGGGTTGCTTTAGGAACTCCAGCCAGCAAAGCATTACAGTAGTCAAGACGTGAAAATACAAAGGTGTTGATCAACTTTTCAGCCACAGAGAAAGTCAGCATGGGATGTAATTTACCAATGTTTCTGAGATTAAAAAAAACGACACTCTGACACTGCTACGAACATGATGGTCAAATGATAAATTGGTGTCAAATATCACCCCTACATTTTTTTATTTAGTTTGGAATTGTAAAGCAGAGCCATCCAAACTTAAGGGTACGGACTCTGCTTTACACAACTGATGAGGTAAACCAATAAGCATCACTTTGGTCTTGTCACTGTTCAGACAAAAATAATTTTTTGACATCCATTTCTTAATCTCAGTAAAACATTGAGAGAGAAAAGACACAGGAATATTGACATCAGGTTTAGAATGTATTTATATCTGAGTGTCATCTGCATAAAAGTGATAGTTAAGACCAAGTGCTCTTAGAATCTTAGATCTTAGATCTTAGATCATTAGTGACCTTAACTAATGCTGTTTCAGGGCTGTGGAGTTTTCGGAAGCCAGACTGAAGTGGCTCAAAAAGATCATTAGCAGAGAGATGCGAACTGAGAAGCCACTGTTTGTTCTAAAATTTTGTTGAGGAATGGAAGATTAGAGATGGGACGAAAATTGTTCGGATTATCAAAGTTCACGTTGTTAGTTTTTGGTACTGGGGTGACAGCAGCAGTTTTAAGTGCTGCTGGCACTACACCAGTATACAGAGAGTTATTGATAATTCTCAAAACAACAGGAGAGAGGGAATCAAAACAAGATTTAAAAAGACAAGATGGTATCGGATCAACTCTAAAAGTTGAGGCTTTCAATTTTAAAACCATGTTGCATAATGACTGGGAGTCATGAACAGCAAAGTTAGAGAGACAGATTCCAGAAAATGACATCTGACATCTGACATACTTCGTCATGAAGAACTTCAAACAGCTGGTATTTGCCCATCTAAAGAAGGTGACAGAACAGCTGCTGGATCCCCTACAGTTTGCATACCTAACAAACAGAGCGGTGGATGACGCAGTCAACATGGGGCTAAACTACATTCTTCAACACCTTGACTGCCCAGGAACATATGCCCAGATTCTGTTTTTTGACTGTAGTTCGGCTTTCGAAACAATAATTCCGGCAATTCTCCAGTTCAAACTCCTAAACCTCACTATACCCTCTGCCATGTGTCAATGGATCACCAGCTTGCTGACAGGCAGGAAACAACAGGTGAGACTGGGAGGTGTTACCTCCAGTATTCAGACAGTGCTCCTCAGGGTTGTGTCCTTTCCCCACTGCTATTTTCCCTTTATACAAATGACTGCATATCAAGTGACCCAACTGTCAAACTCCTGAAATTTGCAGATGACAACACGCTCATCGGACTCATCCAAGATGGTGACGAGTTTGCATATGAGCAGGAGGGGAAGCAGTTGGTGCTATGGTGCAGTCAGAACAACCTTGAGTTAAACACACTCAGAACTGTGGAGATGATAGTGGACTTTGGGAAACACCCTTCAACACTACTCCCCCTCACAATATCCAACATCCCTGTGTCATCTGTGGAGAGCTACAAGTTTCTGGGCACTGCCATTTCCCAAGACCTGAAATGGGAATCAAACATAAACTCGATTCTGAAAAAGGCCCAGCAGAGGATGTACTTTCTACGCCAGTTAAGGAAGTACAGGAGCTGTTGATACAGTTCTACACTGCAGTCATTGAATCTGTCCTGTGCTCATCAATCACCATCTGGTTTGGAGCAGCAACAAAACAGGACAGAAACAGACTGCAGAAAACTGTTAAAACAGCAGAAAAAATTGGTGCCCCCCTGCCCACTCTCCAGGACTTGTACCATAAAAAAAAACAGAAACCGGGCAGAAAAAAATCATTAATGACTCTTCACACCCTGCACACAACATCGTTCAGCTCCTCTCTTCTGGCAGCGCTACAGAACTTTGTTCACTAAAACCTAAAACTGCCAGACACAGGAACAGTTTCTTTCCCAAGCAAACACCCTCACTAACAACTGACCATAATTATATTCCCTGCTCATATCTATAAATACTGCACAGAACTCTCACTCATCACAGTGTCTGTATATGTTGCACACACTATTGCTGCTATTTACTGTACAAAGTTTTATAGTAAACTCTCTAATCATACCTGACACACAATATTGTCATTTACACTGCCATGCACTCCCACACTTTATATACATTACTGATCTGTGTCCCTATTTATTACCCACACTGTCTATACGGTCTTATATTGTCTGTATGTCTGTATTGTCTTGTCTGTTTTGTCATGTATAGGTTTTATTTATGTCTGTACTTTTGAGAGTCACTAACAGCTGGAAGCAAAATCATTGTGTGTCAACAGTGCAGAGTAATGAAGAGTGTGTTAGAGAAGTGAAGAGTGCAGGCAGGGTGGAGTGGGTGGAGAAGAGTGATAGCAGGAGTGATTTGTGATAGAAGAGTATCTGTGAGTGTGAAAGGGAAAGTTTATAGGACTGTGGTGAGACCTGAGATGTTGTATGGATTAGAGACAGTGGCATTGAGTAAAAGACAGGAGGTGGAGCTGGAGGTAGTAGAGCTGAAGATGTTGAGATGTTCGTTGGGAGTGATGATGATGGACAGGATTAGAAATGAGTTAATTAGAGGGACAGTGCATGTAGGACATTTTAGAGACAAGGTGAGGGAGGTGAGATTGAGATGGTTTGGACATGTGCAGAGGAGGGACATGGGGTATATCAGTAGGAGAATGCTGAGGATGGAGCCACCAGGAAGGAGAAAAATAGTAGTTATTTTAAAAGAGGCAGATGTAGAGGACAGAGAGGTGTGGAGACGGATGATCCACTGTGGAGACCCCTAAAGGAAACAGCCAAAAAATAGAAGACAAATTACAGTGCTGCGTGTGCTATTCCCTTCACTGCCATTATGTTTAGGACATAGTAGAATTGCAATAAGGAGGCAATACAACAAATGCTTTAATGTAAATCATTTGAAGTTCTTTACACCAGCATAACATATGTAACAAAATGATCATTCAAGATTGAAGACAGATAACTGTAAACTTTAAACACCAACACAAACAAGAAATTTGCGGAAAATGATACTGAAAATAGGAAGCTACATCACAGCTACTCGGCTTCACCTGCTTTCTTGCTGTCCATTACACTGTGTTGACGGTGTATATGAAGAGTGTGACCTCACTTTGTTTTAAGTGTCTGTTAGTCCAAAATGTGGCTCTTTTACTCTCACACGTTCACTCAGGTTTGTTGATGGTGGTGTGGTGGGTCGTCTCTTATCCCAGAGATCCCTCATGTCTGTTACCTTCTGGTTCTTCCTTTTAGTTCTGCTGCCATAAATATACTGCTCACAATGTACAGTGTGTTTAACTTTAATCTAACAATGAAGAGACCTAATAATGCATGTTTCTCTGATCAGGCATAAACTTATATGGACTAAGTTATACATGTAAAATGTTAATTTGTAATCTATTTAATTTTGTGAAGCTGCTTTTGGACAAAGTCCACTGTTAAAAGTGTTACACAAATAACACTGAACTGAATTATATAGAAGAGGTTGAAGGTATTTATGAGTACTCCGGTGTTATATTGCATCATTACTGCAGGTATAAGACAGATTTCAGCAGCAAGTCTTGATTCGGTCACCTCTTTAGTCTGCTTTTGAAGGTGATTACATGAGAACCAGAGACGTTGCAGCAGTTTAGGTAATACAGTATGTGCACAGACACACCACACCCAGTCAGGTGCCACACCCTGTCAAAGATGCACCAATGAAGTTTTTCATATGTATTTCATTTTACTATATGTAAATGACAGTACTATGCATGCCATCCACCCACTGCCATTATTCTTAGGCCACAGCAGACCGACAGAAGAGGTGATGATGCAGTTATTTACAATAATCAATGTCTCTCACAAAAAAAACCTAAACATTAATGTCACACATTACATAACACATTCTTTACACCAACATAACACATGTGTCAAAATGATAATTCATGATTGCTTAGGAGTAAAGACAACTGTAAAGTTTAAACAGACAGATTTGAAAGTCCTTGACATCATTGATCATAATCTCCTCCTTGCTAGACTAGAGAATGTTGTTGGAATAAAGGGAACAGCTCTGTCCTGGCTCAGCTCTTATCTGACTGATCGTTAACAGAAACAGAATCAGATTTGTTGATGTAAATAATAGTTCTCCACACTCTCTGAGGTAAAGTTTGGTGTTCCACAAGGATCTGTTTTAGGCCCACTGCCTTTTTCATTTCAATATGTGGCTCTGGGTGAAATGAAACGTAAACACAGTATTAAATAAATCAATAAACTGCCTCCTCTGCCATTTAGACAGGGCTGGTGTATATAATTGTACCCAGGAGGATAAGCTTCATTTAATGTTAAATATTAATTCAGTTAAATCCATTGTCCTGTTAAACACAGTACATCAAACAACTGATCGGTAATAATTTTATTTATAGTCATCATAAGAGATTTTAAAATCCTATCTCTAGATCCGATGTGCTGCTGTGCGTTCAGTCTTATTTAATTTAATATTAATGAAATTACTTAAACTTTCCTGAAATTTCTTCATATTGGTTTTACTCAGGGAACTAACATGGTCTTAATTTGGTGACGCCTGAGTGGCCATTCAGCGGTTGGTTTAACCTGCTTGTCTGCCTTGGCCATATATAGTCACTTGTCAACTAGTGCTAATGACCTACTGTATACTGCAAGAAATGAGAGCAGCACCTTCCTGAGTTGAATGAATACCAGCCTGTTAGGGCCAGACTGTATGCATTCCACTCAGGAAGTCTTAATCATTCTTAATCATTACTCCAATTATCTATGAAGCCCTCATTGTTTTTGCAGCCCAATTTAGACATCAAGCAGTTCAGTGGCAGCGATTAAGAAGATAAAAAGTGGAAAGTCGGTGGGACCAAATGACATATCGATAGAAGCATGAAAATGTTTAGGAGACATACATAAATTGAAATTTAAAACATCAGGCAAGAAATCCAGATGGTTAGTATAAATCCAAATTATTTTACAAGTAATCCTGTAGACACCAGTTTAATTATAGCAGACAATCAACTACAAAGCTTCACTCCTATTCATTAGAATGACTTAATTTCATTAATCTCCTTATCAAAATCATCAACCTGCATTCTTGATCCCTTGCCTACAAGTTTCTTTAAACAGATAACTCCAGAGGAAATTGAACCTGTATTAAAAATAATTAACTCTTCCATTAGCACTGGTTATGTACCTAAATCCTTCAAACTGGCAGTTATCCACCCCCTTATTAAGAAACCTGACCTTCACCATGTCAGTTGTCCAACTACAGACCGATATCAAATCTCCCCTTTATATCCAAGATTCTAGAAAAGGTTGTAGCACAGCAGTTCTGCTCACATCTACTGAGGAACAACATTTATGAAATGTATCAGTCAGGATTTCGGCCTCATCATAGCACAGAGACGGCGCTAGTTAAGTTGGTAAAGTTGGTGGTTAACCCGAGTCTTTCCTTTGAGTCTCACGTGAATAATATTATCAGGATCTCCTTCTTTCACCTTAGAAATATTGCTAAAATTAGAAATATGATGTCGTTACAGGATGCAGAAAAACTAGTAAATGTTTTTGTTACTTCTAGATTAGATACTGTAACACTTTAATGTCTGGATGTTCGAGTAAGTGCATAAATAAGCTTCAGTTAGTCCAGAATGCAGCAGCAAGAGTCCTCACCAGATCTAGAAAATACGACCACATCACCCCTGTTTTAATCATCTACACTGCTCCCAATCAAATCTCGCATTGATTATAAAATATTACTACTGACGTATAAAGCACTTAACACTCACACCGCAGTATCTGAGTCCAAACTGCACAGTGACATTACCTTTCATACACCAATAGGGGCACTTGATAATCCATATCCTTCTCTTCCCGTCACCCCTCTCTCTCTCTCTCTCTGTCTCTTTCTCTCTCTCTCTCTCTCTCTCTCTCTCTCTCTCTCTCTCTCTCTCTCTCTCTCTCTCTCTCTCTCTCTATCGGTCGAGTTAAACATGCTCCTGAGGCTCCAGTGAACACTGTTCCTGCCCCTCTCCCCTCCGCGGATCTTCACACTTCTGTGCAGCTTGGGACGGTATCTCCTCAACACCTTGGGTGGTTCCATGTAATTCCGGAGTAGAACGGGTGCTTTGAGGACGGATTGGACTGTAGTTGGTGTCGGCGGTCTGCTGCACTGACTCGGGAGTGCAGTTTTCTTCTGATCATCATCACTGTACCCTGCAACTTTGTATATATGCTTCAAATAGACATTTGGTGCAACCCAGATGAGGATGGGTTTCCTCTTGAGTCTGGTTCCTCTCAAGGTTTCTACCTTATGCCATCTCGGGGAGTTTTTCCTTGCCACAGTTGCTCATCAGGGACAAACATACTTACAAAGAACATATTTACATTTAATCACCACATTATCTGTGTAAAGCTGCTTTGAGACAATGTTCATTGTTGAAAGCGCTATACAAATAAAATACAGTGGAGTTTTTAACCAGATTGATAAAAAGCAGTCTCTATATGTGCAGCAGGTGAAGCAGCTGGTGCTATGGTGCATTCAGAACAACCTAGATCTAAACACAATTAAAACTGTGAAGATAATAGTGGACTTTAGGAAACAATTCAATTCAATCATTTTTATTTGTATTGCGCTTTTAACAAGTAACATTGTCTCAAGCAGCTTTAGACAGATAATATGGTGATTAAAAGTGAAGATGTTCTTCATAAGTAAGTTGGTCCCTGATGAGCGAGCCAGTGGCGACTGTGGCAAGGAAAAACTCCCCGAGATGCCATAAGGAAGAAACCTTGAGAGGAACCAGACTCAAGAGGGAACCCATCCTCATCTGGGTTGCACCGAATGTTCATTTGTAGCAGATATAAGATGTTGCGGGGTGCAGTGATGATGATCAGAAGCGAAACGTAGTCCTGAGTCGATGTAGCAGACTGTTGACATTAACTACAGTCCAATCCATCCTTAAAGCGCCCGTTCTTACTCCGGAATTTCATGGAACTACCCAAGGTGTTGATGAGAAACCGTCCCAAGCTGCACAGAGTGGCCTCCAGTCGAAGAGAACACTATCCAGAGACAGGGCTGGACGAAGTGGGAAGATCCACGGACGGGAGAGGGGCAGGAACAGTGGTCACTGGAGTCTCAAGAGCAAGTTTAACTCAACCAAGAGAGACAGAGATAGAGAGAGAGAGAGAGAGAGAGAGAGAGAGAGGGAAAGAAGAGGGTGACAGGAAGAGAAGGATATGGATTATTAAGTGTCTTATTGTTGTTTGAAAGTCACTGTGCAGTTTGGACTCCGGCAAGACTCACTATGGCATCATAACTAAAATTAACAGGGAGAACCAGAAGGTAACACAGACATGAGGGATCTTGGTGTAATTTGTTTACTACCAAAGTATCCCCGAAATACTGGTATTAACCTCGGGCTTCAGACTTCTGTGTTTCTTTAAGACATTCTCTTCTATCACTCAGAAATAACATGAGAATATATTATATGAACAATAAACATTTATTAACAAAAACAAATGTAACGAAGAAAAAAAAAAAGAAAACCCCACAAAAGAAATAGTACCCAGCTGGGATTTAAGTCTCTGGTTGGCGCGCTACGTTGGAGCTCATGTGACTGTGTATGCAGTTGCTAGTACTCACGAAATCGAATGGAACAGTGAAACTTGTGAACGAAGCACACACATTTGGAAAAACAAGATTATCCGTTCAATGGATTCGATTTTCCCTGTTCACTCACTGCAGATGACCTTTCACGTTGTCCTTCACATGAACGCAGGCACCTGAGTACCGTCAATCTTAAACTCACACTCTCTACATAGAGTTCATCCACAATTATTTTTCTAAGCAGTCTTTTCTCTGTTCAGTGTTCCTGTATATAGTTTACAACCCAGTAGTCAGACTTTACACCTGCACCGCACGATTAGCGCACCTTTTTTTCTCCTTGTGTCGTCCTTCTCTCTCACACTTTAATTCCTCCCTCCCCTCTCACCTCTGACCTTAGAGGTCAGTCAGAAAACACCTTATTCTTTAAACAACACATTTTTTTTTTTTCAGTTTTTTTTCTTAGTTATATCTTTTTTTTTTTTTTTTTTATGAACAAATTTTAACACTTTAGTGTAAAAGAAAATAAAAACCAAATAATTATTAGATCCTAATTTAACAGGGCTCTACAATAACGAAGTTACTTAAAATTTCTGGGAATTTCTACATATTGGTTTTATTCAGGGAACCGACTTGGTCTTAATTTCGCTCTGTATAATGGCGTCTGCTAAATGCTGCAAATGTAAATGTAAATTTGGTGACCCCTGAGTGGCTGTGCAGTGGTCGGTTTAACCTGCTTGTCTGCCTTGGCCATATATAGTCACTTGTCAAATAGTGCTAATGACCGTCTCTAGGTTACGTATGCAACCCAAGTTCCCCAAGGGAACAAGATGCTGCGTCCCAACTCTCTGAATCAAATGTGAAATCCGCCAAATAGGCAGGTCGTGACATCCACTATCCACCTATTGAGAGTCTGCTTAATGGCAGAAAAGCCTTTTCTGTAAGGGCCATAGTAGACAAACAGTTGCTCCGACTTCCTCCACGGACTCGTCTTGTGGACATAAGTGTCCAGTGCTAGCACTGAACACATTCGGTTTTGCTTTTCCTGGCCGGGAGCTAAGAACGGAGGATGGCAGAAAGCCTGCAGCACAACAGGTTGTGGGAGAGCCGCAGGCACCTTAGGTACATACGAAGTCTTTATAGACAGGTACCTAAGGGCCACTTCGGCCAAGGGCTCGAAGGAAGGCTCAGAAAGAGCTGCCAGCATAAAGGCCAAATCCCACACAGGCACTCTGGGTCGCAGCTTCCGGGCGCTGAGGAGCAAACGTGTCACAAGAGGGTGTCTACCCAGCAACTTCTGGGATAGTGGACACGTAAACCCTAAGGGTTTAAGGAGCCAACCCCAAACTGTCCCTGCGAAAACTCCAGAACTGAACCAACCGGGCTGTGGACTGGGTCAAGTGGTGAACAGATGCCATCTAGGGGCATACGGCCACAGCCATAGCCTCCAAAACTCTGGGCAGGGGTTGTCCAGTTCCAATTGAGCTGGGTGAGAGAGAGAGAGAGAGAGAGAACCAGAGGGGACCACAGTGAACCAGAGGGGACCACAGTGAACCAGAGGGGACCAGAGAGAACCAGAGGTGTGAGTCTCCTGAGTCACAACAGATCCACCTGGGCTCTGTAAAATCTCCGATCCATTCCCCAGGCCTCGGCCTTTGCCTCGAAAGGGCGTCTGCTCTCCAATTCAACTGGCCCGGGAGCAGTTTCCCCTGGGACAACAGGAGGATCTGCTGGCACCAGCCTGTGTAGAGGGCAAAACCGGAGACCCCCCTATTGGTTGATATGAGACCACCCATGTGTTGTCTGTATGGACCAACATATGGCGATCTCTTAGGTCTAGGCGGAAGTGTTTCAGAACCAGAAACACACCCATCATCTCCAGGCAGTTTATGTGCCATTAGAGGCGTGGCTCGCTTCACCGACCTTGGGCGGAGAGGCTGCTTATGACCGCTCCCCACCCCGTGAAGGAAGTGTCCCTCATTAGCATTACGCTATGACAAGGAGTTCCCAGGACGGGGTCTTGAGACTGGAACGTTGGTTGTCTCCACACATCTAAGGCTGGAAGGGCTCGTCACGAGACCTTGATGGTACGCTGTGGATAGTCCTTTCAGGAAAATCCTTTGTCCCAGAGCCACCATTGGAGGGGTCTCTCATGGGACCCAGCAGCCTCTGAAACTGCTTCAAAGTGAGTGACTGGCCTTCTATTAATCTCCTGCCTGCTGTGAGGATAGCTTCAAACCGGGTGGGAGACAATCGTGGTTGCAACATGGTCAGGTCTCACACTATGCCCAGGAAGGTGGTTCTCTGCCTGGCATTCAGTCTTAACCCCAGCTCCTTCTTGCAGGCAAGAACGAAATCTTAAAAGTACACACATAGTTTACTTTAGTAGAAGTACAGATACTTGGGTAAAAGTTCAAGTACTGATTATACTTTTTTATTCAAGTGAAAGTAAAGTTAAAGTAAAAGTTTGGTTTTGACATGTACTTAAGTAAAAAGTAGTTATTACTTCTACCTGTTTATTTAGTCAAGCTTTTGATCAGTAGATTTTTTCTTGGGTAAAGGAGCAGATCTGGAGGGATCATGGATATAGAATGTTTGGTGAACTGGGATATCTGTATGTTGTCGTCCCCTCACATTCACACGTTTACTCAGGTTTGTTGATGGTGGTGTGGTGGGTCATCTCTTATCCCAAAGATCCTCATGTTTGTATTACCTTCTGGTTCTCCCTTGTAGTTATGCTGCTATAGCAAGTCTTGCCAGAGTATAAACTGTACAGTGACATTAACTTTCATACAACAATAAGGACACTTAATAATCCATATCCTTCTCTTCCTGTCACCCTTTTGTGTCCACGCTCAGTGTCCTCTGTTCTTTTCTCTAAGGGACAAAGATGCACGGTTGGGTGTGGATGCGTTAGCCCACCCGTGGTCAAACGTTCTTCTCTAAGCTTTTCCTCCACTGAGCTTGATTTTCCCCACCCTGGCAGAACTCAGCTTGTCACTGATTCTGATAGCTCCAAGTTGGGCTTCCAGACACTGGATCGCAGAAATAGTTCAGCTACTGTCAGATCAACCGTGGCCACTCCCTCCACGGAGGGACCTTCTGTCCCAGGTGGGCGAGAAGATTTATCATCCGCACCCGGACAGGATTGCTCTCTGGACCTGGCCCGTGAGAGGTGGAACTTGAGTGTGGCAAGTTTACCCCAATCGGTTATACACACTTTCCAGAGTGCTAGGGCCTCGTCTACTCACACGCTTTATGACAATAAATAGCGAGTTTTTGAGGAGTGGTGTGGCCGTGGTCACATTGTCTCTTTCCAGTGTTCTGTGGGAGACATTTTGTGCTTTCTCCAGGATTTGCTGGATACAGGGGAAGCTTTTTCTACTTTGAAGGTGTATCTGGTGGCTATTTCTGCGTGTCATGTCAGGTTTAATAACAAACCTGCGGGTCGGCACCCTTTGATTAGCCGGTTTATGAAAGGTGCACGCTGTGAGAGGCCGGTGTCTCGGCGGTTAGTGCCTCAGTGGGACCTGCCTTTGGTTTTGGAGGCCCTTTCTCATCACCTCTTCGAGCCGGTGGATGGCGTAGGACTGAAATTTCTTTCTCTTAAGATGGCTCTGCTTGTGGCTCTAGTGACTGCTAAGTGTGTGAGCGAGCTGCAAGCCCTGTCTGTCAGTCCATCCTGTTTACAGTTTGCCCCTGGGTTAACAAAATTTCCTTTCGCCCTCATCCGACGTTTGTACCTAAAGTGGTGGATTCTTCCTATAGATGTCCTGTTACGGAACCTTCGGCTTTTCACCCACCTCAGGAGGAGGAGGGATTGAGTTCCTTGTGCCCAGTGTGGGCCCTCCATACGTATGTCAAGAGAACAGCAGTAATATTTATAACACTAGCTTACTACCTTTATTTTTGTATGAAATACAGTAAAAATGTGTCAGACACTTAGTGTCTGGTTACTGGTTAGAGACAGCTGAAGGTTTAAAAAAGAAAAAAATCTCTGACAGGCAGAGACACAATGCGAGTCGCATTCTACCAAGCAAGCACCACGTCTGAACGAACCCACATTTACCAGAACTCTACTGGTTAGTAAGTATGTATTATTAACGTTACAACCAAAGTAAAAAAGCTGAAGAAACCCTAAACGTTAACGGAAAAGAGCCGCGAACCCGAGTGACTGAGGGAGACACAGAGAGCTGTTGTGTGTGTGTGTGTGTGTGTGTGTGTGACTGTGAGTGAGCAGAGCGGGATCTGTACGTGTGTAGAACCCGAGTGACTGAGGGAGAGACAGAGAGCTGTTGTGTGTGTGTGACTGTGAATGAGCAGAGCGGGACACAGCAACACAAGCACATCTGTATGTGTGTAGGGGAGGGGTGCTGTGACGAGCCTATCACAGAACGCTGACACAATCAGATACCCAATGATGATTTTCATTCAATCCGAGCACAGATATTCACTCGTATTACTCGTATAATACTCGTACTCAGCACAAGTGCTTTATTCGTACCGGATACTTATTTCATTCTCATACTCATCTCTATAAGATATACCTTTATTCGTCCCACAATGGGGAAATTTTTTTGTTACAGCAGCAAAGAAATAAATAAAAAACAAATGCCTATTGGCCGGATTTCACATGTGATTCAGAGCATGGACAAGGAAGACATTCTCAAAGCATTGCGACGCAGCTCGAAGTTAAGGCCCGGGTTACCAACGACAGCCACAGGTATTGTTGGGTAACAGGGTACCGGTGAAAATTGGGCTACTGTTGGCTGAAGGAGAAGAAGGAGAGGAGGAAGACGTCTACAGAGACAACAGGGAAAGGAGAAGTGGAGAAGAGTAGAGGTTTGGGTGGGCACTTTAAATGTTGGTACTATGACTGGTAATTGAAAAGAGGGAGCCGATATGATGGAGAGGAGAAAGGTAGATATGTTGTGTATTCAGGAGACCAAGTGGAAAGGGAGTAAGGCCAGGAACATTGGAGGTGTTTAAACTGTTTTATCATGGTGTGAATGGAAAGAGAAATGGTGTACGGGGGGATTCTGAAGAAAGAGTACAGTAAGAGTGTAGTGGAGGTGAAGAGAGTTTCTGATAGTTAAAAGAAGTGGTAGATGGTGTACCTAGGAATGAAAGATTTGTGATTGGGGCGGATTTTTTAATGTAGGTGAAGGGAACAGAGGTGATGAGGAGGTGATGGTAGGTATGGCTTTAAGGAGAGGAATATGGAAGGGCAGATGGTGGTAGATTTTGCTAAAAGGATGGAAATGGCAGTGGTGAACACTTATTTTAAGAAGAAGGAGGATCATAGGGTGACGTATAAGAGTTGAGGAAGGTGCACACAGGTTCTATGTAGGAGATGTGATGTGAGTGTTTCCAGGACCTTTTTAGACATTAGAAGAAAATACCCAAAATACAGATATCAATACCTCACTACAACCCAGTTACAAGGCTCTGACCAGTAACCAGACTGAATTTGTGAGTGCTTAGGTGTGTTATATCGCATAATTACTGCAGCTGTACAACAGATTTCAGCAACCAGTCATGATTTATTCACCTCTTTAGTCTGCTTTTAGTCTGCAAGAACCAGGGCTTACAATACAGTATGTAAACAGACACACCACACCAGGTCAGGTGCCCCACCCTATCAAAGACGTTTCAATGCAGAAGACTGCAACAAGTATCCAACCTGTTGTCTATAAAAGTCTAGTGTACATAGGACCAGACAAACAACAAAACATTTGTGTATGCACACACTGCTCGTTCATCACCAGGTTTTAAATTTCACCCCTAACCTCCTAATTACATCTCCAGAACAAGAAGTTTAAACAGTTTTTAAAATAACCCAGCCATTAGGGTAGCACAAGGCTTAGCATCGGTCCCAAGCGTAAAAACATGCAGAGGGGTGATTCAGAAGGAAGAGTACAGTAAGAGTAATGGAGGTGAAGAGAGTTTCTGATACGGTGATTAACGTGAAGGTGGAAGTTGAAGGCGTGATGATAAATGTCATCAGTGTTTATGCTCCACAAGTGGGTTGTGAGATGGAGGAGAAGGAAAGATTCTAGAGTGAGTTAGATGAAGTGGTAGAAGGTGAACCTAGGAATGAAAGATTGGTGATTGGGGCTGTAAGACTTTTGCTTGATCCTGACCAAAAGGTCGGCCCTTACCGAGAACACAGCATGGATGCCCGAGAGTGCAGGGTGTGTACCCTGTAGGTGCCCGAGGCAACAAGAACATCAAAAGAGTACTCGTTACGACACAACAAGTTTCCTTATAGGACTTACAGCAGGGGACCAAGACCCCACAACACCCCTCTTGAGAACCAGAACTTTACCTGGAACACATTAGGAGAGCTACCCTTGGTCTTCAAACACCACATCTCCTTACTAATAGTAGACCTGCAAACAAATGTCTGACCCCTCTACCCCTCCTTTCCCTGTTACATTCTCAACACAGGACATTCTACAGCACACCAGATGATTATGTGTAAGAAAGGTCATATCGCATGTAAATAACGACGGAAAATGTTCATGTTTAACTCTCAAAAAGTTTAATAGAGTTAAGAAGACAACTCTATGCAAGGGGCGTGTGCCCCACTACAAATGTATACAGGCGAGGTGCCTCCCACATGTCTGTAAGAGCCAATCAATGCAAATTCCCATCGATAAATAATGTTTACATAATGTTTATTCTATCTGGGTATTTAAGGAGAACTGACCATCATTTCAGGGATTTATTTTTTTCAGGGAATTTCAGTCGTCTTTTACCAGGTATGAAAGGTTTTACATTTCCTGTTTAAATGTAAATATTTCACGTTGAACTGTGATTTTCTTACCTGGTTAATAAATTGTTATGTTTGATTTTATTCTGTGTTGCTCGGTAACTGTTGACACTGCAAGTAATAACGTTGCATCCATAGTTACCGTAAGGACTGAAATCAGGCTAGGTTTGGCCTAAATAACAGTTAGATAGTAAATAATACGTCAGCTGAGGATTTGAGAGATACGACTAGCACTTGGCATTAGTTTAAATGTACTTAGAAGCGTGGAGGCTAACAATATGTTTTGCACAAAGCCACACCCATCGTTGCAAACCCCTCAACCTTGTTGACACAAATCTCCAACAGAGCGTCGTAGTTTACCGTACTCGATATAACGAATGGTTTCTGGTCCATCAGGGTTAGACGTGAGGACCAATAGAAATTGGCCTGCACTGTGAACCAAATACAATATACCTTGCAACGCGTACCGCAGGGTCTGCATAACTCACCATCGATTTTTCATCGTCCGTTAGAAGACGCACTAAAACCCGTAATCGTAACCGGTAATGTCATCGACATATTAATTGCAACCGAAGACTCATTCGATGAGCACTTACAACTCGTCGATGAAGTGCTGTTAACACTAGATAAAGCTGGCTTTAAATTAAACAAAGAAAAAGCCCAAATTGCACAAAAAAAGTTCAATCCCTAGGTTATATAATCACCAAAAGCCACAAGGCATTGACAGATGACAGACGTAAATGCGTTGCTAAACTGCCTCGTCCGCACAGACTGAACTCTCTGCAGAAAATCTTGGGTACCGCAAATAACTTAAGAGATTTCATCCCTGACTTTGCAAACATATCCGTTCCACTGTACGCCCTTAGAAAAGGAAAATCAAAACCGTCTGATGTACTCGAATGGGCAAAAGAACACGAACAGGCTTTTACAGTTTTAAAACAACACCTGTGTGCCACACCCGCTCTGGGTTTGCCCAACCCATCAAAGCCTTTTCATATACAGGTTGACGCACATAAAAAAACTCTAAGTGGAGTGCTGCACAAGACCACAAAGGAAAGTTGCGCCCGATTGCACACTATAGCTGTAAGAAATCTCCAGTTGAACAGGGATTTAACCCATGTACACAGAATGTTCTTGCGGTCCATTGGATGTTAACAACACAAGAACCCATTGTTGGTTTTCAATCTGTTGTTGTGCACACAATGCACACGCCAGTACAAATGCTGTTACAGGGCCGAATCAAAGGAGTATCGTCGCAAAGACTGGCACGATGGTTGGCAGACATCCAAGCATGCAGGGCCACCCACGCACATGCCAAACAAAACATGAAATACAAAGTCCAGTTCATGATACACAATTTGATAATCAAACACCAGTATACATTGATGGATCCAGATAATAGCATGATGGCAATTTCCATACAGGATGTGCCAAGTGGACCCCCCACCCCCTCAACTCAGATTCAGATCAATTGTTGATAAAATTGCCAGCAAATAAATCTGCACAAGAAGCCGAACTGATTGCATTGCTGGAAGCCATCAAAACACACTCAAAACCACTTTGTGTGTACACTGTTAGCAGATATATGCCTATGGCGTCGTCCACGACTTTATGGCTCAATGGCAATTACGAAAAATTTCTCACATCCGCCGGAACACCAATAAAACATTTTGACGCAATCACCGCGATTTGGCAAGCAAACGCACAACTCTCCAATCTCAGTCATTAAAGTGTGCGCGCACATCTCTAAAAGGACCGACAAGCACGAGAAAAATAACAACATCGTCGACAAACTTGCAAAACTTGCAGCCATTAAAGGGAGTGAATGTCAGCCTGATGAGCTGATTGCACCTTCTGTGAGTGTGATATAGGTTGCTTCCATTGACTTAAAACAATACCAACAAGAGTTATGGGTGTCAGACGGAGAGCTTGTACCGCAACTGCAGCAGGATCAGCTTATCAGCATTGTAGAAGGTATGGTTCTCAGAGATAGGAAATACATAATTCCAGAGGCCCTTTAGAAACCAGTGATTAAATTATACCATGATTATGCACATGTATCAGCTCCCAAAACACAACAGCTGATACAGAAAAACTTCTGGTGGCCAAAAATGGCATCAGACATTGAGAGATGGTGCGACACATGTCTCGTATGTGCCACCATCAACCAGGGTAGAACTGGACGTACAAAATTGTGTCGCCCAGAACCACCCAAAGGACCATGGGAACTCTTACAGCTAGATTTTATTGGTCTCTTACCCACGGCCAAGGGGGGATATTGCTATTGTCTCGTCATAATTGATAAATTCTCTAAATGGGTGGACACGATTCCAACTCACGACAACAGCGCACGCACCGTGGCAGGAGTACTGGCAAATCAAATCCTCCCAATTTGGGGAACACCAACTCAGATTGAGGCTGACCAAGGAACACACTTCACAGGTCAAATAATGAAACACATATGTGAAATACTACATATCAAACAAAGATTTCACGTTCCATACAGGCCGCAAAGCTCAGGTATGTTGGAACGTGCAAATTGCTCGATAAAAGAAAGCATCTCCAAACAAATAATGCAACATCAAAACAGGTGGACTGATGCACTGCCAACAGTTCTGACAGTCTTGCGAGCAACCCCATCAAAAGCCACAGGCATCAGCCCGTTTGAACTCATGACAGACAGAGTCATGAAACCCATAGACTACCCATAGACCCAGAAATCACCCCAGCAGATCTGGGACCACTTGTGCTTGCAAAACAACAGACAGTGCTTACACAATAACAACAAAGACTGGCAGTGTAACAAACATAAACCACCTTAAAACAGCAACAGTCGGACCTAATGAATGATGCACAATTTAACCCAACCTCTGAGATCAAATTTACAGAGGGTGATATGATCATGATACGGGTGTTTGTAAAACAGGGTCCATTTACAGCCAGATGGCATGGACCACATGAAATAAAAGCTTAATGCAATAGCTGTGTGGCCATAAGTGTCAAGGGGAAGTTGAAATGGTACCACATGTCCCAGTGCAAAATCTTCAAAGGTTCTGCTAATCAATAATTATTAACGTTTCTCTCTGTTACATCTCCTAGGTTGACTGCAGCAATTCCATGGAGACCGGACGAGAGGAAAGTTTCTGGACCCACTTGCATCAAGCTGGGTCAAAGGGTTTCACTCTCACACACACTGGAATGTGGGAGATGGGTATGGAAGTACATTAAGAGGTCATCCACATTTTTCAGTACACTTTCAACCAGAGAACTAGTCACGTGGCCTCCTAGAGTAGTACCGGAACCGAATTGCGCAACAAACATTTGCTGTAAAGTAGGCTCCGACCATCTCCCTATAGTAAACATTTCAGGTGACACACCGGCACGCACATCTTTTCACAACATAACGGTCTGGTATCAACTTAAAGCAGAACCAGGAGCAAAAATTGGGAGCATGCACACTCTCTATGAAAAAATCAACAATGGATTAGATCCTAAAATCTGTTATTTTATCAAAGATTTAGAGCCCACAATATATAGGTGTACACACACTGAGACAATCAACACTACGCATATGAGTTATACCGAATATCAATTTGATATAACTGCATATGTACCTGATAACAATTAACCTGAAGCCTTTGTCTGGACTAGCCGGAGAGAAGGCATGTATTGCGTGGGAAAATGTGTCAATGACCCAGATAATTACACCGGGCCACAGAATTGCTCATGGATAATGAAACATTGTTTTAATTTAACCACTTGTGGATACAGCAAACCAAAGGAATGTCTGAAACTATATCCTATTCCTCCTGGTGGACCGATTAAAGGGAATATAAACAAAACATTATTTCATGATGTTGTTACTTTATCCGCTTTAACTTTTAAAAAACTTGTTAGTTCATGCTCGTGGAATGATGAGATGGACAACATTAGCCGATGCATACCACTTTACTCGTTTTTATGAAGATAGATTTGCAGGGTTACAGTACAATATAACTCCCAGGTGGATAAACTTGGGTTAACCGACCATATTGCAGAATACAAACAGGTTTTTTTATATAAATCGCACACAGGAAAAACATCCAACCCGCACGCTTCTTTTCTGCACTATGCTACCCATAATGCATTTCACTTTGGACTTCAATACCCGCAGATAGTAGCCTTAAAGAAACAGCTCTCATTTTCCCTCTAATACAACACTACCCCCACTCTGGATGGTGATTAACTTAACACCACTCCAGCACCATAGTATGACGGGTATGACATACATCAACACCTTAACAATGATATCATCATAAATTCAGAAAAGGCAAATTTTTTTTTTTATTTTTTTTTTTTTTTCCCTTCCACAGTCTGTAGGCAGCTCCATTGTCAAAGTATACAGTCCATTCAAGCAACTCCGCTCAATAGAGGCACTGGACAATATATTCCAACCCTTTGTAATAGGGAAAACAGTCCATAAGGTGGAAGGATAGCACGGTACTGGTAGGGGTTATAGACAGTAGCATTATCAATGGGATCCTTCATTGCAGCAATGATAATTCAGCTTTAATATGACCGGTGAGGTAATCAGTTAAGCTCTGGTGAGTGACCGACTGAATTGTTTTCGGCTGGCCTGGTAAGGACAAAAAGATAACAACAGCCATACTTACAAACAAAATAAATGGGGTTTAAATGGACTTCCCCTTGGCTTATTTCTGTAACAGCAAAATAATAACCAGCCTAAATCCACCTGGGTTATAAAATGAAACACAGAGAAAGAAAACAAAGAACCACAGCAGATATGCACCATTTTTTCTCTCTTTTTTTTTAGAAAACAATAACAAACTGTCAACAAAGTTCCTCTTCTTATTATTATTAATATTTTTTTGAATGAACAATTAGTTTGTCCAGTCCCCAAACCTCTTCCCAATAAGAAAATCTGCAAACAGCTCACATGACCATGTGAAGGCCAATGCCTCCTTCTCTATTTATGCATACCGCTGCTCTGTGTTACTGAGAGCCTTTGAATGCCAAAGGTTTACATACATTGTCTGCTTGCTTCTGGAGAACAGCACCTAGTCCATATGAAGAAGCATCTGCAGAAACAACTGTATCCTTATTCGGATCATACAGCACCAAACCTGGTTGTGTTGTCAGTTCCTCTTTGATTTTTTCAAAGGCCTCTTGCTGATGCGACCCCCAAAACCACATATTGGATTTTCTCAGTAAGTCTCTGAGTGGCTGCGTTTTCGCTGCCAAATATAGTAAGAATTTACTGAGGTGGTTTACCATTCCCAAGAACCGCCTTACTTCACTGATATTACATGGTTGTCTCATTGCTTTAAGGGCTTCCAGCTTATCTGGGCCTGCGCTCACCCCAGATGCCACAAGCTTTGAGAGCACCTTTCTCAGCCTCTCATCATGTTTACTCTGTGACGGTCCCCAGACGAGCACATCATCCATTTGAAAAACAAAACCCTCCAGTCCCTCAAGAATCCTGGACATGCGCTTTTGGAAATGCTCAGGTGCAGAAGAGATTCCAAAGCATAGATGGTTATAGCAATACCGGCTAAATGGAGTTATAATTATGGCAAACAAAGAGGATTCCTTTGAAAGTGGAATCTGCCAAAACCCTGCATTAGCATCAAGTTTGGAAAACACTTTGGCTCCTGCAAGTTGTCCTAATGTGCTTTCTACTGAAAGGAGAGGGTGTTTTTCTCTCATAACTGATTTGTTCAATTCCGTGAGATCTGTGCAAATTCTCACTTTTCTTGTATTATTCGGCACCACAACCATGGGAGCACACCATTCAGTTGGCTCCCCCACCTTTGAAATTACACCCTGCTGTTCCATACGCCTCAATTCTTCCTTCACCTTTGGTTTCTGGAACTGGCCCTGGTTGTACAGTGTAACTGGGACTGCTGCAATTTTAAACATCGTCTTCCTGTTACATCAGACCAAGAAATGCAATACCGCCATTGTATCTGAAGTTAGCGTTGCTATATTCACCTCATGTACCCTCTTTTACTTACATGCTCTAGCATAATGTCCCTTCTTATGACAGAGGTGACATATTGCATCTCTTGCAGGGCATCACTGCAAATTATACCCCTTTGTGTCACCGCATCTCATACATAGCATCTGCTTTCTAGGCTTTATTCGAGGTGTTTTCCTTGCCAGCTGTCCAAAAAGTGGATTTACTGGTTTTGTTTTTACATTTCTGTACTGTTTAGTTTGTACACTATCCAGCTGTTCATTTTCCATTTCCCACTTGCAGTTTGACTTGAGCTGTTCCTGTTTTTTTTTTTTACTAGTTTACTCTGTCAAACTCGTATTACAGACTTCTCAAGTGTCAATTCAGGATCCAGCTGTAGCTGCTCTGACAGCCTTTTATTTGTCAGACCCACGACGAGTCTATCTCTTAAAATCTCATTGTGTAGATCACCGTATGCACAGTGCTCGGCTAAACAGTGCAGTGCCATTATGAAGTGATTCTCGGACTCGCCTACTTCTTGCTGCCGCTGATTAAACTTAGCCCTCTCAAAAATCACATTCTTTCGAGTTACGCAGTGATTGTTTAATCTGTTCTTTACTACTTAATAGTCACTCGCCACCTGAGTTTTTCCCATTTCGGCCAGTAAACCGCTTTGAACATGAATTTCTCTGGCGGAGAGACTTGCCATGATAGCACCGTGCTAACTCATCTTGTCAATCCTTCACGCTGACGGAATGAACGAAACAGAAACTAAATCAGAATTCAATTTCGCTAACACACACACACGAGCATCTCACTCACCTGCTATACTTCTGACACCATGTTCTGTCGTTAAATAGGTACAACATAAACCTATCATAAATGGACCACACGACAGCCGGCCATGACTTCCTACCCGTAACCATAACACACACAATATGGGTTCCTAAGCATACTATATGCCTCATAACATTACTGTAAGGAAAATAATACTACAACAAATGTAAAACATTTATGTAACAAACTTTAAACACCAACACAAACAAGAAATTTGCGGAAAGTGATACTGAAAATAGGAAGCTACATCACAGCTACTCGGCTTCACCTGCTTTCTTGCTACACTGTGTTGACGGTGTATATGAAGAGTGTGACCTCACTTTGTTTTAAGTGTCTATTAATCCGGAATGTGGCTCTTTTACTCTCACACGTTCACTCAGGTTTGTTGATGGTGGTGCGGTGGGTCGTCTCTTATCCCAGAGATCCCTCATGTCTGTGTTACCTTCTGGTTCTCCCTTTTAGTTCTGCTGCCATAAATATACTGCTCACAATGTACAGTGTGTTTAACTTTAATCTAACAATGAAGAGACCTAATAATGCATGTTTCTCTGATCAGGCATAAACTTCTATAAGTATTTTGTAATCTATTTAATTTTGTGAAGCTGCTTTTGGACAATGTCCACTGTTAAAAGTGTTACACAAATAACACTGAACTGAATTAAATAGAAGAGGTTGAAGGTATTTATGAGTACTCCGGTGTTATATTGCATCATTACTGCAGGTATAAGACAGATTTCAGCAGCAAGTCTTGATTTGGTCACCTCTTTAGTCTGCTTTTGGAGGTGATTACATGAGAACCAGAGATGTTGCAGCAGTTTAGGTAATACAGTATGTGCACAGACACACCACACCCAGTCAGGTGCCACACCCTGTCAAAGATGCACCAATGAAGTTTTTCAAATGTATTTCATTTTACTATATGTAAATGACAGTACTATGCATGCCATCCACCCACTGCCATTATTCTTAGGCCACAGCAGACCGACAGAGGAGGTGATGATGCAGTTATTTACAATAATCAAATCAAATCAAATTAAATTTTGTTTGTCACATGCACATACATACAGGATACGACATGAAGTGAAATGCTTTTAACGACGGTCCAGCATGAGGGAATAAAATGGGGTGAAAAGGAGAATAGAAATTATAAATATAATAACAAAATGTAAAAAGAAAAATATAATAACAAGAAAAGAAGGCAGATAAATAAGGATATATATATATATATATATATATATAAATATACAAAAATGCTTATGGCAGTGTGCAGTTAAACAGTAAACAGTAAACAGTAAACAACAGTAACCAAGTTAGGCATGGTTTCAATGTCTCTCACAAAAAAACCCTAAACATTAATGTCCCACATTTGGAGTTATTTACACCAACATAACGTGTCAAAATGATAATTCATGATTGCTTAGCAGTAAAGACAACTGTAAAGTTTAAACATCAAGACAAAAAAGAACTTCTGGACAGATGTGAAAGTCCTTGAAAGTCTTTGTTTTTGACACCAGTGATCATAATCTCCTCCTTGCTGGACTAGAGAATGTTGTTGGTTGTTGCTGCCTTTTTCATTTATATATGTTGGCTTTGGGTGAAATTATACGTAAACACAGTAATAAATAAATAATTAAACTAAAGAAAAATGTTGACGCTATTCAGGGTCAGCTAGATGCCCTGTGAGGTGAATATGAAATGTGATTGGTTAAAGAAACAGACCCGTTGGTAAAATTCTCTATGGTAAAAAGGCCAACAGTACAGACTTTAATACAATTTTGAATTTAGATTGTAAATGTAGGTCAGTGCTTCTGATAGTGTTTAGGCCAGCAGAGAAGGCCTTGTCGATCTTGACCGCCCTGAGAATGCGTTTTTTATTAAACATTTAATAACCGTATTATCCCCATGACCAGTATACATCTACACGATTTTTCGTTTGCAACCAATTTGCAGATTTTGCTATATAAGTCCTCTTTTAGCACAAGAAAATATATAAGAAGTACTTTATAATAATATTTTTACAGTTAACAGCAATGTTACATTAGGAAAAAAGTAAGCATTTCATTAAGAAATTATAAACTGACATTGAAGAACAACCCAATCTTTATATTGCCCTAAATTAATTGCAACTTTTTTTTTTTTTGCAGAACTTTCTGGGATTGTAGCATTTCTTAAACATTTCTTAGAGGCCATGAAAGGAGGCTCATCTTACAGCTCAAGTTTGAAACAGAGTTCTGAAGATTTGTGTCTTCCTGCATCCCCAGAATTTGTTAGAAAAATCCTAATGACAATTAAAATTTGATTGTTGCAATAATTTCTTTTAGCTGTCTTATTGTGTATTTATGACCACTTCAGAAGATTTTTGTGAATCATTTTCATAATCATCTTGATTGTTTCTGATTCTACCCAGATTGCCCTCACTGATTCTGAATTTGCCGTCCCAAAGAGGATGTATGAAAGATTTAAAAAATCACAAGTTTTTCTTTTTACCCAAAACCTGCTTAAAGAAAAATGATCAAGATACACACTCACTGGGAAATGTTCAAACCTCAAAGGACCAGTTGGACCCTAACAAGGTCAATATGCTCATAGGTATGTTTAGTTCCTGTACAACATCCCTTTTTTATTTTATTTTTGATCTACCTACATGTAAAGTCTTCACTATTAATGCAAAAAATGTAAACATTTAAAATAGTTATAGTTCATCAGCTTTGTTGTCATACTGTTAAATGTTGTATAGACCTCATAATGGTTCAGCAAGACTTAATATTTTTTGCTATTTTTCTACATATTTTATATATAAACTCTCTGTTCCTTGTGAATTAGTTAAATTAAAGGTTTTGAGTTTTCCAAGACTGTGTGCATTTTATACAATTTTGAATGTTTTTTTTTTTTTACTAAAGAAGTATATTGCACTGTATGTTTAATACAAAAAAATAGATTAATATAATCCTGAATGATTTAGCAAAGCATAGTCTTAATATACTAATGCAGCACTTTTATTGTTCTGCTAATACATTTCTAGTGAGATGATATGATGTAAATATACTGAAAACCCATTCATTTTAAGCTTAAAATGTACCTCAACTGTACTTCAAGTATAGAATTAAAGTGTATTATAAATATAATAAAAAAAAACAGCCATTAGGGGGGCACAAGCCAGTGCATTCTTAGTGCCGGTCCCAAGCCCGGGTAAATGGGGAGGGTTGCGTTAGGAAGGGCATCCAGCGTAAAACATGTGCCAAATCAAATATGCGGATCACAAATGAGAATTTCATACCGGATCGGTCGAGGCCCGGGTTAACAACGACCACCACAGGTATCGTTAGCCGACAGGGTACCGGTGTAAATTGGGCTACTGTTGGCCAAAGGAGGAAAAGGAGAGGAGGAAGACGTCTACAGAGAAGGCAGGGAAAGGAGCAGTGTAGGAGAGAGGAGGTTCGGGTTGGTACTTTAAATGTTGGTACTATGACGGGTAAAGGGAGAGAGGGAGCTGATATGATGGAGAGGAGAAAGGTAGATATGCTGTGTGTTCAGGAGACCAAGTGGAAAGGGAGTAAGAGCAGGAACATTGGAGGTGTTTCAACTGTTCTATCATGGTGTGGATGGAAAGAGAAATGGTGTAGGGGGGATTCTGAAGGAAGAGTACAGTAAGAGTGTAGTGGAGGTGAAGAGAGTTTCTGATAGGGTGATGATCGTGAAGGTGGAAGTTGAAGGGATGATGATAAATGTCATTAGTGCCTATGCTCCACAAGTTGGCTGTGAGATGGAGGAGAAGGAAAGATTCTGGAGTGAATTAGATGAAGTGGTAGATGGTGTACCTAGGAAGGAACGGTTGGTGATTGGGGCGGACTTTAATGGGCATGTAGGTGAAGGGAACAGAGGTGACGAGGAGGTGATGGGTAGGTATGGTTTTAAGGAGAGGAATGTGGAAGGGCAGATGGTGGTAGATTTTGCTAAAAGGATGGAAATGGCAGTGGTGAACACTTATTTTAAGAAGAAGGAGGATCATAGGGTGACGTATAAGAGTGGAGGAAGGTGCACACAGGTGGACTATGTGCTATGCAGGAGATGCAACCTGAAGGAGATTGGTGACTGTAAGGTGTTGGCAGGGGACAGTGTAGCTAGACAGCATAGGATGGTGGTCTGTAGGATGGTTTTGGAGGTGAAGAAGAAGAGGAGGAGAGTGAGGACTGAAAGAAGAATAAGATGGTGGAAACTGAAGGAGGAAGAGTGCAGTGTGAGGTTCAGGGAAGAGGTCAGAGAGAGGCTCAGTGGTGTTAAGGAGGTGTTGGATGATTGGGCAACTACTGCAGGAGTGATGAGGGAGGCAGCTAGAAAAGTACTTGGTGTGACATCTGGTAATAGAAAGGAAGACAAGGAGACGTGGTGGTGGAATGAGGAAGTGCAGGAGAGCATAAGGAGAAAGAGGTTGGCAAAACAGAAGTGGGATAGACAGAGTGATGAGAAAAGTAGGCAGGAGTACAAGGAGATGCGGCAGCAGGTTAAGAGGGATGTGGCGAAAGCCAAGGAAAAGGCATATGAGGAGCTGTATGAGAGGTTGGACACTAAGGAAGGAGAAAAGGATTTGTACCGATTGGCCAGGCAGAGGGACCGAGCTGGAAAGGATGTACTGCAAGTTAGAGCAGTAAAGGATGGAGAGGGAAATGTGTTGACTAGTGAGGAGAGTGTGTTGAGAAGGTGGAGGGAGTATTTTGAGCAGCTGATGAATGAGGAAAATCAGAGAGAGAGAAGGTTGGATGATGTGGAGTTGGTGAAGCAGGATGTAGATAGGATTAGCAAGGAGGAAGTGAGAGCAGCGATTAAGAGGATGAAGAGTGGAAAGTCGGTTGGACCAGATGACATACCGGTAGAAGCGTGGAGATGTTTAGGAGAGATGGCAGTGGAGTTTTTAACCAGATTGTTTAACAGGATTTTGGAAGGTGAGAAGATGCCTGAGGAATGGAGAAAGAGTGTGCTGGTACCGATCTTTAAGCATAAAGGAGATGTGCAGACCTGCAGTAACTACAGGGGTATTAAGTTGATCAGTCACACCATGAAGTTATGGGAAAGAGTAGTGGAAGCCAGGCTGAGAGAAGAGGTGACCATCTGTGAGCAACAGTATGGTTTCATGCCGAGGAAGAGCACCACAGATGCCTTATTTGCTTTGAGAATGTTGATGGAGAAGTATAGAGAAGGACAGAAGGAATTGCATTGTGTATTTGTGGATTTAGAGAAGGCGTACGACAGGGTGCCAAGAGAGGTGTTGTGGTATTGTTTGAGGAAGTCAGGTGTGTCAGAGAAGTATGTGAGGGTGGTGCAGGACATGTATGAGGGCAGTGTGACGGCAGTGAAGTGTGCAGTAGGTACGACAGACTGGTTTAGAGTGAAGGTTGGACTGCATCAAGGATCGGCCCTGAGCCCTTTCCTGTTTGCAGTGGTGATGGACAGGTTGACGGACGAGGTCAGACAGGAGTCTCCCTGGACTATGATGTTTGCGGATGATATTGTGATTTGTTGTGAGAGTAGGGAGCAGGTTGAGGAGAGTCTGGAGAGGTGGAGATATGCGCTGGAGAGAAGGGGAATGAAACTCAGTAGGAGTAAGACAGAGTACATGTGTGTGAATGAGAGGGAGGGCAGTGGAGGGGTGCGGTTGCAGGGAGAAGAGGTGGAGAAGGTGGAGGAATTCAGGTACCTGGTTCAACAGTGCAAAGTAATGGAGAGTGTGTTAGAGAAGTGAAGAAGAGAGTGCAGGCAGGGTGGAGTGGGTGGAGAAGAGTGACAGGAGTGATTTGTGATAGTAGGGTATCTGCAAAATTGAAAGGGAAAGTTTATAGGACTGTGGTGAGACCTGCGATGTTGTATGGTTTAGAGACAGTGGCATTGAGTAAAAGACAGGAGGTGGAGCTGGAGGTAGCAGAGCTGAAGATGTTGAGATGTTCGTTGGGAGTGACAAGGATGGATAAGATTAGAAATGAGTTTATTAGAGGGACAGCGCATGTAGGATGTTTTGGTGACAAGGTGAGAGAGGCGAGATTGAGATGGTTTGGACATGTGCAGAGGAGGAACATGAATTATATTGGTAGAAGAATGCTGAGGATGGAGCCACCAGGTAGGAGGAAAAGAGGACGGCCAAGAAGGAGGTTCATGGATGTGGTGAGGGAAGACATGCAGGTAGTTGGTGTAAGAGAGGCAGATGTAGAGGACAGGGGGGTATGGAGACGGATGATCCGCTGTGGCGACCCCTAATGGGAGCAGCCGAAAGAAAAAGAAGAAGAAGATAAATATAATTTTAAAAAGTACACTTGAATTACACTCAATGTACATGAAGTTGTTCTATTTTCACACAACTAAGTATATTAAATATGTTGCAATTACCTTTAAATTGATATTAAACATAGATTAATTAACACTTATTAAACTTGAAGTTCTCCCAAAATAACACATTTAATATGCACTTAGTATTGTATAATTAAAACACAAGCACTTCCAAAAAAAGTACAACTTTAGTATATTTCTTTTGGTCTGAAATTTCTTGTCTTCCCAGACCGAGTTGCTTCCGACGTTTGTTGGGACTTTCAAAATAAATGTAAAATAGTCTCTTCAAAAGAAGCCAAGACACTAGGATGAGTAGAGCAAAAGTATAGTTTATTGCGGCAAACCACAATCAACCCGAAAGCATCCGCATGTAATGACATCGATGGTCTGACCACACCTGGCATTTCCTCCTGTTTTTATACATTTCGACCCTTAAAATTGAACTTGGGCCCTCCTCAGTTACTATCAGTCATTACCATTATTGGAAAACTTTGGATGTTAGACCTTCCCCTAAGTATTTTAACTATCATTAACATTTAAATATTCCAACATTCAAAAGGTCAATTCTGATTACCATTGTCTTCGCGATTCTTCGAGAGTGTACCACTGTTTCACTTCATTATTTTACTTCGCTTGGTGGACAGCACTTGCCCGTGCAATTTGATCACGCATGAGTACTTTGCTTTTTCCTTATTTCATAGATTATACTATAATATTATATTTTGTTAGCAATTTATTATTATTGAATTAATATATAATATTTTATAATTTATTTATAATATATAATATATAATTGATTATTATATTAGGCATAAGCCCATTAGTATTTTTAAATATATTCTTAACTTTATTACTCTGATAGTTTTAGTAGGCTGCTCAGGTTTTCCACAAATGGTGTAGATTTTACTGAAGAGGTAATATTCCCTTTTTTGGCCTGCGCTTGGGGCGAGCTTCACAGATGACATGTTCTCCATCCCCTTTTATGGCATTTATAATAAACTTCACTCATGATTCTGATGCAGAGAAGCTCGTCCATGCGTTCATGACCTCCAGGCTGGACTACTGTAATGCATGACTAGGTGGATGTCCTGCATCATTAATAAACAAGCTTCAGTTAGTCCAGAATGCAGCAGTCAGAGTCTCACAAGGTCAAGAAAATATGACCATATAACCCCAATCTTCTCATCCCTACACTGGCTTCCTGTTAAGTTTATAATAGACGACAAACTACTGCTACACACCTACAAAACACTAAATGGTTTATCTTCATGTATCTCCAGTCTTCTAACACGCTACAATCCATCACGCTCCCTGAGATCTCAAAACTCTAGACTTCTAGTAGTTCCTAGAATAGCAAAGTCCACTAAAGGTGGTAGAACATTCTCACATTTAGCTCCTAAACTCTGGAATAGTCTTCCTGACAGTGTTCAGGGCTCAGACACACTCCCAGTTTAAGTGCAGATTAAAGATGTATGTTTTTAGTTCTTAGAGGCCATGAGTTCTTATGAGTTCTACACATAACATACATCACATCATAACCTTGTGCTCCAGAACATCTGATCACATGCACATTATCAACTTGTGCTGTTAATATCATGAACAACAGCTACACTACTTCCTCTCCACTGCTTCTCTTTCTCTCCCTATCCCGAGGCTTCCTGAGGTTGCTCCAGCTCCAGTCACGTCCCACCTCATGAAGATTGTGGACCTATAAAGAAGTAGATGCCGACCGCACAAACATCCCAAACCAATTGGATCCAACTACATGTGGACTTTTGACATTGGTCCTCCTGGACAAAGATCCGGAAGCGGGAGTGGCTCTATCATGTTTATTGACGCAAACAGAGCACAACACAGAGTCAGAGAGCGTACGAACCGCAGCACGGGTATGTGTCCGTAAAGCCGGTACAGTGAGATAATCCATGCGGAAGGTAGAATCCTCGGAACCAATACAATCCATGAAACGAAGGGAATCCTAGGAACGGAGGTAATCCATGGAAAGAAGGGAATCCTAGGAATGAAGGTAGTCCACGGAACCAGCGGGGAATGCTGGCAGTCTCGAACGAGGTCGGCGTCCGTAGCCATTGAGTAGGTACGACACTAGTGAGATGTGGATGAGCACTTATAAAGGGGGTTGGTAATGAGAGACACCTGCAGAGCGAGGCAGCGTGACTGCTACCAAGGGGGGCATGGCAGGTGGATCCCTGACATTAAGACAGTATCAAACCATTGTATATGCACCTTTTTTTGCCACTTTTGATGTTTTTAATTCATAACCACCAGCAATCTGAAAATGTATTTGTATTGACTAGCATGTTTCTGACATGGGAACCAGAAGCATGCATTCCACAGAACAGAGTACACCAGTAATGGTCCTGAGCAAAACACACCCATTACCTGTGAAGCCTGGCACATTTGCATTTGTTAGGAACCTTTGTGTGTGAAATGGAAACCTTCAGAAATGCCTGCTGTATTTATACAAAATACACACATTCAAAATATATGGATACACAAGTCTCTTTTATTTTAAAGTGTTTTAAACTTTACAGCGTTTGCAGACCCAGTGTCCCTGGGTTTGGCACAGGTGAATTTCTGACATGTTGCACAGGTAAACCTGCTGGGATTCCTGTTGCAGCTCTCTTGCACCTGGCACTGCGTTGTCTGTACACTCCCTGGCACAGCAGCTGCAGCAGCTTCAGCAGCCTGCCTCTGTGCCAATATTTCCTTGTGCTGCATAAATCAGCAACGAAGTTCCTTAGCTTAGAAACAATCTTCTTTTGCCTGTCCACACTGTACATGCCTTGTACAAAATGTAGGCATTTATCGCCGCCAGGTCCAGCATATTGTAAAAAAACGCTACTGGCCACCTGTGTGTTGCTGCTCTTACGGAATACATCTGCGCCATTTAGTCCAACACGTCTACACCACACTGTGAAAGCAGAGAGAGAGAGAGAGAGAGAGAGAGAGAGAGAGACAGAGTGATGAGTATATGTGCTTTTTTTCTATAGGCCTGTATAGTCTTCTTCTTCTTCTTTCGGCTGCTCCCATTAGGGGTCGCCACAGCGGATCATCCGTCTCCATTCTGTCCTCTACATCTGCCTCTTTCACACCAACTACCTGCATGTGTTCCCTCACCACATCCATAAACGTCGGCCTTCCTCTTTTCCTCCTACCTGGTGGCTCCATCCTCAGCATTCTTCTGACAATATAATTCATGTCTCTCCTCTGCAGATGTCCAAACCATCTCAATCTCGCCTCCCTCACCTTGTCACCAAAACATCCTACATGCGCTGTCCCTCTAATAAACTCATTTCTAATCTTGTCCATCCTCGTCACTCCCAACGAAAACCTCAACATCTTCAGCTCTGCTACCTCCAGCTCTGCCTCCTGCCTTTTACTCAATGCCACTGTCTCTAATCCATACAACATCGCAGGTCTCACCACAGTCCTATAAACTTTTCCTTTCATTCTTGCAGATTCCCTACTGTCACAAATCACTCCTGCTATCACTCTTCTCCACCCACTCCACCCTACCTGCACTCTTTTCTTTACTTCTCCAACACACTCTCCATTACTTTGCACTGTTGACCCCAGGTACCTGAACTCCTCCACCTGCTCCACCTCTTCTCCCTGCAACCGCACCCCTCCACTGCCCTCCCTCTCATTCACACACATGTTCTGCACACATCATACACATCTGCTCCCTACTCTCACCACAAATCACAATATCATCCGCAAACATCATAGTCCAGGGAGACTCCTGTTTGACCTCATCCGTCAACCTGTCCATCACCACTGCAAACAGAAAAGGGCTTAGGGCCGATCCTTGATGCAGACCAACCTTTACCCTGAACCAGTCTGTCGTACCTACTGCACTCTTCACTGCCGTCACACTGTCCTTGTACATGTCCTGCACCACCCTGACATACTTCTCTGACACACCTGACTTCCTCATACAATACCACAACTCCTCTCTTGGCACTCTGTCGTATGCTTTCTCTAAATCCACAAACACACAATGCAATTCCTTCTGACCTTCTCTATACTTCTCTATCAACATCCTCAAAGCAAATAAGGCATCTGTGGTGCTCTTCCTCGGCATGAAACCATACTTTTGCTCACAGATGTTCACCTCTTCTCTCAGCCTGGCTTCCACTACTCTTTCCCATAACTTCATGGTGTGACTGATCAACTTAATTCCCCTGTAGTTACTGCGGGCCTGCACATCTCCCTTATGCTTAAAGATCGGTACCAGCACACTTCTTCTCCATTCCTCAGGGATCTTCTCACCTTCCAAAATCCTGTTAAACAATCTGGTTAAAAACTCCACTGCATCTCTCCTAAACATCTCCACGCTTCTACCGGTATGTCATCTGGTCCAACCGACTTTCCACTCTTCATCCTTTTAATCACTGCTCTCACTTCCTTCTTACTAATCCTATCTACATCCTGCTTCACCAACTTCAAGCAGGATGAACCTCACACTACAGTCTTCCTCCTTCAGATTCCACCATCTTATTCTTCTTTCAGTCCTCACTCTTCTCCTTTTCTTCTTCGCCTCCACAACCATCCTACAGACCACCATCCGATGCCGTCTAGCTACACTGTCCCCTGCCAACACCTTACAGTCTCCAATCTCCTTCAGGTTGCATCTCCTACATAGCACATAGTCCATCTGTGTGCACCTTCCTCCACTTTTATACGTCACCCTATGATCCTCCTTTTCCTTAAATTAGTGTTCACCACTGCCATTTCCATCCTTTCAGCAAAATCTACCACCATCTGCCCTTCCACATTCCTCTCCTTAAAACCATACCTACCATCACCTCCTCATCACCTCTGTTCCCTTCACCTACATGCCCATTAAAGTCTGTCCCAATCACCAACCGTTCTTTCCTAGGTACACCATCTACCACTTCATCTAATTCACTCCAGAATCTTTCCTTCTCCTCCATCTCACAGCCAACTTGTGGAGCATAGGCACTGATGACATTTATCATGATCCCTTCAACTTCCACCTTCACGATCATCACCCTATCAGAAACTCTCTTCACCTCCACTACACTCTTACTGTACTCTTCCTTCAGACTCACCCCTACACCATTTCTCTTTCCATCCACACCATGATAAAACAGTTTAAATCCACCTCCAATGTTCCTGCTCTTACTCCCTTTCCACTTGGTCTCCTGAACACACAGCATATCTACCTTTCTCCTCTCCATCATATCAGCTACCTCTCTTCCTTTACCAGTCATAGTACCAACATTTAAAGTACCAACCTGAACCTCCACTTCTCCTACACTTCTCCTTTCCCTGCCGTCTCTGTAGACGTCTTCCTCCTCTCCTTTTCCTCCTTCGGCCAACAGTAGCACAATTTCCAACGGTACCCTGTCGGCTAACGATACCTGTGGCGGTGGTTGTTAACCCGGGCCTCGACCAATCCGGTATGAAATTCTCATTTGTGATCCGCATATTTGATTTGGCACATGTTTTACACTGGATGCCCTTCCTAACGCAACCCTCCCCATTTACCCTGGCTTGGGACCGGCACGAGTGCAAGAGTGCACTGGCTTGTGCATCCATAATGGCTGGGTTCTATACGCCTGTATAGTACACATCAGAAAACTTTGTAGCACTGGTGTAAAATTATACACACATTCACATACCTTCATGTAGTTATATTCTGTTATCGTGTTGGGTTTCCTCTTTCTGCCGTCACCGATCACCACGTCTTGGTGCATGGAAATGAAAACACACACACACACTCTTGCTTGTTTTTAGGTGAATAAACTGTCAAGCAGACACTGCCACTTCTAAGCACTGAAGTGGAGAATACTTCTCCCTGTGCAGTGTCTTTTGCAAGTTGAGGAAGTTCACGACCAGACTTTATTCGCCGTGCCCAGTAGCGTTGTTTTGCGCTGCAGCAGTCTGTGCGACAGTGACAGTGAAGTAAAGAAATTGTCCGTCGTGACAAGGAGATGCATTGCAGACATATTTGGTCTCCAAATCTGTGGCCATCCAGAACTTGATCCCAAATTTGTCTGGCTTGGTTGCGATATACTGTGTGAATGGACAACGAACCTTGGTAGGGAACAACTGTTCATCTATGGTCATGTGTTCTCCTGGAGTGAAACTTTAAGCACAGTTCTTGTTGAAGCGTGTCCAGATGTCGAAGATCGCAGCAAATTTGTCTGTTTTCACCTGTTCTGCCCGCGTGTCCTTGTCATCAAATCAAAGGTGTTGCATAATTTAAATGAATCTATCTCGGGGCATTGTCTCTTTGATTACTGGCACCAGAAAGCACCAGAATTGAAATGAATGCCATCAGTTCATGAATTGCCAAATTCCAGTCCGGCTTTGTTCTGCAGGCTTGATGGACCGTGCACTCCCTGATGGTCTGCAGCATTCCCACGTCTAATAGGCAAAGGAAGCTTTGGAGTACGCTTGTAATTTTATGCTGTGGAAGATAAACAAATAGAGAGTGGTACATTTACATGAACCTCACTCTGAATGGTTTTATATAAATATCGTATGTACTATGGCAATGACAAACCTCAGAGGACTCTGTGGATCCAGCTTGTGCAGTGAAGCATGAGTGATTTGCTACTGCACTGGGCATTCCAATGTCCTCCTCTTCCCACACAGTGCCATCTTTTGCCGTCTGGCTCAGACAGGGCTTCCCAGTACCACGGTGCATCTTCCATGGAGCCATGTTGGGTTCTTGTTCCGTCTCCTTTCAGGATTCTATTGAGGAGGTATCAGTGACCTGCTGGACAAATGAAATCCCTCCTCCATCAGAGTCTGCTTCGTCCATTTCCTGAAGCCAGACCAAAGCTTGTTGCGCAGAGTGGCAGTGATACGGAGGCCATCCTGATGTGCGTTATCAAAAATGCGAAGAAGAAATTAATGTCCTGCCTGGGTCGCTCTGCTTCTATGCACAGCACTGTGCTGTAGTCATGCAATGCAACTCCCTTACATACACAGTCACAATGGACAGAATGGACCATAACTTCACTCAGCTTATGACATTTGTGTACAAACACATTGGAGACTGAAGTGTTAACAAGGTTTAATTTTATTCATGTCATTGTATTAGCAACTTTTCATTCTGTTTTCACACAATTTTTTATAAATAAAACAGACTTGTGTTTCCAATGTGAATGTGTGTCTTAAAATTTGCAGGTCAGTCATTGTGTAGGTTTGGCTTGCCTTGGATCTAAACTACTCTGAGTATATGCAAATGCAAATGCAAATGTGCCAGGCCTCACAGGTGATGGGTGGTTTGCACAACAAAAGCACAAGAAGAATCGAGCTGAAGAACTGTGAAAATCTCAACAGGGGGGAATAATAGCTCAGGACTTGCACCAGAAAATTAAAAAGTCAGTTTTTCTAGGGCTTGTTAGGTCCAGGGAATTTACGCAAATTTGCGCAGGGCTAGTTAGGCTAGTGACTATCTGCCTGAACTGGTTGAGGACTGAGGAGGAGCAGGGATTGTGGAGGGTAAAGTGAGATCAGCCATAGCCTCTGATGTGCTAACAGCAGCATCGCTACAGACACATGCAGGCTTAGGCTTTGTTTATTGGCTTTAAAAAAAACAATCACATACATAAAGCTGTAACAACAGTGGAATAAAGTGTAATACATTTTAATGTTGGTAAAAAAAAATTATTAGCTGCTGCACAACAATCACAAACTGAGAAAAGTAGACAAACTTAAAAAAAAATTAAAAAAGCCAGGATGGAGATAAAGCTTGTAAGCATGTCAAACTGAAAGTGTGAGGTAAGAGTCAAAATCTAATCTGTGCAGTAGGGGCGGGGCTTTGGATAGGACTGCTGCACACTGGTTATTGTTTATTGGCACCCAATCAGGAGTTAGAAATCATGCTATTTTTTTCTGTGTTATTTTTCCCTTTGTCTAAAATAATAAAATCAACCTTTAATTGTGTGGGCAAGACGCACACTGCTGCCACCGTGCCTGCAGGTTTAACACAGATTTCAGCATCAAGTCTTGAATAAATCACTTCTTTAATCTGCTATTGCTGTTTATCTCTATGAGGACCAGAGATGTGCAAACAGTTTAGGTAATACAATACGTACACAGACACACCCTGTAAACAATGTGCCAATGGAAAAGACTGGTTCAGGATCCACCCTGATGTCTATAAAAGCTGTGTGCCCATCACTAGCAGTCAAACAACAAGCATTCAGATCTCCAGAATCAAAACTTCAGCACCATGGATAGAGGAAAGCACCCCCATACGGATGTGCCATACCCCACAAGAGCTAAAACCTTCAAGAAGGAAACCACCGATGGAGACGAGCAGGGTAAACCTTTAAAAACATATTTGGCAACACAATAAAAATATATACAAGCACTGTTTGTATGAAACCAAGAAAAAAAATGCTGATGAGGTAAAAAAAAAAAAACGGTGATGGCTGGGAGAAAATAGATATAAATTTTACATTTAAATCTATTTTCTTCCAGCCATCAACATTTAAAAGAATGCGTGTCTAATTCTGTTCCGATTTCAATTCCAACTTCTAAAATACAATAATTTATTGATATCTTTGGTAATAAAAGTGTTTGATTAATCAGTAACCTCACATCTGCTCAGAGGAACCAACACTGTGAGGCGATTTTAACACTAATATTTTTGTTTTTTCAGACGACAGTGAACAGAACTACAAGGTATGTGTCCTTCACTCAGCTCTACACTACTAACAACTACACAATCCTTCATCAAATCTCGTTTTGGCTGCTCCCATTAAGAAACTTTTATCTCATCATTAATAAATAAAAATACATATTGTTCTTTCTGTGTGCTATTTGACTGACGGGGGACATTGGCATTTGTTTAGCAGGTAGACGGTGTCTCATTTACATCTACATGTACATTTGTGGCATTTAGCAGATACTCTTATCAATAGGAATGTACAAAAAAATGCTGTGAAGAATTTATCAGTAAATAAAAAAAAACTGGGTCACGAGGCTGCAAACTTAAAATACTATCAGCTAAAAACTCTGTTGGGAGGAATCATAGTGCACTTTTTCTTTTTACATAAAAACATTAAACAAACAGGGAAGAAAGTGTTAGTTTACATGTTTCAACCTGTCGCTTGAAGATAATCAGAGACTCTGCTGTTCAGACATCTAGGGGAAGTTCATTCCACCCCATGAACAAGCACCTGGGCAGCCTGTGCAGACAGAAACGGTGAAAAACTTCAGATGATGTTGAAGAGGAACCAACAAGAATGAGTCACATTAGCAGCATATAAGGAAAAAGACAGCTGATTGTCCATAGTTACCCTGGTGTTGAGGTCCCTGAATGGGGAGATCAGAGAGTTGTGTAGTGATATCTTACGTTCCTGACCTGGAGATGAATCACCTGGGATGACCAGCAGTTCTGTTTTGCTGGAGTTGAGTTTTAGATGGTGAGCAATCATCCATGAAGATATGTCCACCAGGCATGCTGAGATCTGAGTTGAAACTGTGGTATCTGAGGGAGTGAAGGAGAAGATGAATCGAGTGTCATCAGCATAGCAGTGGTAAGAAAACCCTTGTAAGGATATGACTTCACCAAGAGAGTAAGTATAGAAGGAGGAGAAGTGCTAAAGGCTCTGGGTTACTGATTGGAAGATCAGGGGTTAACCCCCAGAGCTGCCAAGGTGCAACTGCTGGGCCCTTGAGCAAGGCCCTCAACCCTCTCTGTTCCAGATTTGCTGTATCATGGCTGAACCTGAGCAGCACACATTGTCAACCACAATCATACTAACCAATAACATTTATTACATGACATGCAGATAATGAGTAATGAGTCAGGATATAAAGCTATAGTATTAATAACTGCAGTGTTTGTTCTCTTGTTCAGGTATTTAATGATCCAGTCCATGGTCACATTGAGCTCCACCCTCTGCTGGTGAAGATCATCGACACACCTCAATTCCAGAGATTGCGGTATATTAAGCAGCTTGGAGGAGCGTACTATGTGTTTCCTGGAGCTTCACACAACCGCTTTGAACACTCCATCGGGTGTGTGTGTGTGTGTGTGTGTGTGTGTGTGTGTGTGTGAAGCTATATTATATTGTATATATGTATGTAGTTATTCATGCACTTGTAAATCTCCTAAAAAAAAAGTCTCAAAAGAAATCAAGTGTTGTGATGTCATTAAAACACATCACATCCCTAAAAAGTCTAAAATGTAGATCAATGTTCATGGACTTGTATACATGAGCTAATCAGGGGGTGAGAAGGAACAGATGTGAGTGATTAGTATCCTGATTGGTAGTAGGACATGCGGGTGAAGGCAGGAGGCTCCCTCACATGATGTAATAAATATATAAAAGCCTGAAGTTCGTGGTTAAAATGCTAGCTAGTTAAATTTAACGTTTATATCTATTTTCTTCCAGCCATCAACATTCACAAGAATGCGTGCCTAATTCTGTTCACATTTCAATTCCAACTTCAAAAATTCTATTTTGTTTTTTCAGATGACAGTGAACAGAACTACAAGGTATGTGTCCTTCACTCAGCTCTACACTACTAACAACTACACAATCCTTCATCAAATCTCGTTTTGGCTGCTCCCATTAAGAAACTTTTATCTCATCATTAATAAATAAAAATACAGATTGTTCTTTCTGTGTTCTATTTGACTGACGGGGGACATTGGCATTTGTTTAGCAGGTAGACGGTGTCTCATTTACATCTACATGTACATTTGTGGCATTTAGCAGATAATCTTATCAATAGGAATGTACAAAAAATGCTGTGAAGAATTTATCAGTAAATAAAGAAAAACTGGGTCACGAGGCTGCAAACTTAAGATACTATCAGCTAAAAACTCTGTTGGGAGGAATCATAGTGCACTTTTTCTTTTTACATAAAAACATTAAACAAACATTGAAGAAAGTGTTAGTTTACATGTTTCAGGAAGATGAAGGTCTTCACTTGTCATTTGAAGATAATCAGAGACTCTGCTGTTCAGACATCTAGAGGAAGTTCATTCCGCCACCTCGGTGCCAAGTGCAAGAGCCTTGAGTTATAGTTACCGCTTCCCACGAGAGAAGGTGGTACCAGTGGAGCAGTGCTGGAGGATCTCAGACAGCGTGGTGCAGTGTGAGAAATGTGATGAGGTCTCTGAGGTAAGATGGTGCTGGACCATTTTGAGCCTTGTAGGCATCATCAGTGTTTTGAATTTGATACTGCTACCAGTAGCCAGTGGAGAAGCAGCAGTGGGGTGGTGTGGGAGAACTTGGGAAGATTGAACACAAGTCGTGCAGCTGCGTTTTAGGATATAAAGCTATAGTATTAATACTGCAGTGTTTGTTCTCTTGTTCAGGTATTTAATGATCCAGTCCATGGTCACATTGAGCTCCACCCTCTGCTGGTGAAGATCATCGACACACCTCAATTCCAGAGATTGCGG
>MU551565.1:33396-68894 GCA_024362625.1 Silurus asotus | reverse complement strand
TTAAATACTCCTCCTAGGATATTCATGCGATTGACACCATACGTGGTCAACATGATGCTGAGACATTGTAGATAATAAATTGGGAAGAGATTTTTGATATCTCGAACACCGTTCCCATGGCAATGCGTCAAACTTTACTTTTATTTCAGGCATATTTAAGCGTTTGGCATGCACTTTGTGTGCCTTAACATGCTCGAAAACACTGGAGATTTGGCACAGACGTCAAAATCATCTGCCATTAGGACCGGTCAAAGGGTGGAACATATGCGTGGCAATAGGGCTCTGTAGCGCCCCCTGTAATGTAAAAACAAATATTGGTGCCCAGATCAGGCAAACATGTATGCACATGAACGAGAGTTGGTAGGCATATAGATCTCATCGACCCGAACAACTTTTACAATCAAACCTATTACCTCCACCCAACAGGATATCGGCCATTTTCGATGGTTTCAAAAGTGCATGTGGTGAACTTTTAAATACTCCTCCTAGGAAATTCATGCGATTGACATCAAACGTGGCGAACATGATGATAATAAATTGCGAGGGAATTTTTGATATCTCGAACGCCATTCCCATGGCAACGCGTCAAACTTAACTTTTATTTCAGGCATATTTAAGCTCTTGGCATGCACTTTGTGTGCCTTAACATGCTCGGAAACACCAGAAATTTGGCACCGATGTCAAAGTCGTCTGCCATTAGGACCTGTCAAAGGGATTTTTGTTATTTGAACACTGCTGCCATGGTGAGGCGACAAATTTATGGCGAATTCAGGGAAACAGGAAGTGTCTAATATCTAAAGCAAAAAATGTCTTATTTAGATGACACGCAGTGTGTTTGTTCGGGCAAGGATTCCAATTGCATCGATGTGCCTATTGTGAATCTTGGACATAGCGCCACCAAGAGGAGCCAGGAAGTGTGTCAGTCACAAAAGGTGGATTTTTTGACAGTTGCATGTGGTGAACTTTTAAACACTCCTCCTAGGATATTCATCCAATTGACACCAAACGTAATCAACATGATGCCGAGACATTGTATTTAAGGAATAAGGAATTTTTGATATCTCGAACGCTGTTCTCATGGCAATGCGTCAAACTTGACTTTTATTTTAGGCATATTTAAGGCTTTTGGCGTGCTTAGATTAACTTGAAATTGGACACATACATCACGTTTGACAAGTCACATATATCACAAGTGTGGATGAGCGCTCACTAGTGCCCCTGTTTGTCTAAAATGTGGGGTTTCTTTTACCTACAGTCCCCAAATGGGTCAGTAACAATATAAAATAGTCCACTGATATTTACCCACTTGATGCACTTGCCCACCGTGCATTGCTTTCTGGGAGGCACCGTTAAGGGATACACAAACGTGCGAGGCCCCGCCATTGATGCTTGCGGCTATATTTTTATTTTTATTTTATTAAAGATTTTAATTAAATAAATAAAATCAATTTATAAATACATCAATTCTAAATGTTTTTTAATTAATGTGTAGTGGGACGAACTGTGGGTGTCTCTTTAAATTGTCATGAAAGCATCAGTTGTCCAATCAGATACATGCACGACTATATAAAAGGGGACTTTTAATGCACCATGTTGTGTGATCACCGCTTGTGTGTCATTGCCCAAAGCCCGCCCCAGCCTGGTTTAGACTCTTCCTGTCTCACAGGTATGTGGTTGCTACCAAGTGTGTATCAACGTGTGTGTTTGTGGTAACCAGCTTTATTTGAATTATAGTTTCCAACGTGTAATCATTCCATGTTGCTCGGCGACTGCTTTTAAACATGAACCCGCCGTAATCCCGTGCCTTCTTGCCGGTTTGATGTCCGTTTGCCTGTGCGGCTGGACTTGTGGTCGAAACGACAATATTAAGGTATGTGTAGCTATCTTTGCTGAGGTTTGTGGTGTTTGGTGGGATGAATAAATGTTCTACTTGATCCTTTTTAGGTTAAATAGTTTTAAGGGGAGTCATTCAGTGCGGCCTGCGGGGCAACGTACTTTGATGCTGCTGCTTTGTTTTACTTAACTTTGGTAATGCTTTGTTTATGATTTGTTTGCTTTGTTTTACTTAACTTTGTCTGCTTCGCTAGCTTTGTTTGCTTTGTTTATGCTTTGTTTATGATTTGGTTTGATTCATTGTATATTCATTCAAACACTCAACATTTAATTATTATTCTTATTATTATTCTTATTATTATTTCTTGTGAGATTTAAATTTGGTTAACAGTGTCTTTGTTATAGGAACCGAGGCTTCAGGCAGACGGCTAGTTGGCCTTGGCGTGCGGTGGTGGGATTCTATCACAGGGTGCAGTGTGTTCACGCTTGATCTTACCGTGTGTGTGTGTGTGTGTGTGTGTGTGTGTGTGTGTGTGTGTGTGTGGTGCTCTTGTGCATTTGGTGTTATGCTCCTGGCGATGTAGTAGCCGCATACTCATTAAGCTAGTTTACCTGCTTTAGGTACGCCTCGGTTTCCTTTTTGTTTTTATGCCTATTTTATTCCAGCCCATAGTCATGTTTTAAAAGTAATACCCATATTAATTTTTGAAATAAAACATTTTTTGTATCTTTGGTATCCACGTCTCTTGCCTCTGCTTATTGAAACCACGTACCTGTGTGTCTTTTGTAGATGATTAATCTATAATAGTGTTCCCTGTTTACAGGGTGGCGTAGTCAGCTGAGTTATAGTTTCTGTCTAATGAACGTCCCGCCACACTTGCTTTTAACATGCATTATTTACATTTTTGCAGCATGTTGCGAGAGTGGGAAAGACGCAACTGTAAGAAAAGAAGCAGCATTGAGAAAATATGGCAAGTGAAGCCAGGGAGAAGATCAAATGCCAGGGAGAAGATAAAAAATGAATGCGCTAAAAAGAACTTATTTGGACGGTAATCTTGAATTTGGTTTTGATTAAGCAATAGACAAGTGAAGTTTTTAGTGTGTAATCTGTATCCAATCTCAAGCCATAAATATTCAGACCCAGAGTCCACAATAAATAACCAAATAAAATAACAAATACATACCAGATTAATTCAATCAGGAATCAAATAAAATGCATAAAAACATTAGTTAAAATATGTTTCAATTTTGAAATGGGGGTCTCCTGATAAAAAGGCCTGGAACCACTGCACTATCTGACTAGTTTGAAATGCCGATTCACATTTTGGTTGATTTGAAGAATTCATAAGAGTGACGGCTCAGAGTCTGTTTTTCTGATCGTTTTTGATCTTTAAAAGTCATAAATTCGCTGTTGTACACTGTAAAAAATTATTTTAAGTTTTAGTCAGATGAACCAGTAAAATCATGTTCTGTTAACTTGCAGTGTCTCACTACACAATTGGATGAGTTCTAACAAACTAAACTTGATGGGAAATGGAGAGGGGTTTTATGCATTTTCTGTGTAATGTGCATGTGCCATCCGCCATTTACTGCACTAGGAGTTGCTGATTATGCCAGAAAAGGTGAAGAAGCCTATGATTACAGATGAAATTTATTTACTGCAAATAATGAAATGAGTAAGTATACCCTGATTTGTGATTTCTTTAAGGTTAATTTAGACTTGTTTTGTTATCGCTCAGCATCCGTGTTTCGATTTTAGTCAATCACATGTTGTGAATAACTAGTGTTGTGCTAGTTACTAAAAAAAATAGTAACTAGTTAGTTAATCGTTAAGTCATTCAAAAAGTCAATTACTTTGTTTACTTTTACCAAAAAGTAATGCGTTACTGTTAAAAGTAACTTTTTAGTTACTTTTTTTAAATAACCTTCTTTAATGTTCCCATAAATGCCCTTATGCGTTATGATCTATACAAACACAAAACTGACTTAAACACAAATTGATTTTTAAACACTATTTTATTAAAGTCAGAGCAGCACAAACTGAATATATCACAAGGATTTCTGAAATAAATAACAAAACAAGCTGAATAATATATTTACAATCAAAAACTAAAGTGGCTTCTGCATCATAAAAGCTGTTGTGTTGAGCTCTTAAAAATGTTCCTTTCACAGCTGAAGTATGAAAACTATCAACAATGTAGAACAGAACACCGGGTTAGCTTCTAGCTTCTAGCTCCGTAGAGGCATGAAGTTTCTGGAGGTGTTGCTATCGCAGTAGATACGAGCTTCGAACCAGAAAGACACAATTTACATTTGACTAAAAAGTTTTTGTCTTTATGCTCAACTAAAGTGAAATAATGAGCATATTTTCACTTTGAGAAACTCGTCTTGCTCTCGCCTCGACTCGCCATTACTGCTGCACAGACCTGAATAAACGAAGACACGCCCACAGTGCGTCTTCTTTGTGTTTACAGTGGTTCATCCACCAATCCTACAATGCGTCACTGCTGTAAACAGGTTAGACTGTAGTCTACACTTCAGCCCAAATTCATTCATTTATAAAAGTAATCCACAAACGCACCATACGGAAATGGAGTTACTTTATTTTTAAAAGTAACGCATTACAGTATTAGTTACTTTTAAAAGTAACTTTGTTACAGTAACGCTTTACTAGCTATTGGACAATATTCTGATGAGACATTATGCTACTTAAAGATCCTTTTTACCCCTTTTCCAGATACATTGTTGGACTCCAGATTCAACATTGCAATTTTGAGTGAATTTTCATCCCCATCAACTTCTTCACCCAGCATCCATTCAGAGCCATCTGCCACCCATTCGCAGGTTAATTAAAATTATTGTGAATTTACAAAAAAATAAAAAGTAAATGATATAAAGAATAATTTATAAATAAATCACCTTGAGCATGAACCACTGGTAAAAGTGAAACCAGCACTGAAAAGAAAACGGAATGTAAACATTGGAGCAGGATTTTCACTTCCCCAGTCTGAGAGGAGAATTTTACTTTTGTTTTAAGGGCATTTTGTGAAATTTTTACAATGTAGTTGAGCTTGCAGCATTTTGTCCTCAGAATCTGTTGAAAAAGAGCTGCTAGACTGTAGTACTGATGACATTCTGTTGTTGAATCTTGATTGCTATTATGCAGTTACTCTAAACATTTCGTGGATAGCAGCATAGAGCATAAATCAAGAGTAAAAGTCTTAAATAAAAGAAACTTGTTCATTGTTAATTTATTTCTGTTCCATTAAAATCTAAAAATCTGGTCACGAGCCACAGCTGATCACTGAGATCCTAGAAAAGGTGCAGAGTACATAGTTATAATTTTTAAAATTATATGATTTTAAAATGATTTAAAAATAAATAATAATAATGTTTTTTGTTTTATATACATGAACTTTGTAGTGTAATGGTCAAAAGTTCTTCATGAAATTACCACAGACAGATTTACGGTTCATTCAGGAAGTATTCAGATCCCCTCCATTACTGTATACTACAGTTACTCTATACCTGATACTACAGTTGTTCGAATATTATTTTTCTCATTAATCTGCACTCAGTACCACAAAATGACAAAGTGAAAACAGAGTTCTAGAAATGTAGAACATCTAGAAATGTTTGCAAACGTCTGAAAAAGAAAAATTATTTTCTTTTATTTTAATTATTATATTATGTACACATACATAAGTATTTAGACCTTCTGCAACAACATATGAATTCTAGCTCAGGTGCCTCCTATTTCTCTTGATCATTGCTGAAATGTTTCTACACCTTGACTGGAATCTGCCTGAAAAAGTTTATTGATTGTTCATGAGGTTTTGAGGCACACAGCTCTCTATAAAAAGCCTCACAGCTGACAAAGCAAATAAAAGCATATTAAAGCATATTAAAGTATGTCAAAAGCCTTTATTTCCTTCCTTAGGCTGCCACACATAGATCTTGATATCTCCCAAATGAGGATGGGTTCCCCTTTTGAGTCTGGTTCCTCTCAAGGTTTCTTCCTCATAACATCAAAGGGGGTTTTTTCCTTGGCACAGTCACCATGGCTGTTCATCAGGGATAAATACACATTGTTAAAGCTGCTTTGAGACGATGTCTGTTGTAAAAAGCGCTATAGAAATGGCACAGTAAAAAAATAAAAGCAAAAACCAGCTATGAAATCAAAGGAACTGCCTGTGGAATTGCAAGGCAAAGATCTGCTTCATTGAAGATTCCCAAATGGACAGTGACCTCCATAATTCTCAAATATCAGAAGTGTTGCGCAACCAGGACTCCTCCAAAGTAAGCAATCACGGAGGAGGGCCTTAGTAAGAGAGGTGAACAAGAACGTGATTGTCACTCTGACTGAGCTACAGAGAGGCTGTGTGGAGCTGGGACAAAGTTCCAGGTGGACAACCATCACTGCAGCCCTCCACTGATCTGCGCTTTATGGCAGATTGACTAGACGGAAGATTCATTTTAAGATTGCAAAAAAATTAAAAAATATCATATGAAGGACATTTTCAGTCTGTAAGGAATAAGATTCTCTGGTCTGATGAAACTAAACTGTTTCGCCTCAATTATAAATGCTATTTTTTCTGGAGGAAACCAGGCATGACTCATCACCTGCCCAATACAACCCCAACAGTTAAGCACGGTGATGGCAGCATCATGCTGTGGGGGTGTTTTTCTGTGGCAGTGCCTGGGCAACTGGTAAGGGTTTAGTAAAAGCTGAAGCAAAGTGCAGAGATCTCCTCTATAAAAACATGTTCCACAGAGCTCACAACCTCAGACTTGGACCACTTGGAAAAATAGCAAATGTGAAAAGTAAAAGCGAAGAAAAGTGCAAAATAAAGTTGGACTTCACCAACCTCCTGTTTCTTCCTTCTCTGAGCCAGGAAGCTCTACACAATCATTTTTTATCCTTTATTGGTTACATTTTCAAAGGGGAAACTCATGGGTCATGGGTCTCTAAGCAACATGCTAGCCAGTCAACTAAAGAGGGTTGTATAATGTATAGCTGTATAATCAGATGGGCCACAACATTTAAACATCACTCCTGTTAGTTCATTAGATATATTTTAAAGTAGTCAATGTGCAGCTTGTATAGCAGTATTGTCAGGAATCCACCCCCTTCGGCGGCTGTCATGCTGCCGCTATCTCTGCCGCTCCCGGCTTAATCACACACACCTGGGACTCATCTACTACTCATCCCCGGCTCCTATATAAACCCCTTTCATACACTCACTCAGGGTCCGTTATTGTTTGTTGGTCATGCATTGCATCCCTATGCGTTCCTTCCGTTCTGGACTCTACACTCTTTCTACAGCCACGCTTTCTTCCAAAGGGCACCACAGATTACCCCTTTTCCTCCCGTGCGTTCGTTCCTGGACTATGTGGACCTCGCCCCTTCAGGGCGTACCATGGATATCTCTCTCTCTCTGGGTTTCTAAGGACTCCCATGTGTGTGTTTGTGTTTATCTTTCTCTCTCTCTTCATTAAACCAAAGCAAACTGTGCTCTGGCTTCCACCTCCATTCATTCGCTGCATGACAAGTATAGAGTTAATGTACTCTGAAAATCATTCAACATACAGACATTAATGTCTAAATACAGTTCCTGGCAACAAAAGTAAGTACACCCCAAGTGATTACAGCGGAATGTTGCAGAGCAACGTGTCCTGTTTGTCATGTTCATATTTTTGCCTGCTCGACAGGACCATTCAAATGTGTGTATCTTTTATTAGAGCAGATTAAATTTTGTGTTTTGAGTACAGTTATCTCATACTGGTCACTGGATGTTCAACACGGCACCTAGTATTATTTGTATTAGAATTGTATGAGAAGATTGATAACACCCTAAAACCAAGCTACAGTACAGTGGCCAGGGTCATACAGAGGTTTTCGGAGACAGGTTCCAGTCGGAACAGACCTCACAAGGGTCAAAGAAGTTGAGTCCTCATGCTGTGCATCAGGTCTATAAGATACTTTAAAAAAAATGCATGAGTGTTTCAGCATTTCCATATGCTGCACACTAAAACAAGTCAGTTTGCATAGCTGTCATCCTAGAAGAAAGCCTCTTCTGAAGCAAGAAAACCTGCAAACAGTTTGCTGAAAGCAATCTGTCCAAAAGCATGAATTACTGAAACCATGTCCTGTGGTTTGATGAGATTAAAATAAACTTGTTTGGCTCGGATGGTGTCCAGCATGGGTGGCAACGGCCTGGTGTGGAGCACCAAGAAAAATGCTCTTGCCTACAGTCAAACATGGTGGTTGCGGCATCATGGTCTGGGGTTGCATGAGTGCTGCTGGTACTGAGGAGCTGCAGATCATTGAGGGAAACATGGATTCCAACATGAACTGTGACATTCTGAAGCAGAACATAATGCCCATATTTACTTCGGGTGTACTTACTTTTGTTGGCAGCGATTTTGACAATAATGTCTGTATGTTGATTTACTTTTAAAGGACAGTAAATCTATACTGCTATACAAGCTGCACATTGAGTATAAAATACATATAAGTTTTGTTTCTATATTATTGTCCTTTGAGAACATACTAAAATGGTTGCTGAAATGTGAGGGGTGTACACAGTGTGATATACTAATATATATTAGTTGCAGAAAACAAAAAAAGTTACACAACTTGTGTCTGCTCTGATGCACATGTAAAACTGTATAATATTTGAAACTGTAGTCTACAATATAAATGATACTCTTTGTGTGTGCCTCCTTATTAATTTGATTTAAACCCAGTTTACTAAGGGTGCAGTGAGCGAAGGAGATCTGTGTTTAATTCTGTCTCTTTAATGACTAACTGAATGACAAAGCCGATGTGTGTCTTAAAGCCACATCACTTCCTCTGTCACTGTCAGAACAAACTATCAAGAAGATTTAGGAGAGCAGATATTTAACTTCTCTTTTATTGCATTCAAACTGTGTTTCTGCTCTTCCTTCCTCTTTCCAATGAAATCTTTACCACTTTTTTTTTTTTTTAATCAAACACTTAAAAAGAGAGAGAGAGAGAGGACAGTAAAAGATTAAACTGTATTTTCCGGATGATAAGCCGCTACTTTTTTCCCACGCTTTGAACCCCACGGCTTAAACAATGAAGCGTCTAATTTAATTGGGTTTTTCACAAGCTTCAAGACAAAAAACTGAGCCCCATAACTTTAGACCAATTAAATTGCCGAATGGGTTTAAGGTGAACCAATGAAACTCTTAATATTAAATCAGATGCGCTCCCACTGAATCGGGCTGCACCACATCATAAATATAGATGATGTTCCTCTGACGTTTTACCTGCCGCTCACTCGGACTGTCTACAGGAAATGCGAATCATTTGTCATGCTGAAAACAACAGGGCATAAAAAAAAACGCACTTCACTTGTGTTCTGAGCTGCACGGCATCGGGAGAAAAGCTTCACCGATGGTGATTTCCAAACGCATGACGATGCCAAAAGATAAACTCCCGAGAGAAATAGTTGTGAAAGGAAAGAGGAAGACGGTGAACAATGACTTTCTTGGTAGGCTACTGTTTAGATACAAGCAGTGTAATAAACACTGTCTTTTATTAAAGCCTGTGTAAAGTTCATTAGTTTTAGTGTAGACACCTGCGGCTTATTAATGTTCCAAATAAAAACCTTTGTACAATTTAGTAGGTGCGGCTTATATTTGGGTGCATTTAATAGTCTGGAAATTACGGTAATCGTTTATGTTTTTTTTTTTTTGCCCCACGTGAAATGAGAATCTAAATCAGCAAATAGAATGTAATCTCTTTGAGGAAACTGAAGGAGATATAAAGAGAACTAAGTAAAATCTGCAAAGACAAAAATCCGAGCCCTGAAGTCAAATTAATTATGTTAAGTGTTCAGAGTTTACAGGCTCCTAATCTGTTTAATTCCTGATTGTAACTGTAACTTCTGACAGAATGATGTGTTTACTGCAGATTAATAAATTAATTTAGAGTTACTGATGTAATGAGTTAAGGAAAACTATTTAAATAGCATAGATCCCCCTTACTGGATATAAAGGTTTTGAAAACATGATCTGCAATGTGATTCCATTAACATTACAGAGGAGAAAACATGAACATGATGCATATGACAGATCATTATACAGACGCACTGATCCACCTCACATCTCTCCTGGACACAGTTCAGGCCTGTTCACATTAGATTACTTTTACATGGGAAAGTGGTGTTATGTCATTACTATAGGAATCTCTCTGGAATTCTGTCATATGTAACCAGTTATTAAATTAAATCTAGATATTAGTTGGGAATCGAAAACTTAATGAAACATTGATTTCTAGTCTGACTTTAATTCTGTCTAAATTAGTGTGTTAATGTAAAATGTTTATAGCACATCAAAAATTACAGTGGTCTATAAACTACTGAATAGCCGCAGGTTCTAATAATTGTCACCATCATTCACTTTAATAGCATTAACCCAGAATACAGTTCAGGATCTCAAACATCAGAATGTTGTAGTGTTGTAGAGTGATGTAGTGTTAGTGGTCCAGGTGAGATCTTTTGTGATGTACCCACAGAAATTTGGTGCTGCAGACTCTCTATACAGTCGAGCTATACATTTCTGTGGGTACATCACAAAAGATCTCACCTGGACCACTAACACTACATCACTCTACAACATTCTGATGTTTGAGATCCTGGACTGTATCAGTCAGTGGTCAGTGTGGGATTGACAAAAAGTCCATTACAACCTCTTTTGTCTTTCTCACTTTAGTTGTTTGCACCACACCATCTAATCAGTTGTGCCACTTCTTCTCTGTAGGCCATAGTGTGATGTTTTTTTAAATGGTTTTGCGGAGTTTCAGTAGCTGTCTGCATGCTGGGATTAGCACAACAGAGATGTGATTTGAGTGCCGGAGGTAGAGACAGGGTTCAGTTTTCTGCTGTGTAAACTGAATCCAATGCTTTGTTTTTACCTTTTTGCAAAGTTCATGTGTGAAAAGAACTTGGAAAAAAAAAAATAGGGAACTTGGGAAAACTGTTTCTCCCTGATTTAGCTGTACAGTTCATAAAGGACATCCTTAGCATTAAAATACAGAGGAATATAGACAACAAAGACCATGAAATGATGTCGAGCATATCAACAGTTAAACAGTGAAAAAATTGTTGTTGCTTTCGCACATGCTTTTTCACACCTCTTGCAGCTCTTCTTAGCTAAAGTTGCATCACTGCATTAAAATAGATTAAACCCCACCACAAACTGTCTCCACTACATGCGTTTATAGGAATAAGAAGGACTGTTTATTTCTGCACAGTTATTGCTCTTATTTTCAACACAGAGAAGTTATTAATCATTACTGTTTATTCCAAAGTGCTGTGCATTAGTTTGGTATCAGTGTGTATTAGATTAAACTTGCTGGACTGAGATAGTTCACTACACAGGAAAATGGAAATGAAAGTCATAAAGCATGTGGTCGATGTGGCTATTTAATGCTTTAATCGTTTTGTTAAAGATTTTCTGTGCACAGAAAAGACCACCAGAGTCTCACCACATCAGCAGAAATACATTTAGTCACAACCAAGATTTCCTTGTGTGAAACATCAAACTCTATGCAGTCATTTTCTTTTAGCAGGTCAAACGATCACGAGAGGCATCACTAAGCAGATAACAGCAGAACACAGAAGATCAGTTACAGAGTTCAACATTACAGACTCATTTACACTCATTAGATTAGTTAACTATCATAGTTTAGCAAGTAGATAAACATCAAACTAATCCCAGCATAAATATGAATACACTGATCACCTGAACAGTTCAAATACAAACACTGTCATCATTGTTATCATTTAGAACATTCAGACTGAAGATAAATAACTTTATATCCCACCACTCGCTATAATGAAGACACTAAGAGAACATTTACTTACAGAGCATCACAGTGAGTGAACTGAACTCCATTCTGTCCCTCTAATGACTGACTGAGTGACAGAGCAGTAGTGTGTGTTAAAGCTGTACCACTTCCTGTGTAACCATTGGGACACATGCTCACAAGAATGTAGTTTCTGTTCCTGTTTTAAGAGGATGGACAGCAGAGCTAAAGATGTTGAGGTTTTTGTTAGGAGTGACGCTGATGGACAGGATTAGAAACAAGTGTATTACAGAGACAGCGCATGTAGGAGGTTTTGGAGACAAGGTGAAGGAGGCACGATTGAGATGGTTTCGACATGTGCAAAAAAGGGACATGGGGTACCATCATTTCCAGACTATAAATCGCACCCATATATAAGCCGCAACCACGGAATTTGAGAAAGATTTTTATTTTAAACATAAATAAGCCGCACCTGTCTATAAGCCGTGTCTACACTGAAACTAATGAACTTTACACAGGCTTTAATGAAGGACAGTGTCTGTTACAACAGGCACTGAGCGGCATTTTGGGAATAGCCTGCCGCCGCATTTTTCTGCTATTACTGCATGTGTGCAAGACCGAGGAATTTGTCCTTATTATTTTCTGATGCTCATTTCTACAGTGCCCTCCACAATTATTGGCACCCCTGTTTAAGATGTGGTCGTGGACTTCAAAAAATTCCCTTTTTTTTTTAAACAACATAGAACCCAAATGCAAAAAAAGAGAATCCAACCTTTTATTTAAGTACATAACTTTGGTGGTAAAAAAAATCACACATTTAGAAAAGAAAAAAAACTTGAAATCATGTGTGCCACAATTATTGGCACCCCTAACAATTCCTCTGGAAAATGTAATTGTTTTTTTTTTTTTTTTAAAAAGAAAAGCCTTTTCTCACTAACACTCACAAATGTAAACGTCGGGAGTTTGCTAAGCGGTACTGGGACTTCAACTGGGATCGTGTGCTTTGGTCAGATGAGACTAAGATTGAGCTTTTTGGCAACAAACACTCTAAGTGGGTCTGGCGTAAAACAAAAGATGAGTATGCCGAAAAGCACCTCATGCCCACCGTGAAGTATGGTGGAGGATCTGTGATGCTGTGGGCCTGTTTCTCTTCCAAAGGCCCTGGGAACCTTGTTAGGGTGCATGGCATTATGAACGCTTTGAAGTACCAGGATATTTTAAATAAAAACCTGATGGCCTCTGCCAGAAAGCTGAAGATGGGTCGTCATTGGGCCTTTCAGCAGGATAATGATCCAAAACATGTGGCAAAATCTACACAAAAGTGGTTCAGCAGTCACAAACTCAAGGTCCTCCCATGGCCATCTCAGTCCCCAGACCTCAACCCAATCGAAAACCTGTGGGGCGAGCTAAAGAGAAGAGTGCATAAGAGAGGACCCAGGACACTGGATGATCTAGAAAGATTGTGCAAAGAAGAATGGTCAAAAATCCCTCTCTCTGTGTTCTCCAATCTTGTGAAATGTTATAGGAGGAGATTAAGTGCTGTTTTGTTGGCAAAAGGAGGTTGTACAAAGTATTAACATCAGTAATAATTGTGGCACACATGATTTCAAGTTCTTTTTTTTTTTCTAAATGTGTGATTTTTTTTACCACCAAAGTTATGTACTTAAATAAAAGGTTGGATTTTTCTCTTTTTTTGCATTTTTGGGTTCTATGTTGTTTTAAAAAAAGGAGAATTTTTTGAAGTCCACGACCACATCTTAAACAGGGGTGCCAATAATTGTGGAGGGCACTGTAAGTTTCTTTGACTAACCCGTAACTGTGTTGCCAAAAAAAATTAAAAAGCACGAGTTTTGGAAACCTGTCTGTGCTTATATGATTTCTGTTGCAACTGGAGTTAGCGAGCTCTCCCTTTACTCAGACTCAACGCGTTACAACGGCTTGTATCTAAACAGTAGCCGACCAAGAAAGTCATTGTTCACTGTCTTCCTCCTTCCTTTCACAACTATTTCTCTCGAGAGTTTATCTTTTGGAATCGTTGCGCGTTTACACAGGTGAGGTGCGTTTTTTTGTTTCGGTTCGGAAATTTTATTGGTCTAATGTTATGGGGTTCACTTTTTTTGGCTTGAAGTTTGTGAAACCGGGAAAAACCCAGGAAAAATGATAAATAAGCCGCTTCGTTGTTTAAGACGCGGGGTTCAAAACGTGGGAAAAAAGTAGCGGCTTATAGTCCGAAAAATACGGTATATCGGTAGGAGAATTTTGAGAATAGAGCCACCAGAAAGGAGAAAAAGAGGAAAGCCTAGGAAGGGGTTTTATGGATGTTGTGAGGGAAGACATGCAGGTAGTTGGTTTGAAAGAGGCAGATGTAGAGGACAGGGTGTATGGAAAAGGATGATCCTCTGTGGAGACCCCTAATGGGAGAAGCTGAAAGAAGAGGAAGAAGTAGACTTATGCATTGTGTTGCTGCCATGTGATTGGTTCATTGGATTGATGCCTTAATTGCTGCAATTTAGCATATGCAATGTAACTCTTAAAAACGGAAACACATACATTCTCTCTGTGTGTGTATGCACCTCTCTCTCTCTCTCTCTCTCGCTCTCTCTCTCTCTCTCTCTCTCTCTCTCTCTCTCTGTACAAACACAAGAAGTGGTACAGGTTTAACACACACTACTGCTCTGTCACTTAGTCAGTCATTAGAGGGACAGGACAAAGTTTTTTCACTTGCTGTGATGTTCTGTGAGTAAATGTTCTCTTTGTGTCTTTATTTGACTGAGTCGTGGTGTATAAAGTTGTTCATCTGCACTCTGAATGTCCTGATTGATGAGTGGATCAGTCTGAGTCTCTGTCCGTTTTCCTCTCACCTCTCATCATCTTGTCCTTCCTTGACTGACAGAGTGGCAGAGCAGTGATGTGTGTGTTTAAATCAGTCTGACCACTTCCTGTGATCTCACTCACACAGAGAGACAGATGCAGTGAGAGAGAGAGAGAGAGAGAGAGAGAGAGAGAGAGAGAGAGAATATACAGTGAGGACAATAAGTATTTGAACACCCTGCTATTTTGCAAGTTCTTCCACTTAGAAATCATGGAGGGTCTGAAATTGTCATTGTAGTTGCATGTCCACTGTGAGAGACATCATCTGAAAAAAAAATCCAGAAATAACAATGTATGATTTTTAACTATTTATTTGTATGATACAGCTGCAAATAAGTATTTGAACACCTGAGAAAGTCAATGTTAATATTTGGTACAGGAGCCTTTGTTTGCAATTACAGAGGTCAAACGTTTCCTGTAGTTTTTCACCAGGTTTGCACACACTGCAGGAGGGATTTTGGCCCACTCCTCCACACAGATCTTCTCTAGATCAGTCAGGTTTCTGGCCTGTCGATGAGAAACACGGAGTTTGAGCCCCCTCCAAAGATTCTATATTAGGTTTAGGTCTGGAGACTGGCTAGGCCACGCCAGAACCTTGATATGCTTCTTACAGAGCCACTCCTTGGTTATCCTGGCTGTGTGCTTCCGGTCATTGTCATGTTGGAAGACCCAGCCTCAACCCATCTTCAATGCTCTAACTGAGGGAAGAAGGTTGTTCCCCAGAATATCGCAATACATGGCCATGGTCATCCTCTCCTTAATACAGTGCAGTCGCCCTGTCCCATGTGCAGAAAAACACCCCCAAAGCATGATGCTACCACCCCGATGCTTCACAGTAGGGATGGTGTTCTTGGGATGCTACTCATCATTCTTCTTCCTCCAAACACGTTTGTGGAATTATGACCAAAAAGTTTGATTTTGGTCTCATCTGACCACATGACTTTCTCCCATGACTCCTCTGGATCATCCAAATGATCATTGGCAAACTTAAGAGGTGCCTGGACATGTGCTGGTTTAAGCAGGGGAACCTTCCGTGCCATGCATGATTTCAAACCATGATGTCTTAGTGTATTATCAATTACAATTTTGTCTCTAGAGTCTTTGGACAGCTCTTTGGTCTTGGACATGTTAGTAGTTGGATTCTTACTGATTGTATGGGGTGGACAGGTGTCTTTATGCAGCTAACGACCTCAAACAGGTGCATCTAATTTAGGATAATAATTGTAGTGGAGGTGGATATTTTAAAGGCAGACTAACAGGTCTTTGAGGGTCAGAATTCTAGCTGATAGACAGGTGTTCAAATACTTGTTTGCAGCTGTATCTGTCAGAAAGTTTAGGTTATAGGTTTCAAGGCAGATGCAAAAAGAGCAGAGCAGGAGAAAGGCTGTGCAGAGCTGAATCGGGAAGCCGTTTCAGGGAGCCGATTTGCGTGGATAGTGGGGATGCCGAGCCGGAAACCAAAACGCGCGTTATAAGTGCCAGAAAATCAGACGCCATTTCCGTACAGCTGGTTGGGAGTGGGCGTTTCCTCGGTGATTGAGGCGGTAATGCCTGAAGTGCTTAAGCGGGCTGACAGTATCATACAAATAAATAGTTAAAAAATCATACATTGTGATTTCTGAATTTTTTTTTTTTTTAGATTATGTCTCTCACAGTGGACATGCACCTACAAAGACAATTTCAGACCCCTCCATGATTTCTAAGTGGGAGAACTTGCAAAATAGCAGGGTGTTCAAATACTTATTTTCCTCACTGTATATATGTGACATGCACATGTCATGTGTTTCTGTTTTAAAATAAAAAAACTTTAGAGAAGAGAAGTCAGAGGGAAATGGCCTGTCTGGATCAAGCTGTCTGAAAATCCTCAATTCCAAAAAGTTACTGAAAAGTTGCTTAAATCCTGTTTTTTCTTTCCTCTAATGGTAAAGTCCTGTCCACCTAAAGCCACGTTTATAAAGAAGAACACCTAGGAGTTTACTTTGTTTTAATTTCTGTAATAAATTAATGTAAAATTTGATTAAATTTAAAATATCATTTAATTTATTGTATAAAAGTTTTAAATATGTAAAGCTCTTCAGCTGTAACTAATATCATTAATAGTTCACCTGAATGGCTGCCCTCACTGTGATACTGCTGCCCTCTGCTGGCTGCTGTAGGTGTAGCACAGCCTCTTATAGTAATAATAGTAAAATACATTTTTAATGTAAAATATGCATGAAGCAATATTCTTGCTCCCTTGGAAAAAGTGTGTGATGTTCACTTTGTGTAGTCTGTGTTAGTGCTCATTTACAACATTAATTTAAATACCAGGTTAATTTACACGCCCCTAAACCTCACAATTGAATTCTTCTACACGACTGAGAGAAAATGCGCTGATGAGGAATTTCTCTAGCAGAGTTTAACACTGAATCTTTGTTTTTAACTTTATAATGATTGTTTGATTGTCTGAATCACTGGTGTAATCTTCAGTTCCTGTGTTGTGTTTTGGACATTTTCAGTGTCATGTTAATCCTGAACATCAGTGTAGCAGTGTGTAGACATTTACTCCTGAACTTTACTGCACTGAGACAATATACGACAATAAAAAGGCAACAATAAATCAGTGATAATAGATTTAATATTAAAGTAAAAACAATGGAAATAAAGTACAAATATTTATTTATTTCTATATTAATTTTTCTCTGTAAACAGCTTTGCAACACACTGAAATATGAATAAATGAACTATACAGTTTTAGAGCAGGTGAAGCTGCAGCCAGTGACCACACCTGCTGGAGCTCATTTTAGATCCTGTATTTTTTATTATTTTAATTGGAGTGTATTAACCCTCTTACAGCCTCTACAACATGAAGAAGCCTAATTTATAAAAAATTACTAAAGAATCAACACAGAAAATGTACTAGAAAAGAAAAATAAAACTATGATTTAAAAAGAAAAGTTATATGTTGTGTTTATAATGTTAAAAAATGCAAACAAGCAAAGAACATACAAAGTTTACTTTCAGCAAAGAGTAAAAAAATAAAAGAATTAAAAAATATATATATATATCAGAAATGTTTCTGTGTACAGGAAGGAGATGATTATTATACTCTACTGCTGTGTACAGGAAGGAGATGATTATTATCCTCTACTGCTGTGTACAGGAAGAAGATGATGATACTCTACTGCTGTGTACAGGAAGGAGATGATTATTATACTCTACTGCTGTGTACAGGAAAAGGAGGAGTAGATGCTACTTTATGAGGAATCTCTAATGCTTTATCTTTAGCAGGAGGACAGTTTGAAAGCTTCTATGAGGCACATGTTGTGAGTGTTGTCTTTTTTGCAGTATTATGCTGGGAAGCAGCAAAAGAACTCGAAAAGCAAAGAAGCTGAACAAACTGCTAAAGAAGGCTGGGTCTGTTCTGGGATGCTACCTGGATGCTTTTGATGGGGTCATGACAAAGAAGGAACTGAACACCTACAGTAATGGCATCCAAACAACAGAGTTCTTTCTGTTTCATTCTGCTTCACTGCATTATGGAGTGATACAGGGGGTATTTCAAATTTCACAAATCACCCTCACTCTGTACCGTGCTTCATCACTCCCAAGATAGTTTGTGCCTTTTCTCTGAATGACCTCTGAATGGTGGTTTTCTGTTTACTGCACTGCTGCTTACTGACTATATAATTGTACTTAAACAGATTATTGTGGACGATCTGCTGATCAGATTTTATTTTACTGTAAATCTACTTTCACTCTTACATTTACTCAGAGGACTGATATTTACAGTTATTTATTATTTTCTACTATTTATAGAATTACTGAAAATGTTTACTAATTTGATTGTATTATATTTATATTATATATTTTAAAGCACACAGAACTTAATTTGCTGCTGATAATAATGATGTTGATTAAATGTGAATTTTAAAAGACTTTTTTTTTATAATTTTGCTGTTTTTGGGGAAAAATATAGTACAAAAGACAAACAAAAACACAATGTTTCCAGCTGTCTGTCAGATGACTGCAGCTTCATCAGTGTACACAGAAACATGGCTCACTGCAGAGAGAAAAACAAAGAAATTGAAATAAATAAGGGTAAGAATCCATATTTCCTGATATTATATCCTGATATCCATTTTACAAATGATTAAACTATTTAAATCAGTGATTTGCATGTTCATAACTAACACCTCATAACTGTGTAGTAGAATGAGATGATGGTGAGTTATCTAGACACCAAACTAACTGGAGACTGGACAAACTGTGAGACGGTTTTGTGTACTGGATGAATTGTGTAACTGCTGGATGCCAAATTCTACCCAATGCACCTTTAAAATAATTCATGTTGTTTCAATGTATTAAATTGTTTTTATACTGTAAATGCCATGAATCTCACCTCCAAGTTGTGCTTCAGCTTTGAGTAAACAGTAACATCATCCACATTGAGCTTATCTAGATGGAATAAAAATATCCTGAATGACCGTAAAAATTACAACTGATCTAAATTGTTGAATAGAAAATGAGCTGATAATTGTCTATAATATCAGCTCTGATAGTGCAGTTTCTATTCACAGGTTTATATTCATCTTTAAAGCAATAAACTTTTTCTTTACAGTAACTGAAGTATTTTTTCTCTACCTTTTGTTCTCCTTGTTTTTTTCAGTGGGTTTAGTTTGAGCTTAGCATAAGTCACATCACCAACACTGGGTTCATCATCAGCACCTGCAGTTGAAGAGAATAAAACCATCCCAATGATCTTTAGCCAATTAATACATCAGTCATCACTCAGAACCCTATAAATAATTCATTATAAACTCTACCATTGTTCCTGTTTGCCTTCTTCTTCTTCACTCTTTGCTTCATTTCTCTGCTCTCAGCTGCAGCTTCACCTGAACACAGAGCAGTGTGGTGATCACTACAGGACTCTTCTGTACTTTACTCTATAGAGCTGATCTACAGTTAACACTTGTTATTTAGCCTCCTATAGTTAGTAGTAATGTGATCACTAGTTCTTGGTCTGGTCAGGATTCGAGCTGCTGACTTTGGAACAGACTGTAATTTATTTAGTGTGACCTTATTAACCCCAGGAAGAAGTGCACTACAGTGATCACTGTGGGGAAATAAAGACATTCATCAGAGGTACAGCCAATAGAACTGAAGAAATCAAGAACTTCTTGGTATAATTGGTGTGAGACAGGCATGGTGGTGGTACAGGCAACTCTAATTCATCTATGTATAATCTAAAGGAGGTGTCTGGGATTGTTTAGTTTTCAAGAGTAATCTAAAACAAAATAAACAGATCTTATTTAATTACTTTAATGTCAGTGAGCCTTCATAGAGCTCAGAATGCTGTTATACCTCAGAGCAGAGGGTGATGAGGAAATATGACCAAATTAAAGAGAAGCAGGTGAATCCAGATTAGAAACTATACATCATTTAACAGTGTGATTGTGTCATCAAGAAGGTCAAATGAATAACAAATGAATTACAATTAATTGAATTCCCACTTCTGAAACTTTTGTGCTAGAAAAGGAAGAGTTTGAGTGAGTAAAGATGAAAAACATATAAATGATAAGCCACAATAAAATTAACAGATAAAAGCTGAGACACAGGAGAATCATTTGAATATGAAGATAAATTAATGTAATTACAAATCTAAGCTACACAACCTGTAATGAAGTCATATTTACAAATACTTTTAATGATTTAGCAAAAACTCTATTATAATCTGGCTCAATGGATTTCACAGCAAAAATTATGTGGAAAAATAAAGATAATAATAAATAAATGAATAAATGTGATACAAAATTCAACATTTTGATTTCATAACATATCATAAGCAGTTATTCAGACCTTTCTTTCTTTTGCAGCACCACAGCAGGATCATTAAAATCAATACAGCAAAGAACAAAAGTCCCAAACCCACAGCCACTGCTACTGTTCCACCACTGACTGTAGAACCTGAGACAGAGGGAAAAAATACAGCAGATTTGTGTATTTTAAACTGGGCTTGTTAAAGAGAAGAAAAAAAAATAAGCAGAAGGTTTCTCACGTCTGACTGAGGTCCAGCTTCTCGGTGACTCTCCTCTCTCTGGGTGTTTACAGTGGTAGAAACCTTCATCTGACTTTGAGACTTTATGGATGATCATCTCTCCTGTAGTCTGGTTCTGGACGACTGATCCATCTTTATAGAAATCAGCTCGGAGGTTTGAGGGATTTGTGTTACGATATAAACAGTGTAGAGTCAGAGGATGTCCCTCAGTCACAGGATGAACAGAACTCTCCAGGATTACATCACCCTCTAGAACACAGAAAAGCTCTGTTTCTTTAACCAATCAGATTTCATATTCGCCTCACAGGACCATATAGCTGCCCCAGAATAGCATCAGCATTCTTCCGTCTTCTGATTTGTTGGTCAGAGGGAAACTGTTACAGCCAAGTTCGACTGGCAAAACAAGTGTGTGGCTCTGCACACAATAATACATATGAGTTAGACTTTTCTATGCCTATAGAGCAAGATAAATTTATTTGGTTGCGGACATAATTAAAAATACTTTTTTCAAGAAAAGCTAGATGGCTAGGAGAGGTCGGCCAACCCCGGAGCTAGATAGGGTGTCTCAGTCCGTGAATAGGTTTGTTCACCACTTCCAGACCAGTGAATACGAGCGATACGACTGGATTTCATTGGTACATTTACATTTTATCATTTTTGTTATGTTATTAGACAAATATTGATTCTGAACTGCTGCAGATGTTGTAGGTGCACAGTTGCGTTTGTAGTGTAGAGGTTTGGAGTCTTAACTGGGTTTGTTGCTTTAGTAAAATGTTATTCCCCCTCCATATGTGAAATGCCCCTCTTTCTGTAATGCCACACGTTGTTATATTGTGTTTTTGTATTGCATTGATGGTTTCCATAATTGTGACGTGATAGTGGTGATATTAAGAAGTGGATTAAGTCGAGTACATCCTCACTGACAGTAGTGACAGTAAACACACTACATGAAGACTCACCATGAACTGTGATGTTGAAAGGATTACTGTTTTCTCCAGATTCAGACTCACACCAGTAAACTCCAGTGTAGGATGTGGAGAGGAAGCTGATGTTACATGCAGATTTTGTAACTGATCCCCACTGTGAACAATCTAACACTCCTTCACTGTCTGTGTATCGTCTCACTGTCCATCCAGTAGAGTTACTCTGGTCCTCACAGCTCAGTGAGAGAGAGTCACGAGTAAAGTGTTGAGTTCTGCTGGGACTGATGATCAGAGACACTGGAGGAGATTCACCTTCAACACAGAAAACAGCCAATTCTAACAATTTCCTCATTGTAAAGTAAAGTACAACAGCAGATGGTGTTATACATGATATAGTGTCATTATGAACCAGTTCCTGAGTCCTGTATGATACACAGAAATGCTATATTTTATTCTGACGAGGGGTGTAGACATCAGAACATACAGAGAACACAAGAAAAATTATTATAATGAGTTTCTAGCAGGGATTAAGGCTATTAATCTACCTTCTATTTATTTATAACTAAATGTTGCATTTATACGATCTTTCCATCATCATGCAATGTTTGCATTGCTAATTTCCCTCACCAGAGATCCATAGAGGTTGTGGATTGCTGTACAGTATGTGACTGACTGGTTCTCCTCTCTCTCCTCTACACACACAAACCCCTGTGTGATGAAGAGCAGAAGGACTGAGAGTGTAGGAGCCTCCAGATCCTCTGCTGCTGTCTGAGAGAAGCTCCACATACATGACATAGTCAGTATTTTTTATCTGAGTTACACCATCTCTGTAGGGAACAACTGTGTACCAGCTGAATGTCCAGTCTGTAGAGGAGTCTGTAACCTCACAGCTTAGAGTCACTGAGTCTCCTTCAGTCAGCCAGTTCTGTGGAGATACACTCAGTACTGCCTGTAGTCTCTCTGTTACATGGGAAGTTCAGAACATTTTGAGACTAATTTAATAAACAATAATACATTTTCACAGGTCTCAAAAAATTACTCACACACTCACCCCATACAGTCAGTGTAACAGCATCACTGAGGTGTGAGGAACGTGAGCCTCCACTCTCTCTTCCTTTACAGGTGTATTTACCTGTGTGTGTCACTCTAACAAAACGAATCCTGTACATCTGTACACTACTGACAGGACTGAGTGAAGCATCTTTATACCAGCTGTACTGCCACCTAGATACACTTTCATCCTGTATCTCACATCTCAGAGTGACAGTGTCTCCACTGAACACCTGTTTATCAGGATTTATAGATGCCACTGGTTTAGGTCTTGCTGTTGGAAAAAAACAGGGCATCTATTTAAAATAATTTAAAAAGTCGTACAAGCATCCACAGTTTTCCTCATTTGAATTTCTATACAGGTGCAGTCCTCACAGTGGCTTAGATATCATTAGTTAAAAATTAGAGAAGGGAAAATTTAACAGAAAAATCGAAATTTAGTACAAACACTACAGTTGAGAATTCCACTGGTTCAGGTCTTACTATAAAAAATAATAGAAGATTAAACAATGATAATAAAATCATGTAATTAATTTTTGCTAGAAGTATATAATGATGAGGGAGAAATAATTAAATAATCAATGCACCTGTTGACCTTTATTATCACTTTGGAATAATTTCCACACAAACTTTTCTTTAATAATTTAAGGTCTGTTAATGTAGATTTACATGTTTGCTTTTCATGTAATGAACACATTTATATCTAATTAAAATGTACTGGAAAGTTTAGCTGTAGTTTTTATGCTACTGATGATAATCATTGAACTTGTCAGGTCAAATAATTCTATCGACTACAGTTCCAAGCAAGAATCAAAGCCTTCAAACATGGAAACCAATACAATCACCATTCACTCAATCATTCTCATTCATCCTGCAACTGACTGAGAACAGAATAACTTAATTACACATTCAACTGATACAGTCAGTTTCAGATGTACTGTATAATACACCAAGAAAATATTCATCACTGTGTAACTGCATTTTTCGATTTTACATGGGTGAAAAAACACACTCACCTGATACAGTCAGTGTAACAGCATCACTGAGGTGTGAGGAACGTGAGCCTCCACTCTCTCTTCCTTTACAGGTGTATTTACCTGTGTGTGTCACTTCAACACTACTGATTGTGTACATCTGTACACTACTGACAGGACTGAGTGAAGCATCTTTATACCAGCTGTACTGCCACCTAGATACACTTTCATCCTGTATCTCACATCTCAGAGTGACAGTGTCTCCACTGAACACCTGATTATCAGGATTTATAGATGCCACTGGTTTGGGTCTTGCTGTTGGATAAAAAACTGGGTGTCTAATTAAAATAATTAAAAGAAGTCATACAAGCTGCCACAGTTCTCCTTATTTTTATTTCTATACGGGTTAAAGCCTCGCAGGGGCTTAGATATCATTAGGGAAAAGTGGGAGAACGGACCATTTACTAGCAAAATGCAAATTTAGTAAAAACATTAGTAAAGTAAAGAAATCCCACCTAAATCTTACAAAACCAGAGAGAGGCAGTATCTGTGAATGTAGCAATTGTGTGATTCACCTCAATTTCCAATGTAGACAACCATTTGCCATCCCAGACAGCACAGGTTGACATGGGGATAATGTAGGAGTCAATCTCATTTTTGTATAGACTTCCTCTTTTCCTCCTTCCTCGCAGCTCCATCCTTAGCATTCTTTGACCGATATACCCCATGTCTCTCTTTTGCACATGTCCAAACCATCTCAATCGCACCTTCCTTGCCTTGCCTCCAAAAATGTCCTACATGAGCTGTCCCTTTAAATAACTCGTTTCTACTCCTGTATATCCTTTTCACTCCCAATGAAAATCTCAACATTTTCAGCTCTGTCACATCCAGCTCCATTTCTTCTCTTTTAGTCAATGCCACTGTCTCTAAACCATACAACAAAGCAGGTCTCAGCACAGTCCTATTAACTTTCTCTTTCACTCTTGCAGATACCTTTCTATTACAATTGACTCATGCCACTCTTCTCCACCCACTCCACCCTGCCTGCACACTTTTCTTTACTTCTCTAACACACTCTCCATAACTTAGCACAGTTGACTCCAGGTATCTAAACTCCTCCACACCATGGGTGCCAGGAGGAAAAAAAGCAGTCGGTGGCATTCCAAAGCTTCCTCCCTTTTCGCTCCCACGGGGCTGTTGTCAGGGCATAGAGGGGGTGGCGTACACCTAACTATACATTGCCTGTCCCTTCCACAGTGTCCTCCGGCAGTCAGTCTGTTAACCCTGCGATGATCCGTGCTTCAGGGTAGAGCAACCTTCAGCGAGTGCCTCCCTCTTCCTCCTTTTGGTCCTGTAGCAGATGGGGGAGGTTGCCTTCTCTCAGGAGGCCACAGCAGCTGCAGGGCAGTGCTCCAGCCGGTCTGGGCAGACCGGAGACCAGTCTCAAGAGACTTTGTGGTTTCCAAGAAGGATAGGGCATTGTGACCTATTCTAGATCTGCTTTTCTTGAACTGTTTGTTACTGAGGCTCAGCTTTAGGATTCTTACTCTCAAGCAGGTCGTGTCTCAAATCAGGTCCAAGAACTGGTTTGTCAGGGTAGATCTAAAGGACACTTACTCGCCATCAGAAGGACATCCATCCTTCTGTCCCACAGGAAGTTCCTGAGTTTTGCTTTGAGAGGCAAAGCTTATTAAATGTCGAAAGGCAAATTGTATAATGTCCAAAACAGCCTTTACACACTCTGTTAATGTAAACTTTTACATGTTTATGTTTCATGTAATGAACACATTTAGGTTCAGTTAAACTGTACTGGAGAGTGTAGCTGTAGCCTTTATCCTACTGCTGAACAGAGGTGGTAAAAGTACACACATATTTTACTTAAGTAGAAGTACAGATACTCATGACTTAATAAACTCTTGTAAATCCTGAAGTACTGAGTGTAAGTTTTATTTTACTCAAGTTAAAGTAAAGATGTTTGGGCCCTAACATGTACTTAAGTAAAAAGTAGTCTTTACTACTACTTCTTCTAGTGTCAGGCTGGTAAGTGAACTTTATGTTATATATTAATATTAGGGCTGTCAATCGATTCAAATATTTAATTGTGATTAAATGAATGATTGTCATGAGTTAACTCACGATTATTCGCAACTTAATTGCACATTTGTATCTGTTGTAAATGTACCTTCAATTAATACTTTTCAAGTATTTCATACTCTAATCAACATAGACATGGACAAATATTGATGCTTTATGCAAATTTATGTTTATTATCAGTAAAACCAGACTCAATATAGTGCATGAAGACAAAATATTATTTTAAATGTTGTAAAGTAATTATGGTGTTTTAAATTACATAAATAATCAGTTCACCAAACAGAACCTTTGCTGTTTCCACACTGACTTTTAATGAGGTGATACCGGAAAAACTGTATCTCATAACTTTTATATGGATTACAAAATCAGAGAATATTTGTTTTTTATGTGAATCGGTTTATTTAAAATAAATAATTATTATGTTTGTAAGGCAAGTGTTCAATGAGATTCAGGGTGTTTTATATATGTGTTTGTGAACAGAGATGGCAGAGCATGCACCCTTTCTCGTTTATTTATTTTACAGTGTTTTGTTGTTATTTTGAGTTCATACAAATAAAAGAAGACCCTTTACAGATTCTAATGATGTACTGCTTTTATTTGTAAGACCAAAACATTTAGAGTGATTTAAGTTTGTTTCGGCGTTATGAGGAAACAATGCCACAAAACGCACTCGTGCGTTTCTCGACCTCAGAGGGATCATTGCGAACTTTGGTGCTGATTTTGGACTTGTTGCATCAGTAAAACAAATGTGTACTGATTAAAATTTATTTTTCGGTAGAGTTTATTTATTAGTTTATATATGCGTATTAAGAACAATTGTGAAGTAAAGTACTGATACAAAAAAAAATCTACTTAAGTACAGGAACAAAGTATTTGTACTTAGTAACTTCCCACCTCTGCTGCTGAAAATCATTGAACTTGTCAGATCAAATAATTCTATTGACTACATTTCCAAGCAAAATCATGAAAATGGAAACCACTACAATCACCATTCACTCCATAATTTTTCTTCAATCTGCAACTGACTGACCAAATAAAAAATTTATTACACACTCACCTGATACAGTCAGTGTAACAGCATCACTGAGGTGTGAGGAACGTGAGCCTCCACTCTCTCTTCCTTTACAGGTGTATTTACCTGTGTGTGTCACTTCAACACTACTGATTGTGTACATCTGTACACTACTGACAGGACTGAGTGAAGCATCTTTATACCAGCTGTACTGCCACCTAGATACACTTTCATCCTGTATCTCACATCTCAGAGTGACAGTTTCTCCACTGAACACCTGTTTATCAGGATGTATAGATGCCACTGGTTTAGGTCTTTCTGTTGGAAAAAAAAGAGAATGTAAAATGTATTGATGAATGCTAAAAATGATAATAATAATGGAATAGGGAATCGAGAGGTGATGGCCTGATTCTGTAATGGAAATCATTTCATGGGCTCAGAAACACATGTAGAAATCATTTGTGTTCACCACGTCATTTAAAAATGCAGGTTAAAGCTTTATTATGCAAAAAATAAACCATATGTGGACATGACACAGAAACACATCCAGCTTCTCTCTGCCTCCTCTCTGTGGACATGTACTGAGGAAAAGTGGAAAACAGATGTGTGGTCAGATGAATAGTAAATTTAAATTTATTTTGGAAACTATGGATGCAGCATTCTCTGAGTTTATTCTAAAGAAGAATAAAACATTTTGTAAATAATCAGTGATCAATTCAAAGGCTGGCATTTCTAATGAAATGATTGTGCATTAGTGCATATGGAATAAATAACTTGTACATCTGGATAGAAAGCATCAGTTATGAAAGGTATGTACAGGTTTTAGAGAAACATATGCTTCCATTCAGATATTTTATTTTATTTCATTTTAAGATGATGCAAAAACACATACAGCNNNNATTTCTTGCATGTTTTACACATTAAATACTTCTGGTTCAGATGTACTGTATAATACACCATAAGAAAATATTTATCACTGTCTAACTACATAATTTGATGTGTTACATGAAATCCTCACACACTCACCTGATACAGTCAGTGTAACAGCATCACTGAGGTGTGAGGAACGTGAGCCTCCACTCTCTCTTCCTTTACAGGTGTATTTACCTGTGTGTGTCACTTCAACACTACTGATTGTGTACATCTGTACACTACTGACAGGACTGAGTGAAGCATCTTTATACCAGCTGTACTGCCACCTAGATACACTTTCATCCTGTATCTCACATCTCAGAGTGACAGTGTCTCCACTGAACACCTGTGTATCAGGATTTATTGTTGCCACTGGTTTGGGTTTTACTGTAGAAAATAAGAGAGAATGTAATATGGGATGCTGAATGTTATAATAAGTGTATATGATGGTAGAAGAATGGTAAAATAGGGAATTTAGATGTGATGGTGTGAATCTGTAATGGAAATCACTGCATGGGCTCAGAAACACCTTCAGAAATCATTTGTGTTCACTGTGTCATCTAAAAATGCAGGTTAATGTTGCGGCCATATGGGAAAATGATACCAAAATACAGCCATCTTCTCTGTGCCAAAACACATTTAAAAGGATTAAGGCAACATGGAAAACTTTTCTATGGTCAGATGAATCAAAATATGAAATTAAAGGTTGCATCAAAAAGTTTTACAAGTTTACAAGAACATACTTTATTTATCTTTGTTTAAACACTATAACCTTCAGACTAGTCCCCTTGTACAGCAATAGAGCACTCAGCATTTCTGCAACTTCTAGGATGTGTCCTTAATCTTTTTTTCAAAGCATTCTAAGCAACTTCAGGAATGTGTCCTTAATCTTTTTTTCAAAGCATTCTAAGCAACTTCTGCTAGTCACACTGGATCTCAGCAGTAGTGTCAAAACTGTGATATTTGAGCTGCATCTTCATTTTGAGGCAGAGGCCAAAACCTGCAGGAGCAAAATTTGTCGAGAAGGGTGGGTGCAAAAATGAGATCACCGTGTTTCTGGGGAGAAGCTGTTTGAGGAGAGCTCAGTGACAGGGTTCATAAATTTTCAGAATAGCAGACATGGTAACACACAGGGTCAGAATAGCACCAGTTGCACAGCTCACGATGTACACAGGACAATGTCTTTTGACACACAGTCTTGTGAAGGTCAGTGATCTCTATGATTGGGCACTTAATTTTGTGCTTACATCTGTTGACGTGTTTAATCTCTACATTTTTTGATACCACCTCCAATTTTTGGAAACGATGGAGGCCGCATTCTCTGAACTAAAGAAGAGCAGGACCATCAAAAAATCAGCGATCAGCTCAAAAGCCTGCATCTCTAATAGAATGATGGTGCATTAGTGCTTATGAAATGGAACTTGAACATCTGGATAGGATCAATACTGTACAGGGTTTAGACAATTTTTTTTTAACAACCACATATTTACAACAAAATTATTTTGAATTTTTTTTCAATATGAATTAATACAGATAAAGGAGATTTTCATAAATATTTAATTGCACTTTAAATGTGTTAACAAAATTACAAGTAGAAACATGGAGATATTTAGAAGAGATGCTAGTGAAGTTTTTAACAAGATTGTTAACAAGATTCTGGAAGGTGAGAGGATGCATAAGGAATGGAGAAGGAGTGTGCTGGTACTGATCTTTAAGAATAAAGGAGATGTGCAGACCTGCAGTAACTACAGGGGAATAAAGTTGATCAGTCACACCATGAAGTTATGGGAAAGAGTAGTGGAAGCCAGGCTGAGAGAAGAGGTGACCATCTGTGAGCAACAGTATGGTTTCATGTTGAGGAAGAGCAGCACAGATGCATTTTATGTTTTGAGATTGTTTATGGAGAAGTATAGAGAAGGACAAAAGGAGTTGCATTGTGTGTTTGTGGGTTTAGAGAAAGCGTACGACAGGGTGGAGAGAGGAGTTGTGGTATTGTATGTGGACGTCAGGTGTGGTTGAGATGGTTTGGACATGTGCAGAGGAGGGACATGGGGTATATCAGTAGCAGAATGATGAGTATGGAGCCAGCAGGAAGGAGGAAAAGAGGAAGACCAAGGAGGGGGTTTATGGATGTGGTGAGGAAAGACATGCAGGTAGTTGGTTTTAAAAAGGCAGATGTAGAGGACAGAGTACTATGAAGACATATGATCCGCTGTGGCGCCCCCTAATGGGGCAGTTGAAGTGGAAGAAGTGTCACCAGAACACCTCACACACTCACCTGCTACAATCAGTGTAACAGCATCACTGAAGTCTGATGATGCCTCTGGTTTGGGTCTTGCTGAAGGAAACAGAGCATCTAAAATGTCATAAACAAAATATTATTATAAGTAAATAATTGATTCACAAATAGTGTACATGTGAATGCAGTATTTTGTTTTCACAAATCTGGTTAATCACACACACTCACACTACACCATTTATACAGACATTCATTCATTCTGAAAATTGTAAACTATGTGCTCAGTTTATCTCCTCATGATAGTGAGCTTGTTATACTGTGATTGTCTTTTTGCCTTCAGCTTGTTGTTACTTGTTGTTCTCTGAAGACTGAAGTATCCTGTTTGCTGAGCTCATGACCCTGTTCTGAATTTAACATTGATTCTACCTCTTGTTTTGGATTATCTTTGCACATTTCCGTTTTTATAGACTGAGTTTTGTGTACTTGCACCACCTTTCTGAGCCTTTGTATGTGACATAAATGTAACACTAGTAGAAAAAAGAACAGAATTGTGCCTCTCATTCCAAAATAAATGTATAAGAATTGACAGCATTTGGCAGACACCCTTATCAGATACTTTATTAATCCACAGAGAAATTGTTATTCAGCAACTAAAAATGATCTTATTTACCATACAAAGATGGGGGTTAAGAGCCTTGCTCAAAGGGCCCAGCAGTGGTAGTATCATTAATAATGATAAGGATAATATTAATAATAATAATAATAATAATAATATTAATAATAATAATAATAATAATAATAATAATAATAATAATAATAATAATAATAATAATAAATGTGACCATGATGTGTTGTTTTTAATAATTTCCACCAAAAAATATTCAGCAGTCACAGTTTTCAGTCAGAAAAAAAGAGTTTATTTAAAACTTTGTTTTGTAGTTTTATTTACTACACAGTAAGAAAATTTTTATTAATGGCAAATTACACATTTTCACAAGTCCAAAAATAACCCCTCACACTCACCTGATACAGTCAGTGTAACAGCATCACTGAGGTGTGAGGAATGTGAGCCTCCACTCTCTCTTCCTTTACAGGTGTATTTACCTGTGTGTGTCACTTCAACACTACTGATTGTGTACATCTGTACACTACTGACAGGACTGAGTGAAGCATCTTTATACCAGCTGTACTGCCACCTAGATACACTTTCATCCTGTATCTCACATCTCAAAGTGACAGTGTCTCCACTGAACACCTGTTTATCAGGATTTATAGATGCCACTGGTTTAGGTCTTTCTGTATGTAAGAATATTGCATTTTAATTTTTTATCGTATCAGACGACAATGATGATGTAAAAATAGTGGAATATTCGATGCAACTGTTTGCTTTCATCACCTCAGTCATCTAAAGTACAAATGAATGAGGTTTTGTGTTATTTTAAATAATTAATCAGCAAACATGTTTTCTTATACAAAGGAATCACAAGGAATCACAATAACCAAGCCATATATAAATATTAATAATATTTTTGTATTGGAATATTGAAAAGGGTCATAACATACCACTCCCTGTAATCCACACAAGATCACTCCGTTCTGTGTCGTAATAGTAGAAGTTGTTGCTGTAGTCATCATCATAGTAGTTTTTCCTGCGTGCGCTACACCAGTACGCTGTTTCTTCTTCATTATCGACTGTCACTGTAAGTGTTTTTGCTTGTTCAATATACTGAAGCTGCTCCTGCTGGTTAACTTTCTTCCATTGAAACTCCCATCCAGTGGACTGCAGCTCACAGCTCAGAGTGACGGTGTCTCCAATGTAGACAGAGCTCTGAGGATTCACTCTCACAGTCGCTTTGGGTTTAGCTGTTGGTATGAAATAAAGAAGGAGAAAAAAAACTTAAAAAACAAGATGTTACTTGTTACAACCCTAGGTAGCCCATGTCCACATTGGTGTTCTGTATATGTGCCTTGTGTGCAGGTCCGATCCACTCCAGAGTTTGAGGCCTGCCCTAGCCTGGCTGATCCCACCTACTTCACGATGACATCATCCACCAGTTCCTATTTAAGGAGGAAGGAGCGAAGCAATCGTTAAAAAGAGTTGTTGTAGTGGCGTTTTGACTGGTTGTTTTGGTGTTTGGGATATAGCTTGGTTGTGATTTATTGTGATTTTGACCTCTGCCTGTTACTGACCTTGAGTTTGTTTAGCCCTTGGACTACTGTTGGTTGTATATATTTCTTTTGTATTATATTGTAAAATCCTTGTTCACTGTACATATTCATGTCACTGGCATTAGGGGTGTGGCTGCCATTTACTTTGGGTGAGGGATTGTTTTGTCTTTGTTTTTGAGGCAGGAAGTTAGAGAAGCTGTTTGTATTTTCCTTTTCTTTGTTTTAAGGAAAGGTAGCTTCCCCAAAATAGTTCTTTTTGTTTATTGTTTTGGCCTTGGCCCACCCTGAAGACAAGCCTGTAAGTCTGTGTACATATATATGTGTTACAATATACCAAAACCTGGGTAGCAAAACTTTTTGTGTGTGTTTGTGTTCAATTTATAAGATCCATTCTTTTGAATCCCGAGCTAAATACTCTGTCCGGCCTAACCCTAGACTGGGTCGTAACAGATTTGGGGGCTCGTCCAGGATATCTTATATTTTGTGTGTCTTCGTGTATCGGATTGCGGTATAATGGCATTTGATTTGATCACATTCACTTTGTGTCCTTCGTTAGAGGTATTTGATGGGTGTAGAAAGGATGATCACCTCTTGATTGCTGACTTTTTTAATGTGTCTCTTTGTTGGACTGCTAGCAAGAAGGTAGTCAAAGCGGCACTATATGAGGCACTCGTGGCTCAACAGGTCTTACCTGAAAGGGATGCACCTCCAGGAGGCCCTGCACAGATTACCCAACCCACCCAGGCTCCTGGCAGAGCGGAAGCTGTGACTGAGCCGGAGGAGGTTGAGTTAAGTCATGAGCAGCCCCATGCCCCCCAGTGGATCCTGGTTGGCAGCTTGCGCTCAAAGAGCTTGAAGTAGAGATTAAGCGGCAGGAGTACCAAACGCAGTTCTTGCGAGTCCGAGAACGGGAGTTGGAAATTGAGGGGAAAAAGCTTGACCTGGCAGATGAGTGGCGGAAGCCGGTGCCTCTGCCACGGACATTTAGGTCCTCAACCGTTGCCTCCCCGGTTCCTGTTACCGCTGAGCAATCCAAGGCCACTGCCCACACCAGCCGAGTCCTCAACGGTAAGCCCGCTTGCCTTTAATGTTAGCCGACACATTGGGTTAGTGCCAGTATTTCGGGAAAACGAGGTTGATGCTTACTTTGCTGTATTTGAGAGGATTGCTACAACTTTAAATTGGCCAAAAGGTTTGTGGACTGTGTTATTACAGTGTAAACTGTCGGGTAAGGCACAGGAAGCGTGTTCTGCACTTACTCTTGAGCAAAGTTTGGATTATGAGACCGTGAAAGCTACAGTGCTCCGTGCATTTGAGCGTGTGCCGGAAGCATATCGGCAAAACTTCAGGAACACTGTGAAGTCTGCTAGCCAGACTTATGTGGAGTTTGCTCGTGAGAAAGCCACGCTGTTGGAGAAATGGTGTTCAGCTAGTGGGGTTAGTGATTTCAACCAGCTTAAAGAACTTATTTTGCTGGAAGAGTTCAAGTCATGTCTACCTGAGCAGCTGGTGGTTCATTTAAATGAGCAAAAGATACGCTGGCCAAGGCGGCTATATTTTCAGATGAGTTTCTATTAACTCATAAAGTTGTATTCAGTCCTCCGTCATCTCGGAAGGTTGTGTCTGCCCCTAGTCCTGCCAGTAAAATTCGTACTGTCCCTAGCTCTTCAGACGGTTCCTGCCGCTGTTTTTATTGTCATGAGGCAGGGCATGTTATCGCAAACTGTCCGGTGTTAAGGCGGAAGCAATTGAAACAGCAGACAGAGATCAAAAATGTGAACGCAGTAGTGGTTCCCCAAAGCACCCCTAATGAAATAGAGCCAGTGTTTATATCATTTGTGTTTTCAGGTTACGTATCTTTTGGTGTTGGCCAGGATAAACAGCCTGTAAGTATATTGAGAGATACAGGCTCAGCGCAGACGTTTGTGCTGGAAAACACACTACCATTTTCTGAAGCTTCATATGCTGGTAGTGATGTACTGATTCAAGGTATTGGTATGGAGGTAAATCGTGTGCCACATAGTATATTTAGAAATGGAGAACGTTTCCAGGCTAGTGAAGGTAGCTGTGCGCCCTGAGCTACCAGTTGCAGGTGTTTCAGTCATTCTAGGGAATGACGTGGCTGGAACTAGGGTCTTCTCCTTACCTCAAGTAGTTTCAGAACCTGTGAGTATTTCCCCTTCACCTAATGACATGCACTCCTCTGTGTTCCCTGTTTGTGTGTTGACACGGTCCCAGCAAAGAAAATTGGGTGATGTGGTTGATCTTTCTGTGTCTTTTCTGTCTCAAGAGGAGCCTGTTGAAGAGTCTAGCGAACCGCTTTGTGTTGCATGAAGGATGTGCTGATGACGGCTTTGAGATAGACCAACCAGTGACACGTGACCAGTTAGTGGCTGCTCAGAAATCTGACCCTTCATTAACACAGTGTTTTGAGTTGGCAGCTAATCAATCTAGGTCCGAGAGGTACCAGTCAATGTATCGTATTGAAGATGGGGTGATGATGAGGAAATGGTCCCCCGTCAGTCCTGATGATCGTTGGTTGGAAACATTCCAGCTGGTGGTTCCTTGTTTATTTCGGAAGCATGTTCTTAGTTTGGCTCATGATCATCCGTGTTCAGGACATGCAGGGATTCGCAAGACCTATCAGCGTATCCTGCGTTATTTCTTCTGGCCTAGTATTAAGAGTGATGTTATAAGGTACTGCAAGACCTGTAATACCTGTCAGGTAGTTGGCAAACCCAATCAGGTTGTTCCGCCTGCTCCCCTAAACCCCATTGTGGTCAGCACAGACCCGTTTGAACGGATCATTGTGGATTGTGTTGGACCATTGCCTAAAACCAGCTCTGGTAACTGTTACTTGTTAACTGTCATGTGTGCTGCCACACGGTTTCCTGAGGCGTTTCCCATGCGTACACTTAAATCGAAAGCAGTGGTTAAAGCTCTCATTAGGTTTTTTACTACCTTTGGACTTCCGAGATATGTACAAACCGATCGTGGGACAAACTTCACGTCACGGTTGTTCTCACAAGTGATGCATGTGTTGCAAATTTCCCACCAGTGTTCAAATGCTTATCATCCAGGGTCACAGGGTGCCTTGGAGCGCTTTCACCAGACGTTTAAAACCATGCTGCGTGCCTTCTTTGTTAAATCGGGTAAAGATTGGGATGAGGGGGTGCCTCTCTTACTGTTTGCTGTTCGTGATGCGGTACAAGAATCTCTTGGCTTTAGCCCTTCGGACCTTGTGTTTGGTCACACCGTGAGGGGTCCCTTAAAAGCATTGCAGGAACAGTGGTTGGCAAAGGGTCCTCCTTCTCTGGGAAGGACCATTTTAAAGGATGTTCGACTTCTTCGTGAGCGGTTGCAGTTAGCCAGGGAAAAGGCACGCTTTGCTCTCGGTTCTTCCCAAGATGCGATGAAAAAGCGGTATGATCGTAAGGCTGTCTCACGCTCTTTTTGTGTTGGAGACTTTGTATTGGCCTTATTACCTGTGCCAGGATCGTCTCTCCAGACACGGTTTGCGGGGCCTTACGAGGTAAAGCAAAAATT
>MU551565.1:0-29146 GCA_024362625.1 Silurus asotus | reverse complement strand
AAAAACACATTCAGTAACAGTGCTGTATATTTTAACTCTACACTTTATTCAGAAATCTCCAGGTATTTTCACACACAGCAGTCTATATAGATCATACACACTAAAGCAAACATTATGTTGATGAGAGGTCAGAGGAGACTGGCCAGACTGACTCGAGTGGACAAGAAGGCGACAGGAACTCAATATGTGTTGGCCAGTGAATGAAAAGTGAAACTAAAAGTTCAGGATTAAAAGTGTACTGCAGTCACCACTAGAGGGAGACAAAGGTATTTTAGTTTCACTTTTTAGTCACTGGTGACATGTTTAGTTATTTTAACATTCCTGTCAGCTTAATCCAGTCTGGCCAGTCTTTTCTGACCACTTTTATTTACCATGTTTCTTTGTGTGTGTGTGTGTGTGTGTGTGTGTGTGTGTGTGTGTGTGTGTGTGCTCAGTTAGTCGTTAAAGGGACAGGATGGAGTTCACTCACTGTGATGCTCTGTAAGTAAATGTTCTCTTTGTGCCTTTATTAAAGTGTGTAGTGGAATATAACGTTATTCATCTGCAGTTTAAATATCCTGAGTGATGAGTTAATTGTGTGATTAGGACATTGTGGGGATTTCAGCCTGCTCAACTGGATCAGTGGATCCATATGTGTTATGTGACAGGTTTGGTTTGAGGTGTAACTCTATGTAACCATCAGTAAATTTTATAGTCCAACATCTGTGTTATTTAGAGGATTTAAATATACTAATGAGTGTAAATAAATCTGTATAATTAAAATCTGCACCTGATCATCTGTGTCCTGTTGTTATCTGCTTTTCCATGCGGACTGCTCGTGATCATTTTATCATTTAATAAAAGAAAATGACTGAATGGTGTTTGTACTTTTACAAGAGATTGAGATTTCTGAACAGAATCTCACTGATTAATTTATTACACATGGGATACACTTTGAAATTCAACCATTTACATTGTACATTTTTTTTTAACAGCTCACACTGGTGGCAAAATTGGAAATGCAGTTATAGAGGAGTGAGTGAAGTTCATCTAAAAAAAGGAGGATGCATTCATTGTCAAATCATTTCATTATTGCTTGTCATTTAGGGCTTTGATATTTTAATGTAATTCATGTTATTTGCTTATAACATCTTCATTGCTCTGACTGGATTTAAGAGTTTAAGCCTACAAAACTTTTCATTAGGTAAAAGTTCCATGCGTGTAGTCTGTATTAAAGCCAACATGCTGCTACTGCTGTTTTCTGCAAAATACCATCCAAAATTGTTGGAGTGAGTTCAATGTTAGCATGGTCACCTGCACATTCAAACCTCAAAACATCTCATGTAACTGTAACAAGGTTTATGCAAACTGGACCTCAGTTACTGGACATTCTGTTAACACAAATCACACCATCACCATTTTATTCCAGCCGAAGGGAATGAGATAAAACAGGAACATGCGCAAGATTTAATCTGCCATCATTGAAAGAACCTTAAAACTAGAAGGTGTGTTGTGTGCTAGAACATGTACTAGTGAGATTTGCTTCATATCCAGAGAGTGAATATGGTTTCAGTTGCAGGATTTGAGAATGAAAATGTGCAGTGGAATAGTTTCCAGTGTAGGTTGTATTTTCTGTAAATGTGACTGCAGTCAGAGCGGTTGGTGAGAAGCTCAGTGTTACTGGAGTTAAAGAAAGTTAAGCTTTGCATGGATTGTGTTAAAAGCAGATCAGTGGATCCGGCATTATTATTCAGTGTAAGTGAAGGTTCCCAGTGCTGTGAAGTTCAGGAGTAGATGATTGATCAGGCAGAAGTGTACAGGACGAATATAACACTGAAAATATCAAAAACGCAACAAAGCAGTGATTCATACAATCAAAAACTCATTCAAAAGTAATAAAAGGTTTCAGTGTTAAACCCTGATACATAATTTCCTCATCACTGCATTTTCTTCCAGTCCAAAGAATTCTATAATCAGGATTGGGGGTGTGTAAATCCACCTTGTATCTAAAGGCTGTATAGGACCACTAACACAGTCTACACCATTGGGGAAAATCTTCTCTAGGTGTCTTCATTGAGGAACATCACACACTTCCAGAAAGGGTAAGTAACAGAATACAAATACCTTGTTACTGTACTTAAGTAGATTTTTCTGGTATCAGTAGTTTACTTCACTATTTATATTCACTAAAACCTTTTACTTTCACTGATTACTTAATTTATTTTAGAATACTTTATTATTTTTTACACAAAAATCCATACTTTCTACCTCTTACATTTTCATTTTTTAGCCTCCCTACTTTAGTTTTAATCTATTTGGTGACAAATTTGCAGTGAGAATTTATTTACATTTACATTTGCCACAGTTTGCAGACGCCCGTGTCCAGAGCGATGTACAAAAGTGCTTTTAGTCTCTATCAATGAATAAATCTACACTGATACACTAGATTTCAAACTCAATACAAATCAGACTATTACTCTTGATTTTTGCAAAGAAAACTTTCACTGTGCATCCTTTTCAGCCCAGCTAACTCTTTCCTGTCATTGCGCTGCTTTTTCAGTCTACCACTGGTGTATCATTTCCTGTCTCTCACACATCACAGATGTAGACTAGTTTACGAAGCTCACAATGAGCAAAGGCAGAAGGCAACAAGAAGTCTGGGGTTAACGTGGATGAGACAGAGGGAGTCAGTGATGTATACGTGACTGAGAACAGAGACATTCCTGATCACCTGATCATCATCATCTTTTCTCTGCTTAAGTTTATATGGTGGATGTTTAACCTGGATCACTGGATAATAAAATTTGAAATAATTTTGTATTAATATATCAATATGATGTGAGGTTCAGTTAATAATGTGACACTAAAACAGGTAGAAGAAATTACTACTTTTTACTAAAGTACATGTCAGAACTCAAAAGTCCTTAATTTAACTTGAGTGAAAAAGTGTAGTCAGTACTTTCACTTTTAGCAGAGCTTTTTGAAAACATGAGGGAACTTCTCTGAGTGGTGGGTGCACACCCACCAACCGATCAGTCCCGATCAGCTGACATGATATTATAATGATCGTGTCCGTGGAAAAGTTTATTTAATTTTTTTTTTTTTTGAAAGGACACATTGTGCTGCCCCTTAGCAAGATGCCACCCCTGGCAGCTGCTCATGTCACCTAAATCAAAACAAGTTCAAAATGGCACATGCTCTACCCTGATTGGTTGTTTGTTGCGGGTTTGAACAGTTAAGTTTTTATCCGCCCATAAATAAAAATTAACGACTGATTTCATAAAATGTAATTCAGCAAAAAGTATGATATTTTGCTTTAAAATAAAATAGATAGTGAATTAAAAGTAAACATCTCCCCAAACGGAAATAGACATTTTGTAAATTTTAGAGGTGAATAAGGAAATCCAGCAGTTGAATAGTAAACACCACGTTTTACGCGCCCTCTAGTGGTAACTACAAGTACAGTTTTAATTCCGACCTTTTCTACATATTGGATTTTTATTAAAATATATATTTTTTAATACAGATGACACATTAAATCTGCTTACACTGTACAGTGAAATGAGTGTGTGCAGACCTGAACCTGATCTAAAAACGGAGACAACTCTCTTATTGTAATAGATATATTTATTTATATTTGATTAATAAAATGTTATCCCCCTTTCTATTCTCTGTCAGTACATTCCAGTCAGCCAGGATTGTAAAAGAAAACTGTAAATTTTAAATAAAATATAAACTTTTGTAAAGATACAAATCTGAAATTTTGTACTGTATATCAGATGATTCATGTAAACATAATTTTGAGCATTTCTCTATTTATTTCTAATTTTACCTTTCTTTTTAGTAGAGTGTGAAGCATCTGCTAATTTATTTGTCCTACTATAGGACATATCTAAAATGTGTATGTTTGCAATGATAATGCTTTACAGTCTATTAATGTTTTCTTCTAATAATGCAGTTACTTCTACATCAATAGAAAATATGATTTTCCTGTCGATGTAGAAAATGTGGTATTATATACAATATTCTGCTGTAGATTGAGTGAATAAGTGAATGTAATTTGTCCTTCATGTTGTGATGTAAGAAATAAAGAGGAATGACTTTTCTCTATATTACAGGAACTAAATTCAGTTTGTACTTAACATCTACCAGGTAATACGTACATGTATTATAAAGTAGGGCTAAAGGATAAATGTCAACAGTGAAAAGTGTTCTACATGTACCTTCATACAGAAATACTCAGAATTGATCAAATTTGCGTTCATATTGTTTTCTAAAACAATAAAAAATTAGACCTTTGATAAGTGAGAAGGTCCCAAAGCATTTACTAGAGTCTTCATACCACAAGGTGAAGTTAGAAATGCAAGAGAAGCACATACATTTGATTTAGCCTTTTTATAGCTCTGAAATTCATTCCAGCTAGACATGGCTTTTTATTTTTATTTTTTGTATTATTGCTCTATTGAACAATTGGCAAAATATTTTCTTGACTGTATGTTGTATATACATCTATATATTTGAAAACTTGGCATAAAAAGAAAAAAATATATTATATTAGAAATACTAAAATTAGAAATTATAAAATCTTATCACAAAAAATCTTAAATTGAGCACACAGATTTTACTATAAGTATAAACTAGAGTGTCAGGATAAAAAGCAAAAACGTATATAGACAGAGTAACAAAAATGGTTTGAGACATAAGAAAACATAAATAAGAGTCTGACAAGACAAAATCAAAAACCTAGCAGAGACAGGAGAGGACAGAAAATTGAAAAAAATCTTCAAGTGAAAAAATAAGCATTCGAGGGAAGGTACAAATGAGGAAACAGTGCCATCTGGTGGGCAAAAAAAGGATGCCACGGACAAAAGCATATCACAAGAATCTTAAACAGGTTCCAAACATTGAGTTAAGCCATTCTGAAAAGGCCTTAAATGCCAAAGAATGACTTGATCTTGATATGACGTCCTAAACTTCTGTGATTTATACACCTCTTCAGGGAGACCTGCTTTTGTATTTCTGAAGGTTCATCAGTGAATGGTCAATGTATGAAAGTTCTGACAACAGCTAAAAGTTTTGGGCGTAATCCAAGCTTAAATTAGCCATTTAATAGTGTAGCAGCTAAGCGTTTTAGAAAAATAAATCTAAAGACAAACATTTCTTTCAAATCCTTCAAAAGTTTTTCAGCTCTCTGGAGATTCTTCAGTTGCAGTTTACTGCAGAAAGAGAAGAAACATATGGTTGCATTAATATAGTAAGAAAATATATTTCTCCTGATATTCTCATCAATGATGGAACAAACTAGTATTTTGTATATTCATAAATCACATAATTGCCCAAGTAGAATGAGATGATAGGAGTCTTGAAGGCAGATACCAATGTAACATGTATGAAGCCTTCAGACCATCACAGATTTTGAGAGGCAGGTTTTGTGTATTTAGATCAGTAAATATGATCATTTTTATGTTTTTGTAATTGTCTTCATTTCTGCTGTGGCCAAATTCTACAATGTGTCTTTTAAACATATTTTTTACTTCATGTTGTGTGAATGGTCTTCTAAACTTTATAAATGTGCTGAGTTTTACCTTCATGTTCTGATGCAGCTCTGAGTAAACAGTATCTTCAGCCACACTGCTCTTTTCTAGTTGGGAACAAGAAACAAATCCATGAAAAATTTCATGAAATTCTACAGTCTGTTTCCTCAGGAAGTGTTTAATAGAGTATTGGTTCTATATTATCAGCTTATTCACATTTTCAGGCTCATAATAAACAGATAAAGGAAGAAAAAATGTATAAATGACTTCTATTTGTTATTTAACATTTATGGAAAATATAAAAAAATTTTAGCCAGTTGCTTTTAACTCTCATAAAAAAAATGCTTAATCCATTTTTTTTTAAGTTTCTCAAACATAAAAAGTTATATTTTCTGTTTTATGTTAAAGAGATAGAAAAGCTGGTGAGGGAACGACTGTTATAGTCATTATAATGTAAGTGAAAAGTTTTAATGGATTTGTACACGATGGAATGTAACTATAAATTAAGAAAAATAATCTGTAATTAATTAAGTGTTGTATTTATTGCATCATTACATTAAACAATAACAGGGTGCAGGTGACCCATGATGAAGAATAAATGTTCTTATTCAAGCTCTACCTTGTGCTTTCTTCACTTTTCTTATTGGATATAGTTGAATCTCAGCGTAAGTCACATCATTAATGCAGAGTTCAGCATCAGCGACTGCAGTAACACAGAACAACACCATCCCAATGATCTTCATCTTCAGTGTAATACATGAGAAAATAATGCAATATGCAGTAGACTAGTATTATTTGGCTTTTTTTAAAGTAAAAAAAATCAAAGTAAAAAAAAAGTAAAAAAATCAATTAGTTACAGTTTGAAGAAATAAAAACTCTACCATTGTTCCTGCTTGTCGTCTTTTTCTTTGTGACTTGTGCGTAAGTGGCTTCTCCGATCTCAGATGCAGTTTCACCTGAACACAGTGCAGTGTGTTAATCACTACACAACACTTCTGTACTTTACTGTATAGAGAAAATCTATAATTCAGTCTCCAAATGCAGTAGACTATAGTATATAGTCTTCTATTTCTATATACTATTTAAAGTATAGAGACAATAAATTTAAAAAAAAATATATATAAATAACAATGTACTGAATTTTACTTATAATGATAGTAAAAATAAATATTTTTTCAAATAAAAGTGTGGTATTTTTGAAATAAACATAAAAATAAACAGTCAGTGAGACAGAGTCTGACCAGGTAGAAGTGATGTTTGTCTTGACTGAGAGTCTTCAGCTCCTGAGTGCCTCTGGTTGGTTTTCTGGTTTTCTATAGAGGGAGACAAATTCATTTAAGTAGACTAAATAAAGAACAAATATACAGTAGAAAAAGCTTTTTAAAACTTTTTTTATATCGACATCTGATCATAACCAGACTAAAATGATTGTCAGACCTTTCTTTATTGTGTTGTACCACAGCAGGATCATTAAGATCAGTATTACAATGAGAAAAAACACCAAACTCAGTCCCACAGTCACTCGTACTGTTTTACCACTCGATCTAGAGCCTTAAATTGAAGAAAAAAAAGGGGACAATTTTAAATGTTAAATCAACAAAAAAAAAATTAAGATAAAAAGAAAAAGAAAAATGAAATTATTCTCACGTCTGACTGAGATCCAGCTTCTCGGTGACTCTCCTCTCTCTGGGTGTTTACAGTGGTAGAAACCTTCATCTGACTTTGAGACTTGGATAACCATCTCTCCTGTAGTCTGGTTCTGGACGACTGATCCATCTTTATAGAAATCAGCTCGGAGGTTTGAGGGATTTGTGTTACGATATAAACAGTGTAGAGTCAGAGGATGTCCCTCAATCACAGGATGGACAGAACTCTCCAGGATCACATCAACTTCTAGAACACAGAAAACCACACTGAGAATAAACTGTGGAGTCGCCGAGTCTGATTTATTGATCCAAGGGAACTGCCATCGTGCTCATTCTTACTTAAATAGATAGAAGTCCTTGTAGTTACATCTGATGTGCAACTTAAGCCTAGTGGATGCTGTCATACTAATGAACAGATGACAAAAAAATGAAAGTGATCTGGAGATACTTCTGATTTAAAGACAAAAGTAAAACAGATTGTAATCTGGTCTTTGGGTGAAAAAGTCTATATACCTTTCTGCATCTTCCTACAATAGAAGTAAATTAATGAGACACATTATGTTCTTTATAATGTTTAAATATATCTTTAATGCCATTAATTGTGCAGAAACATTTTTGTGATTGTGTAGCAACAAAGAGAATCATCAGAAATACAGTCACACGTGAGACCACTGTGCAATGTACACTTTTTTATTTCCTGCTCAAAAACACCATAAACCTATAAACAGAAAAAAAATAATGTTCCAACACCTGATTAATATGCAGAAAGTTACTAATTTTATTATCATTATCAGTGTGAGTATGTAAGTAAACTTGTATTCAGTCTGAAAAACATGGTTTACACACATCCATACTCAAAATTACACAATAATATTTACAAGTATTGTACTGAGACAGTAACATTTAAAACAGTTTGCTGAATTGTACATTTTGTTGGTCTGAATTTTCTGTTATAAAAGATTTCTCTTTCTCTTTAACAGTAAACACACTACATGAAGACTCACCATGAACTGTGATGTTGACAGGATTACTGTTTTCTCCAGATTCAGACTCACACCAGTAAACTCCAGTGTAGGATGTGGAGAGGAAGCTGATGTTACATGTAGATCCTGTAACTGATCCCCACTGTGAACAATCTAACACTCCTTCACTGTCTGTGTATCGTCTCACTGTCCATCCAGTAGAGTTACTCTGGTCCTCACAGCTCAGTGAGAGAGAGTCACGAGTAAAGTGTTGAGTTCTGCTGGGACTGATGATCAGAGACACTGGAGGAGATTCACCTTAAACACACACACACAAAAAAATTTAAAAATATGTTCTATATGTAATGCAATGTGGCTACAGGTGGGTGTGTGTTCAGTTGTTCATTCATTTGGTAATTAAAGCTACAATCCAAAACATGCATCAAAACCAAGGATGGTATAACAGCATAATTCATCATAAAAGCTGCAAAATAGCAAAATTTAAAACCTATATACAAAATAAAACTGGGAGACAACAGTGGGTGACTGGAACGACCCCAATGCAAGACGCAAATAAAGAGTTCAAAATAACAGTAATTAATCAAATAACCGGGAGAACAGAGCAATGCAGGGGGGATAAGAGCCAGAAACCGGAAAAACAGTCCAAATATCAGGCACCGCAAACAAACAGACAAAGGGAAGAACCAAATCCAGAATTGAAAAATTGTCCAAAGTCCAAATACCATCAAACAGTACAATAAATGACAGAGCAGAAGCACAAACCAAAAGACATGTCTGAAGTCCAAACCAGAAACAGGGCAAAACAAGGATCAAGAACAAGAACCAGAGCAGGCAGGGTGCAATAATAATCCCAGAGACATGAAAAGCCAGTGAGATAATTGGCCTGGTATATGTTCTTTGTGAGTTTAAATAATGGGTGGCAATAGAAAAATGGCAAGATGGCTGCCGAACCCGAAGTGTGTCCCACAAAACCGGAAGTGAGTTTCACAAGCCCAGAAAGCCCTGACAAAAACACAAGGCAAAAAATGGCATATAAAGACAAACAAGTCTCATGGTGAAAATGGGACTAGGTGCACATGATCAGGGATCTTCAGGATTCGGGCTCTTTAATTGTGTTTCAAGATACGAAACACAAATCTCCTCTTATTTTTAAACAATATATATTTATTTCTCAGATATTATTTAAACAAATCCAACAGTTAATTTTCTTCACCAGAGATCCATAGAGGCTGTGGATTGCTGTACAGTGTGTGCATGACTGGTTCTCCTCTCTCTCCTCTACACACATAAACTCCTGTGTGATGAAGAGCAGAAGGACTGAGATTATAGTTGCCACCAGATCCTCTGCTGCTGTCTGAGAGAAGCTCCACATACTTGGAATAGTCAGTATTTTTTGTTTGTAATCTGTCTCTGTAGGGAACAACTGTGTACCAGCTGAATGTCCAGTCTGTAGAGGAGTCTGTAACCTCACAGCTTAGAGTCACTGAGTCTCCTTCAGTCAGCCAGTTCTGTGGAGATACACTCAGTACTGTCTGTGGTCTCTCTATAACATGGGAAATACAACAATGTGTTAAATGAAAAATTACTCACTTAAAAGTTTTTTTTTATTATTGGGTATAAATAGTAATCATATATAATAAATAATATCACAAAGAGGCAGAGTCTCTTAAAAGTAAAGATGCAGAGCTTTACTAATCTGTGAAATATTTTGTCTCCAAACTGTAGAACAATTTCAAAATAATGTTCCTCAACCTAAAATTGCAAAACAATTGTATATCTCATAATTTACAGTACATAATATCTGTGCACAAGTGACAAGAACAAGGCTCATTGGCTCATTAACACCTCCAGAAATCATTGTTTGTGAACACAGTTTGCCATGTCATCCACAAACGCAGGTTTAATCTCTATCATGCTAAGAAGAAGCCATGAATAAACATGATACAGAATCACCACCATCCTTTCTGGAACCAAACCTCATTTAAAATGTACTGAGGCAAAGAGGAAATCTGATCTGTGCTCAGGCAAAGAGGAGAGGGACCATCTGACCTGTGATTAGCACTCAGTCCAAAAATCCACATCTATGATGGTATGGAAGTGCATTAATGCCTGTAGAAAGGCTCCATCAATGCTGAATGGCATATACAGGTTTTAGAGCAACAAATGCTTCTATTTAGAAAATGTCTTTTTCAGGGAAGGTCTTGCAATACTGACTGCATACTGCATCTATTACAGTAGCATGACTTTGTAGTAGAAGAATCTGGCATGCCTCCAGTCCAGACCTTTCTCAGTTTAAACATTAGATTTTTTTAAATTGTAAATAAAATATGAATTTGAGATTTGTAAATCATTGCATTCTGTTTATTTACATTTTGCACATCGTCCCAACTTATTTGTAATTGGGGTTGTACTTGTCTTAACCAAAGAATGTACATATTTGCCACTATGTGTGTTCCTTCCCTGATATCAGTCAGACAACACGATCATCATAGATCACATAGGAGACCACTAATAAACCTCTCCTATATTTAATGTTAGTTTGATAAAATATACCAATTAAATTGTAATAATTCTGTGATATATTTGTATGTCTCCTAATCCGGTTTCAAACAAAAGGAAAGTCATGAAATACCTTTTGCTGTAATGGTGACAGAATCACTGAGTCTTGTGTAGTAGTAGTCATAGCTGTTATAATTGTTGTAGATGTTCTTGCTTGCACGACACTGATACACTGTTTCTCCTGCATCATTGACTCTCACACTGAGTGTGTTGGTAGCTGTAGTGTTCACAAGCTGGAAATGTTTGTACCAGGAAATGTTCCATCCTGTCGTCTCCTGCAGCTCACAGCTCAGAGTGATGGTGTCTCCAGTGTAGATGGTAGGTGGATTCACTCTCACAGTTAGTTTGGGTTTTACTGTCAGTGTGAAATGATGAAGGTATAGTCATAATCAGTCATAGCTGATTTAGACTTTTTAACATAAGCAGTAATTTCATTGTTCATTATAATGTGATCGTATCTGAAAAATATATATTTAACATTTATATTTAACATTTATTTAAAATCAGTGTTGTACATTTATTACAACTGTATAATATCTTACAAAGCTTTTATTCAATTTATTTACAAGATATTGTCAAAATGTATACAGACATAATGTGGTTAAAATAATCCTCTAGTTAAAAAATATATAATAATAATTTCTAATTTAAAATAAAAGACTACAAACAGGATCAGCTTAACATTTTGGTGAATAATAAGTTTTTAGTAAAATTAAGTGTTATAGATGGAGATGTTTAGACTGGAAGGATCCACTGATGATGGTTTATATTAGCAGGTATCTTACAGAATATAAAGCAATAAAAATGAGGATAAATTCTCCTGCTTAAATGTTGAGTAATGGTGCTTGAAAACTAAAATAATCATTAACAAACAAGGAAAAAACAATACAGCGTCTTTGGTATCCAGTGGCAGAAAGAAAACTTTGGCAGAGGCACTAAAACACTTTCTACTGAAATACATCATATAGAAAGTCGTCCTCAGTGACACAAAAAAGGGAAATTCTTGTCTATGATCACGAATCAATAGATAACATTTTGTGACTATAATCACTAAATACCATTAACGGGGCTGGTAGATCACATGAGAGACCTCTCCTAAATCTTTCATAGAATTAATTTAAGTTTGGGCATGATGAAAATGGAATTTTAATAATTATGTAATATTTTTACAGGTGGATAAAAAAAAAAATAAAGGAAAATGATTAAATACCTTTTACTTTAATCTTGACAGAGTCACTGAGTCTTGTGTAGTAGTAGTCATAGTTGTTATAGATGTTGTAGATTCTCTTGTTTGCACAACACTGATACACTGTTTCTCCTGCATCATTAACTCTCACATTGAGTGTGTTGACTGCTGAAGTGTTCACAAGCTGTGAATTTTTGTACCAGAAAAACGTCCATCCTGTCGTCTCCTGCAGCTCACAGCTCAGACTGACGGCGTTTCCAGTAAAGACGGAACTCAGAGGATTTGCTCTTATGGTCAGTTTAGGTTTTTCTGTGTGAATGAAATAATGAAGGTGTCAGAGCTGATTTTGAACTTTCAACATAAGCTGTAGATTCATGGTGTTTAATCATGTGACTATATATTTGATTCAAAATTGTTGCTGTAGATTTATTACAACTGCAATAAATGTATATATTATTTACTGGAATTATCTTATGGATATTATTATGATGCTATTACGATGTCTACTATTAAGATGTCTGTCAACATGCATATACAGTATAGAATTTTTGTACCAGAAAAACGTCCATCCTGTCGTCTCCTGCAGCTCACAGCTCAGAGTGACGGCGTCTCCAGTAAAGATGGAACTCGGAGGATTTGCTCTTATGGTCAGTTTAGGTTTTTCTGTTGGAATGAAATAATGAAGGTGTCAGAGCTGATTTTGAACTTTCAATATAAGCTGTAGATTCATGGTGTTTAATTATGTGACTATATATTTGATTCAAAATTGTTGCTGTAGATTTATTACAACTGCAATAAATGTATATATTATTTACTGGAATTATCTTATGGATATTATTATGATGCTATTACGATGTCTACTATTAAGATGTCTGTCAACATGCATATACAGTATAACTGTCTATTCTTTCTTTTTCCTTCTATTTGTGTTCTTTCTTTCCTGCTTCACCAGATTTTGCCATTTGGGTCCTGTGTCTTTTATCAGAACCCCGGTGCTTCCATCCATGTCATATAAGGCCTCTGTGTATTTAAGTTGCTCCTCTTGATCTATTCTCGGTTTATATTTTTGCCCAACCTGCCATGTAAATTCCTTCAGTGAGTTTCTCCTAATCTGCTTTCCAAATCTAAATCTTGCTCTTCGTTGCTTTCCCCTGTACTGGAGAAGTATATAAAAAAGAAGTATATAGAAGTATATAGTATATAAAATTATATAGAAGCCTCTTCTACTTGTTACTTTTCTATTGTTTTGCTCAAGAAGGTTTTTTGTTCTTTTTGTAGATAGTTTGTACTTTAAATCCCAAACTCCCAGTGTTTTTGACATCTGTTTTTCCCAATTAAACAAAAAACTGTTTCCCAAACTCTGCCAAATCTCGAGTTTGTCTCTGCACTTGGGTCCACCCATCCTGTAGTACAGAGCATTCAAATCTTCTAAGTTTGTAGTACAAACTCTAATTTAAAACCTGGTCAAGACAATAACTATGGTTTAAGAACAGCTGCAAATCTCCTCAGTTCCATTTTATATATTTAATGTATCTATTAGCATTAGCATTTATCATTCATTTAAAAAAGTATTTTTTTCTAAACAACAAAATCTGTAAATATTTTTATATTTTTAAATGTATTTATTAACATATATCTGTTTTTTTTTTTTTTTAATTGGATAATGGATAATGTAGGCTGGAGTCTTTATAGACCACATCCAAATATGTCATGATTCATTCTTACACACTCCTGTTGTACAGTCATTTAATCAATAATACACAAAGATACAGCTTGTCAACCATGAAGCATAAACTTCTCTCATCTTCTCAAAAACCTTCTGACTGTAAATATACATCTTACAAAACAATTCACCACATTACCTCATACATTAGTGCTTTTTCTTTGCACAAATATTCATTAACAGGTTTAGATTATATGAATCATCCAACAAACAAGTCCCTCTGAATGATGTGTTCCTATAGAAACTATAGAAAAGGATGTGTTACTATAGAAATAAGCTGCTGTTAGAGAAAATTAATAAACATCTGATCACAATGTTGAGAGACTGCTACATTAATAGGTATGTGGAATTGTTTTATGAGTGTTTCTGCACTCCTCCATTTCCATACAGATATAAACATCTTTAGAAAAGACTGAGGAACGTTTCAATAAGGAGTTCATTTTTTTGCTGAATAAAATGTAACACCTGTAGGCACTAATCTGTGTCTCCTACATGAGAGTGAAACATTATCTGATAAACACTGAGTCTGTTGTTAAACACTAATTTAACAGTTGTACTTATTGTATTCTTGTTTGTGTTGTTATACCTTCTGACAGATGGCACCACAAATGACAAATATTTACAATTTTATTTTTGTACTTTTATTTAAACTTATTGCAAGATTAGTAATATAATAATATAATTAGTAATAATTAATAATTGTGTGATATTTTTATTAACATTTCTCTTAAAGGTGTTGAGAAAGAAAAGGAAAATCATGAAATACCTTTTACTGTAATCTTTACAGAATCACTGCGCTGTGTGTAGTCGTGGTAGATGTTATAGTAGTTGATATAGTAGATTGTCTTGCTTGCCTCACACTGATACTCTGTTTCTCCTTCATTCATGACTTTTACACTGAGTGTATTGGTAACTTCAGTGTTCACAAGCTTGGAATTGTTGTACCAGAAAAACTCCCATCCAGATGTCTCCTGCAGATCACAGCTCAGAGTGATGGTGTCTCCAGTGTGGATGAAGCTCTGAGGATTCACTGTTACAGTTGGTTTGGATTTTTCTGTTAGAATGTAATGATGGTGTCAGAGCTGCTTTTTACTTTACATCATAAGCAGTAAATGTACTGTGCATTAACATGTCAGAATAAATTATATTTACAATGGATCCAAGATTGATGCTGTACATTTATTACAACTGTATGATTTCGGATTCTATTCTCCTGTAAACTACTAACAGTACTGGGTTAAGCCTCTTTATTCCAGCTCTACTGCCAGCTAGGAACACTGACAAATAATAAAGAATCTAAACGATAATGATTGATGTCACCATGCATATTCAGTATAAACATGGTCTGAGTACAGACAAAGAAGTCCACAGTTTAATTTAATTTAACTTCTAATAATACTAATAATAACAAAAATAAAACATTTTCGAAACTACAAAATCTCTTCGTGTAAATACCTTTACATATATTTAATGAATGTTTTAACAGCTATCTGTTTCCAAACTGAAATGGCAAATGTATACTGTCTTTTTGGGCCACATACAGTACATTATGATTCATCCGCACTCACTTGTGTTTCTGTCACTGGTAAAATGAAGCCTAAGTTATGTCAGCATTAATTTTTTTTTTTTTTTTTCTTCTTTATTTTACAAAGTAACAGAGTAAATACAAAAGACCAATTCTTGTGCGGTTGAGCAAGGCCCTTGACGCTATGTTCTCAAGGGGTGCTCTATCATGGCTGACTCTGTGCTCTGACCCGAGTCTCTTAAAAAAATCACTGGGATATGCAAAGAAAATAATTTACTGCACTGTATGTTATGTGTAACAAATAAAAGCTCTTCTTCTTGAGAAAAACATGGATTAAAAGGTGTTTTTTTTTTTTACTTCTCACATGTACATTACAGCACAGTAAAATTCAATCTTCGCATATACCATCGGTATTCGGAAGTTTGTGTCGGAGCACAGGGTCAGCCAGAGGATATAGCACCCACTGGAGGACAGAGGATTAAGGGTCTTCCTCAAGGGCCCAAGAGTGGCAGCTTGGAACACCTGACCTTCTGATAAGTAACCAAGAGCCTTAACCACTGAGCAACCACTTTTCAGGATGTATCAGATTATTAAACTGCTGACACTGAAGTCTATTTCTATAATTACCATAATATAAAAAGACATCTTACAGAAAATGTATTATCGTTCTCATCATCTCACCACTTATATTAATGATTTATGTTTGGATAAATAATGCATTCTAATCCCTTTATTTTATCCCTATATTTTATTTATAGCATCGTCTGTACAAGTTTATTTTAATAAGCTGTTACTTTAAAGGTACTATAAATGGTAAAATGAAGCCGCACATGTTTAAAAGAGATAAAAATGTGTTAAATGAATGGTTTATATTTTTGCTAAATAAAATGTGACAGCTGCATGCACTATTCTGTATCTCACACATGAGATTGAGTGTTGTACCTACTTTCTATTGCCCTGTTACACCTTGTTACTGTTGGAGCCTCATCCATTTTTTTTTTTACTTATTTCATAATTATTTTAAGCATCATAGAATAACATGAAATTGTACTTTAATAATTATGCAATCTTTTTCTCCACACGTCCCCTAAACCTGTTGAAAAACAAAAGGAATATAATGAATTACCTTTTGCTGTAATCTTGACAGGATCACTAAACTTTGTGTAGTATTTGTTATAGTTGTTGTAGATTTTCCTGTGTGCACGACACTGATACACTGCTTCTCCTGCATTATCAGCTCTCACACTGAGTGTGTTGGTGGTTACAGTTTTCACAATCTGTGAATTCTTGTACCATTGAAACTCCCATCCAGTCATCTCCTGCAGCTCACACATCAGAGTGATGGTGTCTCCAGTGTCAGAGAAGCTCTGAGGATTCACTCTCACAGTTGGTTTGAGTTTTACTGTTGGAATAAAATAATGAAGGTGTCAGAGCTGATCTTCACTTTAAGACATAAGCAGAAGATTCACTGTGCTTTAAAATGTGTCAAATTCAGAATAACAATAGATTTAACATTTGATACAAAATATGTGTTGTACATTCATTACAGCTGTATGATTTCTTGCATGAGTTGAATGCAGTTTATTTTCTAGATATTGCCAAAATATACACAGCCATTATAATTTCAATAAGAAACAGGGGAAGTAGGTTAAGCCCATGAGTGAAGTAAAAAAAAATTATGGACTTAAATGTTGAGACCTTAATATCATATGGTTGTTTTAGAATCACTAAATCTCATTCATCTCTGTGAAGATACACTTAGTACTGCTTAAGGTTTTAGTTAAACATTAAAAAAAAAAAATCTTAAAATGTGTAATTGTGTCACCCAGGCATGCTCACACACCCAAACCATACATTACATTGTAACAGCCTGACTCGAGGGTGAGGAATAACATCTAACTTATTCTTTAGCTGTATTTACCAGTGTATGTCACGTCAATGCATTATTTTAATCACATTTAATCCACCAATTTATTAATTAGCTAAATAGAATGGAAATGAACAAAAGATAAATCCAAATCAAACCAATATTTGGTGTGACCACCTTTTGCCTGAAAAACAGCATCAATTCTTCCTGTTCCTTGCACAGCGTTTTTGAAGCACTCTGGATATAGGTTGTTCCAATCATTTTGGAGAACTAACCACATATCATCTGCTGGCTTTCTTAAATCTCCTCTCTCTCTAAAGTAATCCCAGTCAGACTTGATAATGTTGAGATCAGTATTCTGTGGTGGCCAAACCATTACTTTTAGGACTCCTGGTTCTTTTCTCCACTACTCAGTTTCTCCACAAACCAGTTCTTAATAACATTCACATAACATTGTATTTTTTTTTTACAACAGAAGTTTATTTGTACTTAGAGCAAAGTGTTTTTTACATTCTTACATGGATTCTAAAAAGTAAATATTATAGACTATAAATGGATGATTGGGTTGAAGTATAAAACACTGTTCAGTAACATTTTATTTCCATTTTTCTTATTTAATATTACAAATATAGTAAAACATGCAGAAAAGTAAGCCCCAGATATATTGACCCCTTGCACATCTTGAACCATTAAAATCAAATTTTATTTCAGCAATTCCATTTATCATTTCACAACTGAAGTCAGCCATCTCTGGACCCTTTGCCACAGAGATGCTCCTGATGATCCTGCCAGTCTGGCATAGCTAGTAAATAATTATCCATTCTAGACATTCAAGTGGCCAGCTTGAATATTTAGTAGAATGGGACAGTTATGGTCCTGAGGAACAATGCACATCCCTGAACTCCACATAGAGTTCATATTTTAAGCCTTGCTAGGAACAAATTGAGACATAAATTATCACATGTCTTTCTTGTGCATTTACCAAGTTGAATAGGAAAATATTGACATATTCTACACACCATTTTATCAATACAAATAAAAATGCAGAAAATATAAAAGGATATGCGAAAAATTCTCCATAAATAAATTACCTTGTGCCTGGGTCACTGTTATTAGAGAAACCAACACTGAAAAGAGATCAGAAACAAAGAACACGATGTAAATAAAACATGGGTCTGTTTTTTTATGTGAACAGCCCATTGTAAAGTGCGTTAAAAGCCTCACTACTTTATGTTTTCTTGCTGTATAAACAAGCTGTAAAAACAACAATTAAAAACAAAAAAAGATGCTGAGTGCATTTAAAAATATTAACTTCTCCTTTAATGCATGAAGATTGTATCTGCAGTTCCTTCCTTTTACTTAAAAAAAAACCTTGAACAATTGCTGTTTCTCACTAACACCCACACACAAACAAAGGTATTTTTTATGTGTTTTGCCCCACATGCTGAGGAGATAAGAATGGTATTTCCATCAAAACTGTATGTGGAGGTACCAGTATATATATATATATATATATATATTTGTTTTTGTTTTTTTTGTTTGTTTTTTATTTTTTATTTTTTTTCTATTATGCTAATAGATCCACTAGGCTCTAGTGTAATTTCTATTGTAACTGGATGTTAGCAATTTATAGAACTATGTCAGGGCTCTTACTTGGCTACTCAAAGATATTCGCCCTTCTTAAGCTATTGCATTATTCTTTTGGTGCTTTGTTTAGGATCACCTTTATGTTGGAAGGTGAATTACCTGCCACCATCATGCTTCATAGTAGAGCTTCAACATAAAAAGGTCAGACTATATACAGTGGGGCAAAAAAAATTTAGTCAGCCACCAATTGTGCAAGTTCTTCCACTTAGAAATAGGATAGAGGCCTGTAATTTTCATCATAGGTACACTTTAACTGTGAGAGACAAAATGAGAAAAAAATCCAGAAAATTACATTGTCTGATTTTTAAATAATTTATGTGCAGATTATGGTGGAAAATAAGTATTCGGTCAATAACAAAAGGTTATCTCAATACTTGTTATGTACCCTTTGTCGGCAATGACAGAGATCAAACATTTTTCTGTAAGTCTCTACAAGGTTTTTGCACACTGTTGCTGGTAATTTTAGAGCTGTCAACACAGTGGCAACACGGATTTTCAAACTCCCTCCAAAGATTTTCTATGGGGTTGAGATCTGGAAGCCACTCCTTTGTTGCCCGGGTGGTGGGTTTTGGATCATTGTCATGCTTAAAGACCCAGCCATGTTTTTATTTTTATGCCCCTTGCTGATTGAAGGAGGTTTTCAGTCAAAATCTTACGATACATGGACCCATTTATTCTTTCCTTTACACGGATCAGTCGTCCTGGTCCCTTTGCAGAAAAACAGCCCCAAAGCATGGTATTTTCACCATAGGTATGGTGTTCTTTGGATGCAACTCAGAATTCCTTCTCCTCCAAACATGACAAGTTCAGTTTTTACCAAAAAGTTCTATTTTGGTTTTATCTGACCATATGACATTCTCCCAATCCTCTTCTGGATCATCCAAATGCTCTCTAGCAAACTTCAGACGGGCCCGGACATGTTATGGCTTAAGCAGGGGGACACGTCTGGCACTGCAGGATTTGAGTCCCTGGCGGCATATTGTGTTACTAATGGTAGCCTTTTTTACTTTGGTCCAAGCAGGAGTTTGTCCTGAGACCACAGGAGAACCTCTCGTGCCAGCTTGTACAAGGGGCAAGACCGGAGGACCCCCTGGTGGTTGATGTATGAGACCAGCGATGTATTGTCCATGCGGGCCAACACATGGTGGCCCCTTAGGTCCGGGAGTGGCCAATCATGCCCGCTTCCCACCCAGTGAAGAAAGCATCTGTCGTAAGTGTTATGCAATGACAAGGAGTCCCTAAGATGGGTCCTCGGGACTGAAACGTCGGTTTCTTCTACACATCTAAGCATCGAAGGGCACGTTGCGAGACCTTTATGTACGATATGGATTCCCTCTCGGGGAGAACCATCTACCCCAGAGCCACCACTGGAGGGGACTCATGTGGAGAAGGCCGAGCGGGATTACGCTGCTGCCATGAGACCCAGCAGCCTCTGAAACTGCTTCACAGTGAATGGCTGGACTTCTTCTACCCTTCTGACTGCAGTGAGGATGATTTCGATCCGGGCAAGAGACAACCGTGCCCGCAACCTGGCCGAGTCACACTACACCCAGAAAAGTGGTTCTCTGTGCTGGAAAAAGTACACTCTTGTCGATGCCAAACTGCCTAGTGCTCTGAATGAGCCAATATCAACCAATCATTGATATAATTTAAAATGCGGATGCCCTGGAGCCGCAGCGGGGTCAGTGCCATGTTCACACAGTTCTTGAAGGTACGGGGTGAGAGTGATAGGTCAAAAGGGAGAACCCGATATTGATAAGCGTCGCCCCCGAAAGCAAACCTCAGGAACCTCCTGGGTGCGGGAAGGATGTCTATGTGGAAATATGCGTTCTTCAGATCTTTCGTGACAAACCAGTACTCGGACCTGATCTAAGACACGACCTCTTTCCTGAACCTGAGCCTCATAAGTAAGCAGTTCAAAGAACGAAGACTCAGAATGGGCATAACCCGCCATCCTTCTTCAGAACAATGAAGTACAGGCTAAAGTAGCCTGACTCTTGTTTTAAGGGGGGAAACACCTTGATGGCCCATTTTCCCAGGATAGTGCACACCTCCTGTTTCAGAGCAGGCTCTGGTCCCACCAGATTGGTACACATCCCGTTGAACCGGGGAGGAGAAGATGCAAACTGAATTGCGTAGCCCTTCTCTACAGTACGCAGGACCCACTGGGAGACCTCTGGCAACCCCCTCCCAAGCTGTCAGAAAGGTCCTCAGGGAAACCAACCCCTCGGGGCTGGCCTCTGACCCATTGAGAGCGGCTGGAGCAGTGTTCTGCAGCAGATGACACCTTGTTAGAGGCTACCCCATCTGCAACGATCTTTCGGGCAAAAAGACGGGGAGGGAACTACTGGAGGGAGGCTGTGCCCTGAAACACGTCTTGTGGCAGGGCTAACAGACCGGCCTCCTCTATCCAAACAGCCGAAGCAGCGTACTGCAACCGTTGACGCCTCCTGAGAGGCAGCAGATCTCCCCAATCCGTCCTGATTCTTTTGCCGGAAGTGGAGGGTGATGTCCGCTAAAGTGGGGCTGTGCTCTAAAGCACATCTTGTGGCAGAGCCAACAGCCTGGCCTCCTGATGGTGCTGGGGAGGTGTACACCATCACCAGCAGGTCAGCCTGCTCCTTTTTGGGCTTTGGGGTGCCCGGAAGGCCCCAACCACATTCACGTAGAGTGAAGTGCGCTGAGAAAAAGTGCGCGCAGCATACAGGTGTGCAGTTCGGGGAAGAACAGAAGGCCTGGGCACAGATCCAACTTAGACACGGCCCATGTCACGACCTTGAGGAGCTCCTCGTACAGCACAGGCTGTGAAAAGTCCACAGGCTCGCTAGCATCCATCATCTCATTTTCCTCGGAAACATGTAAGAGATATGTAATACCGCACTGCTCGCAGCGGGAGAAGAAGCAGCCATCGGGCCTGCTTCCCCGAGAGAGCAGGTGCTTGATTCACCCGACTCTATACCTGCTGCTTAATCCCTACAAACGCCGAAGAGACCACTCCCGGAAGCGAAGCGTGCGCATAGCCATGTGGCTACAAAACGAGCAATCATCTCCATTGAGAGCCGATTGACCATGCTCCACTCCCAAGCAAACAGCGCACCCATCATGCGTATCCGTCCCTGTATTGAAACGGAGACACAGATGAACACACTCAAGGTATTTTTGTCTGCTTGCCATCACTTGATCAGTATCTCACATAAATAGCACTTACCTAAACAAGCTGAAACCAGCGTCGCTACCACCGCGCAGCCATTTTGTAGCAGCGCAACTTCGCCCGCCGATGACGTCACGACTTGCATATTTTTCGAGTTTTACAAGTGGTTCGGAGCGTGGACAAGGCAAGGGCGTACCCAAAGCGTTACAGCACAGCTTAATGTTCCCGAATGGGGATCCAGAAATATCCAGTGTAGATAAACAAAAAGATTCATAATAGGGATTTTAACATATTTTGTTAAAGAGCTGGAAGCAAACAACAGTAACACTGTTCTTTAAATACGACCATTTAGAGAAGGTTCAGAAATCTCACTTCTCTGAAAAGTTGTATATTATAAAACTGATATTAAAAGAGCTCTATAAGGATCACTAGTTATGTTCAGTATATTAACAGTTAAAAGTTAGTTGCTTTTGCTCGTCCACCTTCACACCTCCTGCAGCTCTTCACAGTTAAGGTTTCACTGCTGCATTAAACAGAAACCACATCCTGAACTGGTCTCTGCTCTCAGGCCTTTAAAAATGACACTGCCAGTGTGTGTACAAGACCAATGAGAAGTGTTTTTTTATTGTCTTATTTTTAACAGAGATATGCAAAAAGAAACTGTGTTCTAAATTATTATGTGCATTCTGTTGGTTTTATTAAAATGTCTATGAAATTGCATTTGCTGTAATGTTTGATTGCACACATGTAAATTAGTCACAACCACAAGCTCCTTTAGTAAAAGTACAAATACCATCCAGTAATTTTCTTTTAACACATTAAATGATCATGAACAATCATGACAAAGAAGCAGATGACAGCAGGCCACAAAAGATCAGGTACAGATTTCAACGATACAGACTCATTTACACTCATTTGATTATTCAAATCCTTGTTGAACTTTTATTTTTTATATAAGTAAAACTAAATCCGTCTCATAACAGATATGGATACACTGGTCCAACTGATCACTCATGCTGCAGTACACACAATGTCTTAATCACACAATAACCTTATTACTTGGACATTCAGACTGCAGATGAACAACTTTATACCCAACACACTCACATTAATTAAGAAAATATTTACTCACAGAACATCACAGAGAGTGGATTGAACTCCATCCTGTCTCTCTAATGACTGACTGAGTGACAAAGAAAAGGGGTGTGTTAAAGCCGTAACCACTTCCTGTGCCCACAGTGACAGCATGAGTGTGTGTAAAAGAGAAAGAGAGAGAAAGAGAGAAAGAGAGAGAGAGAGAGAGAGAGAGAGAGAGAATATGAGCATGTCAGTAATTTATTGATTAGTTTAAGAAACTAAAACGTGATGCAATTTTACTGAGATTAAAATTATTTAAATCATTTAATATAACAGTGCTATAAATAGCCATATCATCTAAATGCGTATGATAAACTTACTGTCTAATAACACCTGCTCATTATTGAAATTATTTATCCAATCATGTTTCTAAATTAAGTTTGTTTATAAATTCTTAGTGGAGTTTACACAACTGGTAGGAATCTGCAGTGAGAACAACAGTACATTATGCACTTTATGTGACAATGGCAACTTATTTTTAGTCCTTCCTGCTATGTTTTGTATGTAGCTCGATGTTGTCTTTTAACTGTCTACTGCATCACAACCTCCATGACAGTTCCTCCTCTACCACACCAGATGGAGCCATTTCCCAAGGTCTGTGCATCTTCGGGTCAAACTGCACTTTCTGGCTTTTTGGCTCTTGAAGTTATTGCGGATTCAGTTGATAATTCTTTTCTCAATTACTTAGAAAAAAAGTTTAATTAGCTCCCCTCTCCAACTCATTGCATCGTTGCCATCAAAACCTTCCGGCTGTCTTTACAACGTTTTCCAGTTTTCATTTTGGGTTTATTTTAGAGGGTTTCTTTCAGTCACCCTCAAATGATTATTTTTTCATTCCTCTTTTTCCCACTAGATGTCGTCATTTATTCCTCAGTCCCTGATTAGCTCCCAGTGTTCTCAAATAAGTCCTGTTAGCCCTGTATTTCTAAATGTCCATGTTTGTGGACTACTCTGGCTGGTTTGTTGACTCTGTGTGGTCTGTTTTTCCGGAGTTTTATTTTCTGGAGTTTTGTACCTTTTTCTTGAGAGTCATATTGCAGTGTTTATTTTTTTGCTGTGCATTTGGACAGTTTTTAATTTATTTTATTTTGTGTGTGTGTATTTTTGCCACTAACTGAGAAAGGCTCTGTTTGTATTTTTGCTTAATTACTGAGTTTTGAGGGTTTTACCTTTTGAATTGTCGAATTAATTTATTTTTTTAATTAATTTTTTTGTTGGGACCCGAGTTTTGTGTTTTTGTGTTTTCTACATTTATGAGTTTTTCCCTGCATTCTCCCTGTGGCAGACTGTGCAAAAGCACCTGCCTTTCATGTAGTTGACCCTGGTTTGAGCCCTGATCCTGTTTGAACACTCCAACAGGTGTTTTTACTGAACTCTCTAAACCCCACTATGGTCATCTCCCAGCATATAGTCCTTAACCCTCTGTGCTACGGGTACGCTGTATCATGGCTGACCATGTGCTCTGACCCCAGCTTCCTAACATTGCTGAGATATGTGAAGAAAACAATTCCATTGTGTTCAAAAGTATATGTGACAAATATAACACCTTTTTTTTTTTTTTATCTATTAAATTGTGGACAAGGTCAGGAATAACATTATACTGCATTTACCACTAAAGAGAGACAAAGACATTTTAGTTTTACTTTTCGATCACTGGCTACAGCATACTGAATTACTGTAGACTTCCTGTACACTCAATACCAAACTGTCTCATCCACATGGTGTTGTGTGTGTGTGTGTGTGTGTGTGTGTGTGTGTGTGTGTGTGTGTGTGTGTGTATTTGTGACAGAGAGAGAAAGAGAGGGAGAGCGAGAATTTTGTGGTCACTCCTGTTACCTTTTTTTAAGCCAAAAGTTTTAGAATCATATTGTAAAATCTGTATGGGTCAAAAATATAATAGTCTCAATTAAAGTTAAACACATTATAAAAGTGCACTTTATTAGAAACACATGTACACCAGCCTATTAATGCAGTTATCCAATCAGCCAATCATGTGGCTCCTGCAGTAACTTGTATTTCAGAAATCTTCAGGGATTTTCACACACAGCAGTCTATATAGATCATACACAGAGAAAGTAAAAATGTCAGAGGAGACTGGCCAGACTGACAAGAAGGCCTTTAATAACTCAATATTGAGGTGGAAAAGTGAAACTAAAGGTTTAAAATTATACTGCAGTTACCACTAGATGGGGGCAAAGACATTTTAGTTTCACTTTTTAGTCACTGGAGACATGTCAGGTTCCTCTTCAGAAACTTGAACTGTGTCAACAACGCTCCTGCATGACCAGGCTCTAAACCAAGTGTGTAATCTGTCCAACAGCAGGGCGCGATGTCACTGGTGGGGTAACAAAGCAACCAGACAATTATTAAATCACATGATGAGGAGACGGCACTAGCTTCTGTTAATCAGGAAGTACTTTGTGTGTTTTTCGGTTCTCCTTTTAAAAATGTAAAAAGGTGAAAATAAAAGAATGGATAAAAACAAGCAATGTGATACCACTTGGCCTCCTGCACATGAGACCCCTGCAGTGGTGGCTCAGGGCCACAGGGTTTTCCAGGTTTTTCCCCCGGTTCCTGTCACATGGCCCCGTGTTGGGAGCTCCTTGTATTTGCATAATGTTAACAACGGATGCCTTCCTCATGGGTTGGGGGCAGTCATCAGTGGCCACTCTCCACAAGGTCAATGGCTGTGGCTCTGAAGCATTTCCTCTCAAACCTGAGGAGCCATCATGTGCTGGTCCATACAGACACATCTGTGGTCTCTTACATCAAACATTAGGGGGGTCTGCGCTCTCGGCTCCTTGACAAGCTGGCAGGACAGATCCTCCTGTGGGGTCCTAGGAAAGCTGCTCTTACTGAATGCAGTATTGATTCCACAGCAGCTCAAGTTCCTGACGGGAAAGATCTCTAGGTTATGTACATAAGCCTTTTTTCCAGAGGGAACGAGATGCTGCGTCTCGGTGCAACACTTCAAGTATCTCTGCAAGTGCTTCGTTCCCTCTCTGAAGCTAGCGTTTTGGTTGTTAGCAGATCGATTATGATTGATGATATAATGATTTTAATCCTTTCAAAGTCATATATTTTAGTCAATGTGTCTTTAGGTGAAAAATGGGAAGAAAATCACATCTGAGACAATTATAAGTAACATACTGTATACTTAACTTTTTTTTTCTTTGTATGTGTGCATGTTCTGAATATGTCCTGAGTGTAAATATCCTGTTTATTTTTTGTTATTAATTGTGTGATTAGGACATTGTGTGAAATTCAGCAAGCCTGCTCAAGTGGATCAGTGGATCCATGTGTGTTATGTGACAGGTTCATTTTAAGGTGTAACTCTATGTAACTCAGTAAATTTTAAAGTTTAACAACTACGTTATTTAGAGGATTTAAATATACTAATGAGTGTAAATGAATCTGTATTGTTGGAATCTGTACCTGATCTTCTGTGTCCTGCTGTGATCTGCTTTTCCATGAGGACTGCTCATGATCATGTCATCATTTATTAAAATGACTGGATGGTGTTTGTACTTTTACTAAAGAACTCATAGTTGTGACAAACTGACATTTGTTTATTTATCTGTGCAGGGAAATGTCTTAGTATAGCAAATGCAATTTAATATGCAAAGAAATCCTAAATAAATCACAGCATTTAAGAAAAAACACAACAACATTATTTACCTGTGCTTAAAATAAGAGCAATAAACACACACTTGTCATTAGTCCTGTACACACACAGGGCAGTGTCAGTGTTAGAGGCCTGAGAGCAGAGACCAGTTCAGGATGTGTTTTGTTCTATTTTAATGCAGAGATGCAGAAGGTGTGAAATTAACAACTAACTTTGAACTCTTGAACTGTTTATATGTTGGGTACATTTAAATCCATGGACACTTACTGAGCTCTTTAAAAAGCCAATTAAATACAAAACTTTTTTAGAGAGTTGAGATTTCTGAACATAATCTCATTCACTACTTTATTAGAAAACAATTCCTGCAGCTTGTTGTTGCTTATTAGAGTTTAAATCAAAATGACTATTTTTCTTTATCTAAACTAGACTTTTTTGTTTATCTGTAATAATCCTGTTGGTCAGTGACTCAAAAAAGGCATGCACATGGAGGATCATTAATACTGTATGGTCCACCATCACTACATCACTCTCCGAGAAGGCACAGCACCTCAACTTCCTGCCCCGACTGAAAAGGACAATTCTCCCTCCACCAAAAAAACAAAAGCGAACAGTGAATGCAGCTGCTAAAATCATCAGTGTTTCGCTCCCCATCATTCATATTTTCCTCCACAATGCTCCAGCAAAGCCCCAAGTACTGTAAAGGCCCTACTAAACCCCCACACACAGTGTCTTCCAGATCACATTTGTTTTCCATATTCTGATGTTTAAGGTCCTGAACTATATTCTGGGTTGTTACTATTAAACTAAATGATGGTAACAATTATTAGAACCTGCAGCTGTTCAGCAGTTTATAGACCCCAGTATTTTTTTAGTGGTTTAAACATCTTACATAAATCACACTAATTTAGACAGAATTTAAGCGAGACTATGGATTATTGTTTCATCAAGTTTTAATTTCCCAGCTAATCAATACATTTATTGTAATAACTGGTTCCTATAATAAACACATAAATAAAAAAAAAATTTAGTGGGTGATGGAAAGAAAAGTTAAATATTTTATTGTAGAAAGTAATGAAGAGCAGAAACACAGTCTGAGTGCAATAAAAGAGGAATTACACTAAATATCTGTTATCTTTATTTTTCTCGACAGTTTTTTCTGACAGTGACAGAGGAAGTGATGAGGCTTTAACACACATCTTGAGTGTTTTTAATTAAAAGACTACATTATTTTCTTGTTTACATCACGTTCTCTGTTTCTATTCCCATGTCAGTGTTGGTTTCACGTGTACCAGTGGCTCCTGCTGAAGGTGATTTATTTATTTATTTATTTCTATGGAGCTGAGAAGGTGGTGTAGAATTAATCAATATGTAAATATGTTATTTATTCTCATTCAGTTTGTTCTCTCTTCTTAAATTTAGAAGAATTATATGAACTTTAAATAAATAATGGTAGCTCTTTTTACATTTTATTACCAACAAAACTTGAATTGAGTTTCAATGTTTTTTTTATTTTTTATTATTAAACATTAAAAAAGTTTAAATCTGAATTTATTACAACTCATTTATTTGCTTATAAATTGCTTCTTTATTAACTTTCATAACCAGGTGACACTGTGTGATGTAATATTACTGTATATTGTTGTATTAATTAACAGATGAAACAAAACAAAAAATGATCCAAAATATTTTACAAATTATAATCAAAGCAAATCAAAAGCTGTGTATGTGGTTGGACAAAGTAACAGGGATTTAAAAGTAATGCAAGATGTCTGAGGCTTTCTAATGACTGGATGCAGTGCAGTTTTATAGTCCAGTTGTAACAGACCATGAGCAGGGAATATCTGAATAAAAACACACTCTTATAAATCCTTCAAATCAGTTATGTGTGTGTGTCAAGACACAGTGTGTGTGTCTTGAAAATAATTAAAAAGGTTATCAAACATCAAACAGTTGTAACAAATGTACAACATAAACTTTTATATTATATATTAAATATATTTTATTTTGATGTGGTCATATGTTTAATTATAGTGAATGCTGAAGTGAAAATCAGCTCTGACACCTTTCTGATTTCTTACCAACAGCAATGCTTGTGTTCATCTTGCACCTGATACTGTTTTATTTCATTCCCTTTCATCGGAATAAAACCCTATATTGGTGTGATCTGTGTTAAAAGAGGTCCAGATATTTTCCAGATAAATATTCTGTGCTTTTCATAAGCATTGTTACAGTTACAGCAAATGTTTAGAGGTTTGAAGGTGCAGGTGACTACATTGGGAAACATTTATTTTCATGTCAGATGGTATTTTGCAGAATGGAACTCAACCCTCAGACAATTCATTAAATATATATATATATATTTGCATCAGCAGCATGTAGGCTTTATAACACACATGATAACTTTCACCTCATGATGAGGTTTGCTTTGACACTACAAATCCATTCAGAACAAAAAGGATGTCTGTAAGATACAGAGCAAATAACAGCATGATAATAATTTGACAGTAAATGCATCATGTTTTTATAGATAAACTTCTGTTCACTTCTCTATGACTGCATTCTCAATTCTGTCTTCATCAGTGTG
>MU551564.1:0-39837 GCA_024362625.1 Silurus asotus | reverse complement strand
TTTTTGCCAGCAGGTAGGAGGCTTTGCCAAATATGTGCTGATGTTTTCTCTTTGATCATTTATGACTTTTTAAACCTTTTTCATTCACTTTTTGCTGTTTTTATGACATTATAATTATGAATATGAACATACCTATCATATTTTTTAATATTTGTCAAAACAATTTTTAGCTTTTGTTCTTTTATAAAAGAACTATGGTTATGAACGTGATAAATCAATAACTGTCAAAACTCAGTTTTATGAATGAAAAAATATCCAAAGAGTAGTTATGTATCCAAAATTAGTAAATAAAAAAAAAACATTTCTTCACATTAATTTGTTCTGTTCACTTATTGCAATATTTAAAGATTTTTATTTCAATTATTCTTCTTAATATCAAATTTCATGTTGGATGAAAGTAATGGATATCTTTTGTACTAAATCTTTCATTAAAGATTGTCTTTTTTGTGTCAAAACACAGGTTATTTTTTCTTTTATATAATATAAATGTGTTACTTTTATTCTTAAAATGCTTATGGATTTATTTTTTTTATTTTCATGAAAAAAAGGCTTATTTTTGTCCAACCATAACAGTTTAATTTTTAATGAAAATTTGTTTATTGATATAAAAATTCACATTTTCCCATTAATAGTCATATTCTTATTTTTTATCTTCTCACAACAGTTTTTTATGATAAATGTAACATATTTTTTAAAGAAATAATGATTATGAATATGAAATGTAATAGTCATGTTATTTATTTACTTTTTAACAGTTTTCAATTAAAAACTAAAAATAAAAATGAAAATGTATATTTTACGTATTTTTTATGTAAAAAAAATGTATATTTTTCTCAGACCAATGTTTTTCATGTAAGTTTTTCTCATATATTGCACTATATTTTCTATTTAATGATGCTTATAAATATGGAAATTCATATTTTCATATTTTTCATTCACTTATTGCACTTTTTTTAATGGTTCTCCATGAAAATACGCTTCTGTATATGAACATTTATAGTAATTTAATTGTAAATAATTGCATATTTATGTAAAACTTCATAATTGTGTCAAACCATGGTTTGTCATGTGAGTTTTTTGTTTACCTATTGCACTTTTCAATTGTTTATATTGAAATTATGCAATAAAAATCCATATTTTAACAATAACTCATATTTTTGTGAAAAAGTTATTTTTTATGAAATTATGGTTATGAATATGAAATGTTATAATATTTAAATAAAAATAACATTTTAATAAAAACAATCTTTTTTTTATAAAAGAAAGTCATATTTGTTTCGCGATAAACAATTGCACTTTTGTTAGATTTTTATCATGCCCAAAATTAATTCTTGGAGAGGTTTTCCATACGAACTACAAAGCTTGTGCCTTTTCTGATATCAAGGAAAGAGTCACACAGCACACCGAATGGAGCACTCTTCTTCGGTTTATTGCATGCAATAGACTAGTATATATCTATATATCTATACACATTGGAAAGAACGCCTGACCTACAGCTGTTTCCTGTTTGGATAAGAAGACATACTAGCCGGATACTATACCTTGCGTACTAACATCGTAAATATTCTTTAGACAATGAACAGACAAAGGCATGTGTGTGAAAAATGTGTGAGTGTTAAGTTTGTAATCTTGCGTACCAGTGTAGTTTTATTCATTGCTAGAGACTCCAAAGCACTTTTGTACGTCACTCTGGATAAGGGTGTCTGCTAAAGGCTGCAAATGTAAATGTGAATGAGAACCAGCTTAACACTAACAATGGCCACGTTAAATCATTTATGATTTAGCATCACACACCAATAAAATAGGATGTTCTTTCCAGGGAACAGGATCGGGTGATATAAACTGCAAATGAAAAGATAAAGACAAAACAAAAACAACAGATTTCATTTCATTCCCTCCTCACATGCATATAACCCTTTGTGATCACCACTCCAACCGAGGCCTTTATGGCCTGTCTTACCATCGTCATCAAACATGGCAACATACAAAGTACAATTCCAACAATCAATACAAGAATCAATCCGGTTCCCTGGTGGTCTAGTGGTTAAGACGCAGCGCTCCCACCGCTGCGACCGGGGTTCGATTCCCGGGTCAGGGGACCATCTCCTGGGAACAGGATCGGGTGATATAAACTGCAAATGTAAAGATAAAGACAAAACAAAAACAACAGATTTCATTTCATTCCCTCCTCACATGCATATAATCCTTCGTGATCACCACTCCAACCGAGGCCTTTATGGCCTGTCTTACCATCGTCATCAAACATGGCAACATACAAAGTATAATTCCAACAATCAATACAAGAATCAATCCTAAAACAAAGTAGTGTTCAGCACGCGTGAATAAATCCTTAATCTTCTCAAAAAACTTTGTCGGCAGTAATTTTATCTTCTCCAAGACATCAGAAGATAATTGTTACTCAGTGCTTGTTCAATATGTCTATAAGCAGTATTATCAGGTATACTGTTGGAAATCTGACCCTGTGCCTGAGCGGACACATCAATTAAGTGGCTCTACGTTCGAATCAGTTTCGAGCAATTACTAATCAGTTACCAATAAGTCTAAAAATGCCAAATAATAAACAGCCAGACCAAATGTAGAATCTTCCAGTCATGAGATGAGAAGGAGCAAATCACTTTATTCCAGTCAATATAAGCTGGTCCAAGAAGACCGTCCAGGAGTGAGCTTTCTTAAAAGCAAGACTATCCGGAAGGTAGCTGCATAGCAGTGATAAGAAAACCCATGTGACTTTACCAATGGAGTGGGTATAGAGGGGGAAAAGGAGGGGACCAAGTACCGAGCCTTGTGGGACACCAGTGTTGAGTCTGCATGGGGATCCCCTCCATGTTACCTGGTATGAGCGACCGTCCAGGTAGGAAGCAAACCATTCCCATGCTGTTCCGCGGATACCGAGGCTCTTGAGGGTTGACAAAAGTGTCTTGTGGTTGAATGTGTCAAATGCTGCTGGAAGGTGCAGGAAGATAAATACAGATGACAGCTTGGCTGACCGAGCAGCATGAAGTTTCTCAGAAACAGAGAAACAGAGGCTGTCTCTGTGGAATGTGCCGCTTTGAACCCAGACCGGTTATTGTCATAGAGGTTGTTTTGTGAGAGATAGACAGACAGTTGGTTAAAAAGAGTGCGTTCCAAAGATTTACAAAGAAAGGAGTGAAGTGATACCTGTAGTTGTTAATGTCTGTAGTTGTTGATGTCTGATGGATCCAGAGCAGATTTCTTCAAGATAGGAACGACCCATGCTTGCTTGAAGGTAGTTGGTACATAGCCAGATGTTAATGACTGTTAATGATTGTGGAGTTGAAGGCCAGAAACTCATGTGTGATGGTCTGAAGCAAAGTTGAAGGGATTGGATCCAGAGGACAAGTAGTGGGATTGCAAGATTGGATGACTTGCAGAATCTCATCTTCTGTTAAGGTTGAGAAGCTTGACAGAGACATAGTGGATTGTCGGCTGTGTTGTGTAGTCATTGTTGGGGAGAAGGTGAAGGTCTGGCAGATTTTCTTAATCTTCTCACCATAAAATGAGGCAAAGTCATTAGCAGTCAGGGAGGATGGAGCACCTGGCAGCAGGGGGGTTGAGTAGAAGATGTTGTGGAGCTAACGAGGATCTTGTGCAGAGGCCTCAAGCTTTCTCTTGTAGAAGGCAGTTTTAGCAGAAGTCAACTCCATAGAAAATTTGGTCAGGAGTGCGCGGTAAGATGCGAGGTTTACATCGAGGTGTGATTTTTTCCACTTCTTCTCTGCAGATCTGAGTTCTCGTCGATTGCTGCGAAAAACTTCCGACAGCCACGGTGTGGGACAAGAAGTCTTCATGGGTTTTTTGGTCAAGGGGCAAAGAAAGTTGAGGAAAGGGATGAGAGGAAGGAGTCAGTAGCAACGTCCAAGGGTGGAGAGGTGCATCTCTCCTTGCCTTCCACTCTTCATACCCAGGATGCCTCTACCCAAAACTGAGCATGAACTACTGTTTGAACATTTTTTTTTCCCGACTCTCCACTATCCAAATATTCTCCAACCACTCCACTGTCTCCTGGAGACGAACCTGGTCCTTCTTATTTCTCAGGACCTGACACCATTGTTCTCTCACCTTAAACTTTTTCTTCCCCAGCAAGTCGTTTTTATCTTTACTTCTTTACTATTCTCTAACTTCGTCCACCAGTTTCACCTGCTCTTTCAGCCTTTAAAATATAAGTGTGACGTATATGCACGATTAAGGATGGTGATGATATAATGCATGCTGCGCTTTTGTGTATATCTTTAAATAATTTTGCCTCTTTGAGCATGATTATTTGATTTTTATGAACTCTCTTTATACACTGAGTTTAATTCTGCGAAGCTGAGTAATATACTATATTAATGCTGGGTATTGGTTAAATGTATTAAGCTTGGATTTAAACTAATATAAGCAATGTTATATGTAAAGAAGCTTAAATGATATTGTTTTTGCTTAATTAAGCTTGGATTTAAACTAATATAAGCAATGTTATATGTAAGAAGCTTAAATTATATTGTTTTTGCTTATTTTTATTTTATTATGCTGGCCTTCAACTAAACACTGTGAACTTTTGTGCACCCTCATATACGAGATCACATGCAATGCGGTTCCTCGCTCAGGTATCCTTTATACACCAGACAAAAAATACCCTGCGGTTTCAAGCCTAGCTAATCCGCTTGTTGTTGTTGTTGTTGTTAAAATTTTGCAGACTCTGCAAAACTGCATCTGTTATTGTCCAATACTATTCTCCAATAAACCTATCATACTCTTATCACAACTACCTTTATTTAGTTTTTTCATAATTTTGGTATTCTACTCTATTTTCATAACTAAAACTAGCTAAATTTCTCGACATTACGAAGCAGTTTCATCTCTCTGAATGATGTGTTCAAAGAGAACTACGAAAATTCGGAGTGTAGTTACAACTATGCACGTATTTTTAGAGAATTTAGACCTAGATTAAACAGTCAAGTGAGTCAGATCTTCACTAACTTCAAATGAGTTGGCCCCCTTTTTACTATATAGAAAGGATCTTTCCGTAGGCTCTCAAACATTTCAGCCCTGAATATTCACTTAGGCAGGCTTCTTAGGTCAACAGACCGATTAATGCACAGATTAAGGGGGTGCTGTTTTGATCCTGCTTGCATGTATCCACTGTGGCTGATAATCAGTCAGGCTCACCGACCTTGGTAGGCTTCAGACTTTGTATCAGGACATGCTTATTAAGCACAAAAGGGTGTGATGGGTTTTATGTGGGCAGAGGAAGAGTTAGTGAGACATCAGCACTAATAGAATTACATTTTTTTTTAACCAGGGCAGAAATGTAGTCATCCACCATCACTTCCAGGTTACCTAAGGAAGAAATGCCAGTGCGTCGCCTGACCCATGGGGTCGGGAAAGGACGACCCATTAGAATTTCAAAAAGTGACAGTTTAGTAGTTGAAGATGGGGGTCATTCTCATTTCTGTGAGTACTGCCGGGAGAACAACAGTCCAATTTCGGCCTGTTTCAATGCAGGCTTTAGTATCACGTTCCTTAATTGTTCTGTTCGTTCTCTCTGCCACTCCAGCTGACTGTGGGTGATAGAGAATATTAAAATGCCAATCAATTGCTAAGCTTTAAGCCAAATGTTGTGTTACTTTAGAAGCAAAAGGTGTGCCGTTATCACTTTCAATCACACGAGGAGTATCAAACCTAGAGATGATCTCTATTTTTACAACTGGTTTAGCGTTCTCTGTCACGCATGCAAATGCTTCTGGCCACTTACTGAATCTGTCAACTATAACCAACGGGTTTCTCGAATTTCCTTCTGGTGGCAAATGTGTGAACTCTATCTGTATGTGTTGGAAAGGTTGCTCAGGAAAAGTAAGTGCATCATGTCGTACAGGTTAATGTATGTTAGTTTTGGCACAAGTCAAACATGAATCTAACACTAGCTTGGTTGTTTTAGCTACATCAGCAATACAGTATGATGAGTTCATAGCCTGTGTGACCTTAGCTATGCTAATGTGTGACATCCCGTGGTAATGCTTTACCAACACTATTAAAGCTAGTTTAGGCAGAGCAATTTTTCCAACTACATCTCTAATGATACCAGCAGAATATGATTTACAGTGTTTATGTTCTCCATAGTAGGCTGACTCTAAAGCATTTTTTTTTAGGTCAATATCTGGTATATTGGAGATATGTGTCATCATCGGGATCTCAGGATTTGTATGTATTGTGTCCAAATCTACAGTTTCCCCGAATTTCCTCTGAATCACCTGCGGCATGTCCTTTAACCTTAACTATGGCAGGAAGTTTAAGCATAGTTCACCTATGAGATTAAAATGTGCTATGGGCTTTCCATCAGCGGTTTTAAAGTGTCTTTGCTTACATGTTTAGGCAAAATCATGCACAACATCATAAGCATACTTAGAATCAGTGTATATAGTCACTAGTTTACCTGACGCTCTTGTAAGACAACTGACGCTCTTGTAAGTGTGACCAACTCTGCGGCTTGTGCAGATGTCTATGGTAATGGTTTAGCTTCAACTATTTCATCAGGTAATCTTACAACCGCATATCCACATAAAGACACATCAAGGGGTTTTGAACACAGCAGCCACTGAACGCAAGCATGAGGGCAACCTTTGTGCTATGTTGTCTAAAGATTTGAAAAGATACGCAACAGGGCGAAATCTATCACCATCTGTCACCTCACAGCCGTACCACCACGTTCGTGACCTAGACCTAGAGCTGGGACAGACTGTATAGCCTTCCTGTATTTCATAGTGAAATTATGGTTATGAGTATAACATTTTATATTTTAATAAAAACAACAAAAAAAACTTTTTTATTAAAGCAAGTCAGATTTTTTCAAACCAATGTTTGTCATCACATTTTGCAATGAATATTTGCACATTCAATGGTTTTTAGTTAATAATGCTTATTAATATGAAAAGTCATAATTTCACCACAACTTGTAAAAACTTGATTTGTCATATTATGTTCGTCATTGAATTTTTGCCCCTTTTTGCCCTTTTTTTTTTTTTTACAGTTTTTATGAAATTATTCCAATAAATATGAAAATTTACATTTTACCTATTAATTTTATATTTATTAGATAAAAGTAATTTTTATGGCAAAACATGATATATCATTAAACTAATTTTCTCAATAACTCATTTTTATGAAGATTATTTTAATAAAATAATGGTTATGAAGAAGAAATGTAATATTTTATTAAAACCAATAAATATCGTACACTGTAAAAAATGTCTGTGAAATTAACTGTGAATTTGTGTAAAATCACAACATCGAATTTTTGTTAAGTGAAAAACAATTAAACTGTGTTAAATTCACAGTAAGATCCAGCATCAGCTTCTCCATGCCAGAGCCTTTAAACACTCCAGGAGGTCCAATGTCAAACTCCACACATGTAGCGGGATCCAAATGGCACTGGTACGTCTCTAGATGGTCCGGGATGTTTGTGAGTTCGGCATCTACTTCTTCAAAGGTCCGTAATCATCATGAGGTGGGAGGTGACTGGAGCTGGCCAAACCTCAGGGTGTCTCGGGATGGGGAGAGAAAGAGAAGCAGTGGAGAGGAATTAGCGTAGCTGCGGTTCATGATATTAACAGCACAAGTTGATAATGTGCATGTGATCAGATGTTCTGGAGCACAAGGTTATGATGCGATGTGTGTTATGTGTAGGCTTTGCTAAAAAGATATGTTTTTAATCTACACTTAAACTGGGTGAGTGTGTCTGAGCCCCGAACACCGTCAGGAAGACTATTCCAGAGTTTAGGAGCTAAATGTGAAAATGCTCTACCACCTTTAGTGGACTTTGCTATTCTAAAGGTGGTGAGGAATAATTGTGTTAAATGCTGAACTGAAGTCTATGAACAGCATCCTTATATAAGAGTCCTTGTTATCCAGATGGGTGAGGGCCAGATGGAGGGTTGTGGAGATGGCATCGTCCGTGGAGCGGTTTGGATGATATGCAAACTGCATGGGGTCCAGTGCGGGTGAGAGCTGGGTCTTTATGTGCCTCATGACAAGCCTCTCGAAGCACTTCATCATGATGGGTGTAAGTGCAACGGGACGATAGTCATTGAGGCAGGACACAGAAGACTTCTTCAGCACAGGAATGATGGTTGTCGTCTTGAGGCACGTAGGAACAGTGGCGCTGCACAGGGAGATGTTGAAGATGTCAGTGAAAACATCTGCTTGTTGATAGCTAGCTTAACTAGCAGGGACTACGTGTGGCGAAGGAGTATCCCTTGAAGCATCCAAGCTCTGTCTGTGTTTTACATCAACCCTTTTTATGTCTGACACGTGCACGGTGTGCCAACAAACTTCATACCAGTTACTATTTTCCGTTTGTTGTCCTTGTGGTGAAGTAGCCATTTTGTTTGGTTTCTGCGAACCCCAGCTACGTACAGGCCTGCAACTGGTATACTGAGTAAAGTTTTTATTTACTTTTGCCGGCTTTTATTATTTGTTTTGTGGCCATTTTTGAATAATGAATGTTACTGATATTTTTCGTTTAAACTTGAACTTGATTTTGAAAGTTATTTACACCATAATTTATTTGACATCACATTTTAGTAAACTGTTATTGTTGTTTAAATTTTGTTGTGTCTATATTAAAACTATAGAATTGCATTTCATTTCCTTGGTACCGGTTAGTTGATACATTTAATTATAAATAGAACCCATACTCAAAGTAAAGATAAGACAAATTGATTAGGTTTAATATTTTCAGATATTTATTTAAAAGAACTCAGGTTAGCCACCCCATTATAGCCAGTAACGCTACATAAATAGGAGGCACTGCTGGGATTATTGAGTGGGTTCTGAATAATTAACGTGTTAAGTAGTGATAAATTACAACATGGCAAGCCGAGCAGAGCTAGTATTAGAGCTTAAAGGGTGGTGCCATGGTGAAGCTTTAGATGAAACTCGTGACTTATGGTTATCAGCCCAGATGACGTGAGTGTAAGTGATGTTGAAGATACTCTTCAGAAGGTGAAGAGCTGGGGCCGTGTTTATGTCAGAGGCCGGATTTTTAGCCTGCAGCACAATAATTATATGGTCTTGTGTGAATGTAAAGAAACAGTTAGAGGAGAGAGTGTTCCTTCCGAAATTGTTCCTGATACTGGTGGTGAACCATGGCCTATCATCAGAGCAGATAAGTGCACACAAAAGGATGTGCAGTAGTCCTGCTAACTTAATCAGAAGTTAGCAGGACTACTGCAGGCTGAAGGTAAAAACTTGGATGATCTTCGCACTTTCTTTCCTGGAGAAGAGCCTGCCTCTAACCAAACAGAGGCGATATTGCGAGCTGTGTCAGATCTTTTGGATAAGACCTCTAAGCCCTCAAGAGAACATGTCAGCTATTGCCGACTATGATTTTTCTCTGGAATGTTGCCCACTCCAGCAGGGGAAGAACAGTTTGACCACTGGCTGGAGCAGGCACGTTTCATTTTGGAGGAATGTGACTGCTCCTTCAAAGAGAAAAAAACGGAGACTAATGGAAACTCTTAGAGGCCCAGCACTAAAACTTGTTAAAGCTGTGAGATCTAGTAATCCAGACGTGAGTCCTGAAGACTGTATAGAGGCTCTTGAGCATGCTTTTGGTACAGCAGAGACAGGAGACGACTTGTACTTTGCATTTCGTTCATTGCAGCAGCAAGCTGGTGAGAAGCTCTCTGATTTCCTTAGATGGCTCGAACAGTCACTAAATAAGGTGGTCCAGAAAGGTGGTCTTCCTCCTGCATGTGCTGATAAAATAAGATTAGAACAGTTATTGCGAGGTGCTATAGCTTCTGAATTGATGTTGGTCAATCTCAGATTAAAAGAAAGGAAAGCAAATCCGCACACATTTCTCGAATTATTGAAGGAGATACATGAAGAGGAAGAATATGAAGCCTCAAGGAGAAAGATTAGTCCTGTTGTGCAAAGTGCCTGCATCAGACAGAAGATGGAGGTAAAGCAGACTAAACTTCAACACTTGAAATCTGAGATAAAAGAGCTCAAGTCATTAGTTGCTGCTGTGGTGTCAAAGCCAGCTCAAGTTAGATCAGACCATGTAGAGGAATCTCCCCTGACTACACCTAGTGAAAACAGTTCTGACCGTGAAGTATTAGCATTGAAAAAACAAATGAAGCGACTACAAAAGAAATTCACACAGAATGTTGATGAATCACAACCTGCAGTCTCAGCCATAAATTCCACAAAACCAGTGGCCAGTTCTCTAAGAAAATCATTCAGGGGTTCAGATCAACACTTCTGTAATCGATGTGGCGGAAACGGGCATTTTGCTGCGAAGTGTCAAAACCCTGAAGATCAGTCAAAAGTCATTAAAAAGCTCATTCAAGCCTTGAAAGTGTCAAAGAACAGCCAACAGCCAGGTGACACCACAGCTAGTGGTTTGAATTGCATAGTGAAGAACAATACTATTGAAAAGCCAGTGGATACAGGAGTTCCAGATGGCCTGGTTGGCCCACCTAGCATAGTGCCATTGAGAATAAATGGAAAGCCTTGCACTGCTCTGCTGGACAGTGGCTCACAGGTGACGATCATTTTCGAGCATTGGTATGAAAAACACTTGTCCAATACACCGATAGAGCCTGTTTCTGGTTTGTCACTTTGGGGTTTGAGTGAATCTAGTACAAGCTACCCTTACCGTGGTTATGTAGTGGTAGACTTAGAATATCCAGCGGAGGTGCTTGGGACCAGCCAGGTCGTAACACTTCTTGCTCTCATATGTCCCAGTTCTAGAGCCGAAGACCAAACACCAGTTATTGTTGGTACAAATGCTCACGTCAGACGGCTAGTGAAACAATGTAGGAAAAATGGTATTGATGTCACCCAAACCCTTGGCATTTCTGTTAATCTACAGGAAGATGAACCTGCACACAATGAGTTCAATGCTTCTGCCCAAGGAGATGAAGAGATTGGTGAGGTCAGATGGCAAGGTGCATGCCCTTTGATTTTACAGCCAGGAGATGCTACCCATGCAGTGTGCAAGGTTGAGTTAAAGAATCATGTGGAGCAAGAGACCCTGATGATTGAATCGTCACCAAAAGCTAATCTTCCTGCAGAAAAAATTGACGCCGTTACTCAGTGGCCTATGCCAACAAACCTCAAGAAACTGCAGTCTTTTCTTGGATTTTGCGGCTATTATCGCAGATTTATTGCAAATTATTTTGCAATTCTTAGAACCCTTACAGAGCTCACTAAGGGCTATGCTCCCACTCAAAAGAGAAAGAAAAAAGCCTTGGATGTGACAAGAGTTTACTTCAGAGAGTCCGAACCGTTTGGAGCAAGATGGGATCAATCTTGTACAGACGCATTTCACCAAATTATCCACTGTTTGACACATGCACCAGTACTGGCCTTTGCAAATCTTTAAAAGCCATACATCCTACATGTTGATGCCTAGTCTTAGGACTAGGCGCTGTACTATATCAAGAGTCTGCTGAGGGCTTACGACCAGTCGCGTTTGCTAGCCGAAAGCTGAGCACATCTGAAAGAAACTACCCTGTACATCAGTTAGAATTCTTGTCGCTCAAGTGGGCCTTAGTGGACAAGTTTCATGAGTACTTGTATGGAGCAAGATTTACAGTACGTACTGATAACAACCACCTTACATACGTGCTGTCCACAACAAAGCTCAGTGCTGTAGGGCTTTGCTGGCTAGCTGCCCTTTCGACATATGAGTTTGACATTCAGTATCGACCAGGCTGACACAATATAGATGCCGACTTATTATCTAGAAACATGCCAAATGTGAATGGAGCAGATGAATCGGTGACGATACCTCAGTCTGGTGTGAAGACACTTTGCCAGCCTGGGTCTCAGCCAGCATTTCCTACCAGTTCACCTGTCTACGTTACTCAGTTGGGAGCATCTCCCCATTGTGTCCCGAGCCTGTATGCTTTCCCAACACACCTGGAGTTAAAGTCCCTTAAATTTCTGTCTAGACAGAATCTCAGGAGAGCTCAGGAAGAGGATGATGCTATTGGACCAGCCATTCAGGCTGTAAATCATGGGACTTGGCCAGATGACAAAGACCCCAACCCAGAGCTACATGTGGTTAGACAGAGCACCTGGTCACTGGGAGGAGGGATGGTCTTCCTCGCCACCACGTTGTTCTGCACCTCGAACCGGGTGTAGAAGTCGTTCAGCACATCTGGAAGGGAGGTGTCACAGTCACAAGCAGGTGATGTGGTCTTGTAATTCGTGATCGCCTGGATGCCCTGCCACATGCGCCGGGTGTCTCCGCTGTCCTGGAAGTGGCCATGGATTCTCTTGCCATGTGCGCGCTTCGCCTCTCTGATAGCACGGGACAGTTTGGCCCTTGCTGTTTTTAAGGCCGTCTTGTCCCCTGCTCTGAAGGCAGAGTCTCTTGTTTTTAGCAGAGCACGCACCTTGGCAGTCATCCATGGCTTCTGGTTGAGGCGTGTAGTGATGGTCTTGGAGATAGTTACGTCATCAATGCACTTGCCGATGTAGCTGGTCACTGTTGACGTGTACTTCTCCAAGTTGATGAAATCGCCATTGGTTGCAGCTTCCCTGAACATGTCCCAGTCAGTGCATTCAAAACAGTCCTGGAGAGCAGACATGGATCCTGCTGGCCAAGTTCTCACTTGTTTTTGAGCTGGTCTTAAACACCTGCTGAGTGGTCTGTATGCAGGGATCAACATAATAGAGATGTGGTCTGAGTACCCGAGGTGGGGGCGGGGCTTCGTATAATGTATTTTGTATTTTTCTATTCAGTATAATGTTTACATGCTGTCTTTGCACCTCCTTGCTGCTTTTTTTTGCACTACATTGTTCTGTTCTGTTTGTATTCTCTCCTGGGTATAGTTTTTACATTTCTCCTTACACAATACTGTATAATCAAGTATACAGCAGGTTTACTAGTTGGCGCTTTACTTGGTCTTTTGTCTTGTCTTGTGTTGTCTGTCTGCACTGTTTGTCTGCACTGTTTGCACCAGGTTGCACTCGGTGCACTTTATGTTTGTGTAGCTCTATGCTGTTGTTGTTCTGTTGTAGTGTAGCACCAGGGTTCCGGAGGAACGTTGTTTCGTTTTTACTGTGTACTGTGTACCACTGTGTATAGCAAAAATTACAATAAAAGCCTTTTGACTTGACTTGACTTGGTATGCGCCCGGATGTTTGTGTAAACAACATCCAGCGTGTTTTCTCCTCTGGTTGCAAAGTCCACATTCTGAAAGAATTTGGGAAGCACAGTCCTGAGATTTGTGTGATTAAAATCTCCGGCGACTATAAACAATCCGTCAGGGTGTGTGTTTTGAGGTTCGCTAATGGTCCCGTAGAGCACGCTGAGCGCTTCCTTAGCATTAGCGCTAGGTGGTATGTACACTCCGAGCACAATAGCGGTGGTGAATTCCCGTGTTAATTAAAAAGGTCTACATCTCACAACAATAAACTCCAGCAGCGATGAGCAGTAGGTAGAAACAAGCACAGAGTTCCAATAACATTCCGTGTTGATGTAAACACACAGACCGCCGCCGCGAGTTTTTCCGCACAGAGTTGCATTTCTGTCGGCACGAAATGCGGCTAGCCCGTCCAGCTGGATGGCGGCGTCCGGAACTCTGTCGCTCAGCCACGTCTCAGTAAACACAAAAATGCAGCAGTGTCTGTACTCACGCCAAGTAGCTTGTTGGAGTTTGATGTAGTCTAATTTATTGTCCAGGGAGCAGACATTTGCCAGCAGTAGTGATGGTAGAGCGGGCCGGATAGGGTTAGCTTTTAGCCTAGCATTAGCACCAGCTCGCTTTCCGCGTTTCTGCTTCCCCGGGCAGCGCTTCCGATTCCCCCTCCTCGGTCCGTCCTCCGCAGGCGATGCCGAGGTCTGGAGGCCTGGTTCTCAGAGCACGCTGAGGTCGCGTAGCTTCTGCCACAGGTCATCAATAATGGTGTTGTTTGGGTTGCTCCATGTGTTGTGTAGGGGGGGCTACAAAATAAAGTTAGCACCATTTTGGGTCCAGAGCAGCCGCTGCGAGCTACTGCTGCACCGCCATCTTGGATCCAGCTGGCCCAATTTTATTTGCAAAACTGCCTGCTGTAAAGAAGGAAATGTGTATGAATAAATGTGACATAAAAGCAATCTCTTTTGTAAACATAACCAAAACAACCAATGAAATTATGTAAATTTGGTGTTCTATAATACAACTGATTAACAAATGAGTGTTAATTACCTGTAGCTACAGTGAGAATCAGTGGCGTGTATCTCACTATGTACAGTAAGGTGTAGAGTTAAGTCATTTCTAAACACAGCTCTCTGAGGATTCTGTATAATAGTGCTGTATGTACTGAAATTTACACATTAGAGAACACGTCTCTAGAAGGCCACACCCAGGAAGTGCTGTTGTTGTAGTGTAATATTGTACAGAACACCACTTTACAGTATCAGTGACTGTGAACATTTACTATAAAGTTGAGGAGAAATTGCATGTGTATTTAAAGTATCTAAAATCACACTTACAGCACAAAAATAAGCAAGTTTGACTTTTACAAAAAAATCAGTCATAGCACTTTAAAACAAATCTAGGTTGTAAAAGGGAAATGTAGTCCTTTATACATTAGTTTTTAAAATGTAGATTTTTTAAACTTTAGTTCCAAGAATATATTAAAGTCAATTCTACTTTGTTTTATGTTGAATGCAATGACACACAACATACACTCAGATACACAACCAGCAAAAATAAAGCTGATTGGTTTAAGTGTGATTAAGTGAGTTAAATGATGTGGCAAAGTTTTAATTCACATCAAATAAGTTTAATTCAGTTATTTATTTTTAGAGCGAATTTTAACAGACATTGTCACAAAACAGATTTACAGAATTCTATATGTAGAGCCAGAGATAACAGTTACAAGAAAGAAAGAGATAACATGACATAAAATGGAAAAAACCCTCAAATCACTACAGTATACAGCTGTATATTAAGGTCAAGTCAAGTTGATTTCTATAGCGCTTTTCACAATAGACATTGTCTAAAAGCAGCTTAACAGAAATCAACAGTTAAGGTGAATAGTGTGCATTTATCCCTGATGAGCAGCCATGGCGACTATGGCAAGGGAAAACCCTTAGATGTTATGAGGAAGAAACTTAGAGAGGAACCAGACTCAAAAGGGGAACCCATCCTCATTTGGGTGACATCAAGAGTGTGATTATAGTTTTTAAACAATAGAGAACACCAAGGATTGAGAACTAACATGAGCACTGGCGTGTGTGATAAGTAATGTTCTTTCTATGGTTCTAAAACTAGGAGCTACTGAGCAACTCAAAATAGCTCAACATTTGTAATCATCACAGATCCAGCACGAGCTTCTCCATGGCAGAGCCTTTAATGGTACAGGTAGATGGTACAGGATGTTTGCGAGTTCGGGAACTACTACTTTAAAGGTCCATAATCTTCATGAGGTGGGACGTGACTGGAGCTGGACAAACCACAGGATGGGGAGAGAAGGAGAAGCAGTGAAGGGAAATTAGCATAGCTGCTGTTCATGATATTAACAGCACAAGTTAATAATGTGCATTTGATCAGATTTACTGGAGCACAAGTTTATGATATGTAGCGAATTTAGCTCGCAAAGAAAATTGAATATTAATAAGTTATTATAACAGGTTATAGTTACTCCTAAATATTCAAGTTAAGTTGAATTGACGGTAATGGAATTAACATTACACTTATTTGTCTGTTCGTCCACCAAACAGACAGTATAATTTATATTAATTTTATAACAGAGGTATCTCCCTGGTCAAGAAAGACGTAACCCCCTCTTACTTTATATCGTAAATTAAATTAAAAAAGCAAGTAGTTCAGACCGAATATTGCAGGAACTTTGCATTTACGAACGTACCCAGAGACGATCACTTGTGAACAATATGGCATTTAATAAATGAGACAAACACACAAAGAACTAGCTACACGAACAAACAAAGAAATGAAGAAAACAAAAATAAAATAAAGAAAGGTTAAAACTAGGAAAGGAGGAAGAGAAAGAAGAAGAGCCAGTTAGGGTGGGGTCAGATGTTCTTCCAGGTTCTCCTGAAGATCAGAGCGGTGGTTGTTGCCGGAAGATCTTGAAGAAAGAGGGAGTCGTTTCCAAGCTGTTTCGTACGTCTGACCAACGATTGGTGGTGTTCGTGACATTTTAAAGGTCTCGAACTCCACCCATCTTTGGGGGAATGGCCAATACTAAGGGTTGAGATTTTGGTTTGGGATTATAGAACTTTAAAGTTTTATCCGAAGTGTATTAAGACGGTATGGTGACTTTCCTGATCCAATAAAATTTACCATTGTTTGAAAAGTAAGTTACAGATAATTTTGTGGTCATTTTGATACTAAACATGAGAGGATTGATGGCATAACGGCAGCGGTATATTACATACATAGATCAGTGGTCAAAGTGTTACTAATGTTACTACAACATTATGTTCTGATAAAAGAATGAAAACACAAAACAAAATGCACTCTCATTAGGAAAGTGAAGAGCAGATAATTTTGTATAAATTCTGACATCAGGCTTTAAAAGGACATACAGCATTAGAACAGGTATACATTAACGTGCTGGGACCAGTAATTAACGGATGTTAGTACAATGTCGTATTCTGATCAAATGAAATGCACCCTTTGTCAGGAAAGTAAAGAACAGATAATTTTAAGTCAATTAAGCCTTAATGGAAGAGACACATTAATAGAGTTACATTAATAGGATCTTTAGCGTACAACTATAAACAATAAAGGAGATACATACAAGTATAAGTTCATGTCGTGGGGTGTGGAGCATCTTATTCATTTTGTTTAATTAGAAAAAGGAATGCTTTATTGTATCAGTGTGTGCGTGTGTGTGTGTGTGTGTGTGTGTGTGTGTGTGTGTGTGTGTGTGTGTGTGTGTGTGTGTGCATTGTGTATGTGTGGGTGTTTTATGGTCGAGGTCTCTATGCGGTCAACAGAGAACCTGCATGGGGTTATCTCATCTTGTGGTAGGATCCAGACCTTCTGGAGCCAGTTGTGTGTGGTTGTGTGTTTTAGGATTAGGGGGGTCTTGGTGAACTCAACAGGAGTTCAGGGTCTGGTCCGGTTTGTGTCTTTAAAAGGGGGAGTGTGGCACTTTACTACTATATTACCCCCAATAAAAGTTTCAACTTTTGATTGAGGTAAGGATGTCATAGGATAAAAGGAATGCCTGGGACATGAAATCTAAATGATCTGTGCCAGACGCTACAGATATGTGATGTATGTTATGTGGAGGCTTGGATAAAAAGATAAGTTTTTAATCTGCACTTAAACTGGGAGAGTGTGTCTGAGCCCCGAACACCGTCAGGAAGACTATTCCAAAGTTTAGAAGCTAAATGTGAAAATGATATACCGCCTTTAGTGGACTTTGCTATTCTAGGAACTACTAGAAGTCCAGAGTTTTAAGATCTCATCTGCGCGTGACAGATTGTAGAGTGTTAAATAACTGGATAGATACATGGGAGCTAAACAAATTTAGTGTTTTATAAGTAAGAAGCAGTAGTTTGCAGTTGATTTGAAACTTAACAGGTAGCCAGTGCAGGGACGATAAGATTTGGGGTATATTATCATATTTTCTTGACCTTGTGAGAACTCTGGCTGCTGCATTCTGAACTAACTGAAGCTTGTTTAATAATGATGCAGGACATCCAACTAGTATTGCATGTAGTATTACTAGTAGGTCATGAACGCATAGACAAGATATAGATAAAATTTTTCTTAGCTTAAAAATATTTCCGTGGAAGAAGGCTGTTTTTGTAACTTGGCTGATACGATTTTTAAAAAGTTGCTGTCTAAAATAACTCCCAGTTCTTTTACCATTGAAATAGTAGTTACAGAACATCTGTCTAAATGCAGGTTGAAATGCTGGAGCTTCTGTGTGCTGGTTTTTGGGCCGATGTCTACAAAATGGTAACTATCAGACAGTTAAGATTTAAACCAGATTAATGGTTGTCCCTGAATGCCGATGTTATTTTGTAAGTGATCTAGGAGGAGATCATGATCTATAGTGTCGAATGCAGCACCAAGATCTAGCAAAACTAACAGCGAGATGAAGACTTGGTCTGCAGCTAAAAACAGGTCATTAGTGATTTTTACTAGAGAAGATTTTGTTCTTTTGTTAGTGGGAAAATAACTAGCCAGCAACAATTTTTTTTCAAAATCTTATACATAAATGGGATAGTAACTTGATAGTGTGTTTGAATCTAAATCTAGTAGTGACTGTGGTAGTGAAAAAAAATGAGCTGGTATGAGGAAGAAATCTTGAGGTACAAAACTCAAAACAAGCCCATTGGCACTTGCAAAACTGCTGTCCTAAGACATTGTTGTAGACAGTTATTACAGTCCAAGCTTATTCTCAGTTCCTGATGTTAGAGGGCTATCACTCCATTTCTGCTCCGGTGTAAACATTCCAGATATCAGAAATGAGTAGTTTGTGTTCTTGACACCATAACTGTAGCATATATTTAAAGCAAAAAGTCTACTAAACCTCTCAATTCCTCCTTGGTATGTGGAATGCGGTTCTGAAACAATCCTTATTGTAGGTAAATGTGCTTTGTACTATTTCAACCAAGAGGCACTTCCGGATCTCCATCTGGGGTCGATCATGCCAGCATAGACGAAACAATTCTGGGTGGAGATCTCGAAGTCAGCAGATGGGGAGATGTCCTCGACCAGGGCTTGGCTTGCATCTTTCGGTGCTGGATCTGTAGTGCCCCAGTGCTGGAGGGACCACCAGCTGGGCGAGCTACGTCCTAGGTGTGCTAGTCCTGGGCAAAGAAACACATTGATATGAGCTGGTGGGAGTAGGATGGCTGCTACACCTGGAGGTTGCAGATCTGCTTTTCCATGGCCTCCAGCTACAAACGCAAACATATCCTCACCTGCACTCAAAGGCAGAGAAACAACCAATTTAGTATTTTCAATATCGAGTACAAACAAGATAATCAGTAAGAGACAACGTAAACACTAGAGGTAGCCAGGATAATAAGACTTCCACCAACCCCAGCTGCACAGAGTTGGCTTCATTTGAACAGAACTCAATTCAAAAGGTAGGGCATCAGGAGGACTCATGCAGATCTCATGCAGAAAGGGACAGGGTAATTATGCTAATAACAGGATTAAATAAACTTTTTTTCCAATATCTTGCATCACTGTGGCATAACACACCGAGGGCTGATGAAAAAAAATGTATGACGCAGACAGGGGCGTAGCACCGTAACAACAAAATGCTCCCCAACCAAATTTATACATCCCCCTTGCCCAATAATAGGACAATCATGGAGCACATCAACCGACCAATCCGGAAGCAGGAAGGGATTCACCAATTCTATCACATCACCATCAGTAATACTAATATTGCCAACTCAATATTTCTGTAATGTCAAACATGCATAACATTTGTAAAATAGCATATAAATGTGCACTCGATAGGATTTTTATTCCATAACAGTTCTATGAAATCGTATGTGAAGGCATGACTTCAGAAAAATCGATTGAAAATAGAGAACCAAGTCTTGTGGGACACCAGTGGAAATGGTGTAAAAGATATGCATCCCCTAAAAGTCACCCAATATAACGGACCTTGTAGGTAGGAGATTTTTGCCATCTTTGCAGTCATTTCCAAGACCCCTGAGAATTGACTGTGGTTCACAATATCAAAAACTACAAAAAATATAAAAGGAATATGGTGCTTTAAGGTCACAGGGTATAATTTGAGTTTGGAAGTGATTTCAAATTTTTGTTGTTGATATTTAAAGGATCCAGAGCGGGTTTGTGGAAGTAGCAGTACAATATTAGACGATTGACAATTTCCAAATAAGGTCTTATTTTTGTTTTGTGTACTTACATGGATCCACAACCATCTTCTGAACGTGGGGGACATGCTGGTGTCTGCAAAAGACACAAGCTTTTGGGGGAATGGCCACTGGTCTCCTAACTGCACGCAAAAATACCACACACAAAAAAAATAAAAAAAGGGGGGGGGGGGGGNNGGACAAAGTACATAGGAATGAATTTTTTTGGGTTGGTTTCTCACACACATTACAACAGTGAAATATTTGGTGTTTAAAAAAAAAAAAAGAACCAAAATAACTCTAGAATAAAACGCAGATGTACGCAGTGTTGAGCTGTGGTAAATGCAAAATACATATACAGACGCTCCCCACCTTAAGAATGAGTTAAGTTCCAAATGACCGTTCATACCATGAATTTGTACCATGAATTTGTTAAGTTCCAAATGACCGTTCATACCATGAATTCGTAAGTTGTTACTGTGTTTGATATTGACTACGCATATCTCTATATATGATGTTAGAGCTATAAACTATCAAAAACAATAAAATATAAAAAACAAATCAAAACACTATACAATATTTATTATAATAAAGATTAATTCGCCCTAGTCCAGTGGGCATCATGAAGACTTGTTATGGTCGACAACTAGCTAGAGCTAGTCTCTACTCTACTCTATTTTGAATTTTTTTTAACTCCAAACTAATTTGACTTAGCTCCAGGTTTGTTCATATTCGCGAATGTTTGTAAAGTAAGGAGAGTCTGTATAGTCTGTGTATATAAACAGCAATGTTTGTGTGAACTTACGCAAACCGCTCCAATGTCTGTGTTTATGTCCATGTATTAGTAGATCCAAGTACTTTCCTGGGTGAGGACCCAAATGGTTTGCAAGAAGCAGCTCTATTTTATACTTTCTGCTGGCCCTTAGGGAGCAGAAGCACTTCCCTGCTTACAACAGTCAGAAGCATCCCATTGTTCATTTAGCCGAGATCATACACCATCTTCCTGGTCTTTGTTCAGCACCACTTGCTCTTCACCAGGATGTTAACATGGCCTGCATGATGCAGACAGCAAAGAATCATTACTCAATATGGTACAAATCCCAGCTTTACAGATCATAACTCATGTATAATGTAGTGACTTAGTAGAATGTGTTAATTTATTTGTTTTAGAAATTAACATACAAAGTTGGGTACTCAACATGGAATTGAGTTTAATAAGTGAGAATTGGGATTAATTTTCACATAACTTTGATATGTGGAATGTTTAGTTGCATAAGTTAACAGCTTGTGTAGTTTTAAGGACCATGGTTTATTTTCTGTGGTCTGTTGATTTAATTTGCCTACCGAGTATAGCTTATATTTTGTTTGTTAAATTCCATTATAATCACACTGGTGATTCCATTATAGGCACTCGCCAGCAATTTAAACCACTGCTTTCTCACAGTACCTGACTATACCGTCAGCCCCAGCAGTTTCACCGCTGGTATTCTTTTTATCCCACTGCGTCAGCCCTGACTGTTTCACCGTCAGTATCTCTTTTCTTTTTCTTCACTAATTATCCTTTGCTGTTTTCCACAATCCAAGCCTTCTCCCTACCTAGGTTCTTGGCTTTGGGTCAGGTGCCGTCCACCCTTCTCCGGGGCCACCCCACCACAGCAGGCCACAGATATATCAAATTACACAGACTTTATAGTTCAAAAAGGTGTCTGCTTACCTTGATCTGTTTTAGGGCCGGCTTCTGTAGACTGCTGGGTAAGTGGTCCCTGGATCAGGTTTTCAGGCTACCTGGTTTGATCCCTTGGAAAAGCTCTCGGGTTTTGGCACCATTAAAATGTCGGATCTCAGAATCCCCTCTGAGACCAAACACCTCAGGAGTGCTCCAAGTTCCCTTTCTTACCAATTAGTTTTCACCAAACTCGGTTAGAACTCCCAATAAAAAGGCCCAGAGGCTTGGATGAGAAGGAAAGCAAAATACAAGTTTATTTCTTTTCTCTGCAGAGAAGATCAACCACAAGAAGAAACGATCCAAAAACAGAACCTTTACAGAACAATAGATGCTTGCAAGCACTTCAAAAAGGAAAGTCCCAAAAACCCTGATGGGCAAAATCACCTAAGGTGATTTGCACCCAAAGACTTAGGTAGTTTCCAAAAATCTGAGCTCACCCAAAAATGAAAGTAGCAACTAAAATCCTGAAATAGAAGTCTTCAGACCGGTCTTGAAGGTACTTTCCAAGAGCAAAAAATCTACTCTCCAAAAAGAACTGTTCACCAACAAGCAAGTCGAAGAAGAACTCCCTCGACTGCTGTGATCGCCTCCTATTTATTTGCAGGCGCCTTTAGGCGCCTCCTCTCTTGATTTACATTATTTTGGTTCAAATCCCATTATTTCTCTGCTGCTGGATCTTTAGGCCCTTCCCATTAATTATTAGTCATCACATGGTATTTTCCCGATCCCATTATTTCTGGTTCTTCCCTGTTCCTCCCTTTCCTGTCGTCATTTCCCATGATCTTCTTCTTACATCCCATTATTTTCGTCCCTTTTTGGGCTTTATTTTTTAAAACTCACCCTTTCTTTCTAATTCTGATCTCAACACTTGCTAGAGCAACATCATTCGTTTTATTCTTCAGTTCCCTTGGATTATTTCTTGTTTTCTTATTCTTGATTATGCGTAAGTCTCTTCTTTATTTTATTCTTATTTCCTATAGTTGAATAGGTTTCTTGAGCCTTATTTAATACTCTTATGCGCTTTTTATGCTGCTACTATGATTATAGTTGATTATATTGCGGTGCTTTTTTCTTATGCTTTGCTATGCACTAGCTCAGTACCTAGTGTATTGAACTGGTTCTCTTCTTACTTATTTACCATCAGGCTATTCATTGACCTTTACCCCTTGTATTCTCTCATGTGCTGTAGCTCGTTGTAAGACTACCAGGCGCAAGTCCTTCGTCTCACGCCCGTATCCTAGGCCTTGTGTTCCTCCCTATCGCCACTTCCAGATCAGTCGCCTGCTTGATGACTTGGACAACTATTTGGTCAATCCTACTGCTGACCCTGTTCTTCCTGATACTTCCTCTGCTTCACACACCTCTCCTTCTACCATGGACGTGGGCACTCAGACTGACCCTGTGGTGATTCTTCCTGCTGGTTCTGCCCCTGATGACTCTGACACGGATACTGCGCCTAATTCTGGGCCCTCTTCTCCATCCCCCTTTCAACCTTCTCCATCCTATTCTCCTACTTCTCCTCGCAGTCCTTCCCCTGGGCCCTCTTCACCTGCCAGCGTCATTATGATTGAACCTAACCAAGTACCTTCTGTTGATCTGTCCCCTTTTGAGAGCCCTTTCCCCTACAGGTTTCTTGAATCCTCTGGCTCTTATCTGCCTGTCTGAAACTGCTTTCCCCTGAGTACCTGTCATGGATTACTCTGAGCACAGTAAATAAACATGGTGGTCTTTCTACCTGGTCTCTTGTTGTGGTTATTTTGAGCAAGCTAAATAAGCTGGTTCAAGTTTAAGTTTTAAAGTTTTCCTGATAAGCAGGTAAATAAGGTAATTAAACATTGATTAACTGAAAGATTAACTAATAGCTACTGTTAAGTATATGCCGACTGTTATGATGCCAATCAAAAATTCCACAAGCTAATGGGGAAAAACCTAATTAAATATCTACAGCTTTCCAAAAATCAGACTGAGTAAAGTCTGGAACAGTGTACTGAACCATAATGCTGAATTTGACAAATCACTTCTAATGTTTTGTACGTAGTGTAAAAGTAGTAGTATAGTCTATGTAGTGGTTAATCATCTTGCTTCACCTACTTACTGGAAAAATGTAATAGAAATAGTATATTTATAGTTAATTATGTTCCAAAAATGATTTCTTTACATTGCTTGCTGTCCTGGCCTGATCATGTTCCTGGTAAAAAAAAAGGATAAAAATAAATACACACATTTAAAATGTATTGAATGGTTATTTAGAACAGTAAAATAGTTTACATACACGTCTTTTCTTGTAATTTGGTTGGAGAGATAGGCGGCATCTTACTTATTGATCATGGTCAGAGAATTTCATTTGTATCCTTAATGCTGGTTAAGTTCCCACTCTGGCTAAGCCTGAGGGAGTGCAGGACCAATTATTTAGTTGGTGTGGGTTGTTTGGATAAAAGTATAAGAACCAGACGTTAGTGGTTATTGCTTTAAATGGTCAAGTGTAAAGGTTGTTAAACAGAATGCCGCAAAGTTCAAGAGTAAAAAGAAGACTAGACTTACACAGGCAAGAGAACATTGATAGTGCCAACTAAATGAACTCAGGGAAAGAAAAAAAAAAGACTGCTCTAGTCTAGCTGACTACACAAAGGTACACTATTAAAAATACAACGTGTGGCACCTGCCCTCTAACTTAGAGTGTCTAAACAATGATGAGACCTACATGGTGGAATTTATATTTGCTCATATTCTTACCCGTTTTTCAAACCAAGTGAGCTAGCATTACAGCAAAGCTAGCAGACAGCAAAACTAGAAATGTTCACATTGCAGCTTGTAATCATCAACTTCAACTTCAACCTTAAACTAATTATATTATATTATATTATATTATATCTATCTATCTATCTATCTATCTATCTATCTATCTATCTATCTATCTATCTATCTATAAAAACAGCAGAGTGCTAAAGACTGAGCAAACACCAGAAACAGCACAGACTCATAACAAAATCCTTTTTAGGCTACTGGGACAGACACAAGATATATTCTGCAAAAATCTGCATTAATAAACAATCAGTGCTCAGGAAATTGCAAAATCGGCAAGAAATAAAATTGTTACATATAAAGGTTATGTTTCAAAATGCAACAAAGACAATTGTGAGGTGGTGGTGATAAAATAGTCAAATAATCTAACTGTGATTGAGTACAGGTGCAGGTCATCAGAGTGCTGGTGATTAAAGGTGACACATGCTGTGTCTGAAACTGCACCTTATAAAATCAACTTTCCATCTGTTTAGTGTTCACAAGCTTAGAACCAGCAGAGTAGCATGAATTTGTATCTACATAAATCATAAACACATGAATGAGAGAATAAATTACCAAAATTAATAAAGAAAGGAAAGAAATTTGATTACATAGAATGAGGTAAAAAAAAATAAATAAATAAATAAAAAAAACTGACCCGTTGACAAATTAGTTAAACTTAGTGTGCATCAGTAACACCTGACACAATAGCTGTGATATTAGTAATAGCTGTGATTGGTTTGTAACCAATAAACTCTATACATCTTTAATTATATGTATTTTAAATAAATAAACAGGTGCAGGTGAGTTTGGAAAATGATTGCATTTCCACATGATTTTTAACCTCCATAACGGCCTTTACTGTATATATAATTACATTGAGTTTTCACTAAAAGCTGCTCCTCAGTTAGTGTCAGATTTTTTCACGAAAACATGCCTTACTCCCAATTGTCACTGTAAAATTTACACTCTGTGTGTTTTCCTCTTTAGAAACTATGGTGCAAATGGTTTAATTAGCAATAACTAAAGCTATAATTTAGCAAATGGGACACATTGTAACATTATTAAGTGATAGAAATTAATTGATGCTTACTAGAACCTACTGTAATAAAATGCTGCTACTTAAACATAAATAACAAAATAACTCCAAATTATAAAATGTTATATTTTTTCGTTTAATGTGTTAACACAAATCCCCAGTAATAAAGCAAATCATACATTTATAAATATAAATTTTATAGTGAAATAAAGAAAGGAGTCTGTATTAAACAAAATAACTTATTGTTGGTAGAAAGATGGTGGCTGATCTTAATAAACATTACTATCCTATAGAGAGATGATGACAAAAGTGAATGTAAACATGTAAACAGCTCCATCTAGTGAGAAAAACATGAATCTGCTGCAGTCATGTGTAGTGCTTTTTGTACAGTGGGGTTCCCCTTCAGGAAAAGCCTGAAGCTGCATCGAAACGCTATGGGAAGGCCACTGTGTGGCCGCACTCTGAACCACGTGTGTAATCTGACCAATAGGCATTTGGAACGTGACATCATCAGCGGGCAACGTTGCGTAAACAGGAAGCTATTAATGGCTGTGAGATGGACCAGACGCTAGCTTTCTGCTCGTTCAGGTAAGCGCTGTTTCGCTGTGTTTTCTCTGATCGAGTGATAGCTGGCAGACAGAATTTCCGAAAGTGTGTTCATCCATGTCCGCGTTTTATTACCGGTAAGGATTCGCATGATCGGTGTGTTGTTTGCCTGGGAGTGGAGCATGCACAGTCAGCTCTCGAGGGAGTCGATTCTAGCCGCAAAGCTATGCGCACGCTTCGCTCCCGGAGAGCGCTCTTTGAGAAGAGCTCTCTGCCTCGCGGCTCCGGTCCCTGAGCGGCAAAGCGGCGTCGGCGCTCATAGGGCTCGCAGGCCGATTTAGCGGCGGGGTTGGAGTCGGATGAGTCCGCTTCAGCTTCGTCTGCTGAATTGAGCTTCGGCTCTATCTGAGAAGCAGGCCCGATGGCTGCTTCTTCTCACGGTACGAGCAGTCTCTTTCTCTGAGGAGGGTGAGCTGATGGATGCTAGCGAGCCCGCCCGTGGAGTCCTCTCAGCCTGTGCTGTATGAGGAACTCCTCGAGGTCGTGACACGAGCCGTTGCTAAGCTGGATCTAGCTTGGCCGGTGGAGCAGCAGAAACAGCGCGCACCCAGTAAGCTAGATGAGCGCTTTCTGCATCCTGTGTCACCTCCAGTTCCTGGGAAACCCAGTACTTAGCGCGTACTTCGTCTCACCACTCCTCGCTCTACGCGAACGTGGTTGGGGCTAAGGCCTGCGGCTATGGGGCTATGCCGCGCGTTGAAGAGAAGCTAGCCAGCTATCTCTCTCCTAGCGTGGCATCGTCGATGAAGGCTCCGGTGTTCCCCTTCTAAACTGCTGTGTACTACATCGGCTTTAGTGGGAAAGGCTTACAGGGCAGCAGGTCAAGCTGCGGGTTGTCTCCACACCATGGGTGTGTTACAGGCATACCAGGCTGACCTGCTACGTGATTTGGATGAGGGACTTAGCTTCAGGGCCGCTGACATTAAGGAGTTATGTCGCGCTGCCGACTTAACCCTTCGGGCCACGAAACACACGGCGCGTGGCCATGGCGGCCCGGGTGGCCACAGAGAGGCATCTGTGGCTCACCTTGTCTGACCTCCCGGACAAGGATAGAGCTGTGCTCATGAACGCACCGATGGCTCCTCCTGGCCTGTTTGGTGAAGCTGTGACGGCAGTTGTGAACAGGATTCAGGAGTCTCAGAAGCAGTCGGCTGCGTTTCAGCAGTACCTTCCTTTGCTGATCTCGTGGGGCTGGTCGGTGGCAGCCCCAGCCTGGTCCTTTCGGGCACCGCAAAGCCCAAAAAGGAGCAGGCTGACCTGCTGAATGGGCTGTGGTGCGGAAATCCTGACGTTCTTCGGTCGAGGGGGCGGTGTACACCTACGGTGCCCGTCCCTCCCCCGCACCACCAGGAGGCCGGCCCATTGGCTCTGCCACAGAATGTGCTTCAGAGCGCGGCTGCCCTCCAGCGGTCGTCTCCCTCCACTTATGCCCAAAGACTCGGTACAGATGGCCGCCTCTGTCGAGGTGTCATCAGCTGCAGGGCCCCGCCCCAGCTGCTCTGAGTGGGTCAGAGGCCAGTCCTGAGGGGCTGGTTCCCCTGAGGAACTTTCTGGCAGCTTGGGAGGGGCTGCCAAAGGTCTCCTGGTGGGTCCTGCCGACAATAGAGGGCGGTTACATGATTTAATTAGCGTCCTCTCCTTCCCGTTTCAACGGGATGTGTCCCACCCTGGTGGGTCCTGAGCAGGCTCTGGTCCTGGAACAGGAAGTGCTCACACTCCTGGGGAAAGGGGCCATCGAGGTGGTTTCCCCCTTGGTTCAAGAGTCAGGTTTCTACAGCTCGTACTTCATTGTTCCGAAGAAGGATGGTGGGTTGCGTCCCATTCTAGATCTTCGCTTCTTGAACTGCTCTCTCAGGATGCTTACCCTCAAGGGGGTTGTGGCACAGATCAGGTCCGGGGACTGGTTCGTCACTATAGATCTGAAGGACGCATACTTTCACATCTCCTTCCTGCACACAGAAGGTTCCTGAGGTTTGCCTTCGGGGGCGTGGCATACCAATATCGGGTCCTCCCATTCAGTCTGGCACTCTCGCTCCGCACCTTCACGAAGTGCGTCGATGCAGCACTGGCCCCGCCAGATCCCAGACAGGCACTCTGGGTCGCATCCCCTTCAGGGGCCACAGCCTCAGCTTCCACAACTCCAGGCGGGGGTGAACTAGGGTTCCGCCTGCCTGTGAGAGAATAGTGACACCAGATCCGCAAACCACAGTTTGCCCGGCAATCCTGGGTCGCAAAAAGATCCACCTGGGCTCTGTAAAAACTCTGCCACACGAGCTCCACCACCTCGGGACCAACACATGGTGGGACCAACACATGGCGATCTCTCAGGTCTGGGAGAAAGTGTTTTAACCCTAAAAAACACTGCCATCATCTCCAGGCAATTTATGTGCCACGAGAGACGTGGGCCACTCCACAGACCCTGGGCGAAGTGGGCACTCATGACCGCTCCCCACCCCATGAGGGTAGCATCCGTCGTTAGCGTTATCCAGGATCTTCAGGCTCTGTCCTTGGCCCCGTCTCGCCTGGAGTTTGCCCCGTGGCCCTCCTCCATTTACAGCCCCCGACCAGGAGCAACAGCACCGACTGTGTCCAGTGCAAGCACTGGATACTTACCTCCGCAGGACGAGTCTGTGGAGGAAGTCGGAGCAGCTGCTTGTCTGCTATGGCCCTAACAGGAAAGGTTTCCCAGCCAATAAGCAGACTTTGAGCAGATGGGTTGTGGATGAGATTGTGTCGGCTCACGAGTCCTCTGGCCTCCCTGCACCGCTCGGGGTTTGAGCTCACTCCACCCGGAGTGGGCGGCCTCCAACGCCTGGTCCGCTGGAGTACCACTCCAGGACATCTGTGACGTTGCGGGTTGGTCCACCCCGCTTACCTTTATCAGGTTTTATCAAATTCATTATTCAATATTTTTGAAATCATGAAATGTATGTATATACAGTCTTCATCTCTCGGCCCAATTTTATCTGCAAAACTGCATGCTGTAGAGAAGAAAATACAAATAAATGATAACATATACTGTAAATAATTTTTTTTAACTATTTTTGTAAACATACCCAAAACATCAACTTGTAATTTGAAGTATAATAATTCTGTTAGTTAATACAATGAATTAACTAATGAATATAATTTACCTGTAACTACAGTGAGAATCAGTGTTGTGTATCTCACTATGTACAGTAAGTTGTAGAGTTGAGGCATTTTTGAACACAGCTCTGTGAGGATTCTGTTTAATAGTGCTGTATGTGCTGAACTTACACATGAAGGAACACGTCTCTAGAAGACCACACCCAGGAAGTGCTGCTGTTGTAGTGTAACTTTATACAGATCATCACTTTACAGTATTAGTGACAGTGAACTGAGTCTTCAATAGAACACATATTCCAACATACTGCATCTGTCTTCACCTTTTACACACAGCTGGAATAAGAGGTGTGTGTTGTGTCTTCAGATTAAACAAAGACAGTATTTATGAGCCTCAACCAGTAAACTTTCTTTTAAAATCAATTTATTATTTATAATGTATGTGTTCAGTACAGAATCTTGTGAAAGTGTCCAGTGTAGCCTCAGATTCTTGATCTTGGTTGACAGGATTGGAACCTAATGTGGTTTTCTGCTTTTGTATCTCATCCATCCCAATATTCTATGTGTTGTGCACTGAAATTATTGATTTGAAGCTTTTCTCTTAGCTCCAGCCAGTCTGGTCATTTTCGTCTGACCTCTCAACAAATAGACATTTCTGCACAAATAACTGCTTCTTATGTTAATTTGTTGTTGTTGTTGTTGTTTGTCTGCTCACACAACCACACAACAATCATAATCACTAGTGTCACATTATTCCATTATAATGCTTTGGAAAAGGTAACATTATTTGAAAGAAACCTACATAGTGCCTTTATAATATACCCATAATCATCACACAACACAACACAACACAACACATCACACAACACAACACACAATACAAAGTTTTAATGTGCTGGAGTATTTATTAAAGGACATGTAAGATACTGAGACAAGCTGTGATTTGAGCCTAAATATACTGTACATGTTAATTAAGGGTAAGAAGGAACAAGTGTTAGTGATCAGAGACGTGTGACCAAGTCATGTGATTTCAGGGGCTGATGGGTAATGTAATTTCATGTCCATGATCCTGACAAAGGGACACTGCATTAACTGACATCCAGCAAAGTAACATGCATTTGTGCGTGTATTCATGATGAATAAATTACTTTATTGATAGTTTGATTAACTGAGACATTTATTTATTCTAAATAAAAATTACACAGTCCAGTAACAGCTGACATAATAGCTTTGTTAAAGTCAAAATGAATTTTGTGTGATTGATGTGTATTTTTATTAATTTTTTCTTCCAGCTGCATGCTACCAAAATATCTGTTCTTGTCTGTGGTTGACTGATAAACTGGTAAAGGGATTATCTTTAATCTGTGGTTTTATTCACTTTATATAAACCAGGTTAGGTTTTTGTACAGCTTTTCACTGAGTTCTGCAGATGCTGACCTTGCACCTTTACACAGTAAAAACTGGGTTGCACTATTAGTATCTTGTTTATACCAGTAAAGCCGAATGTATTCAATGCTTGTCTCATATAAACATTTCAGAGTAACAGTTTCTGTTTCCTTCCCAACAATGTTGGCATCAGTCGGCAAAATTTTATCTGCGAAACTGCCAGTAGTGAAGAACATAATAAAGAAATAAATGTATGAAGTAATTCTGTAAGCACAGTAAAACATTGTATAAAGAAATATATCGTTTAATTCCTTAACATAGATATTAATGAGTACATCTAGTAATTACCTGATAGTAGAATGAGAATCAGTGGTGTGTATCTCACTATGTACAGTAAGTTGTAGAGTTGAGTCATTTCTGAACACAGCTCTGTAAGGATTCTGTATAATAGTTCTTGAAGTCAAAGACTAATGATTGCCATCAGAAAGTATTCTGGATGAGCTTGGTCGTGCGGTGGATCTCCAGGTGCCCTGTGCTATGTAAGGTTGGTTCGGGTTCCGAAGTTTTGCCCCTTTGATATACTCCAAGTTTCTATGGTCAGGGATCAACTGAAACGGGTATCCGACCCCCTCCAGACAATATCTCAATTCTACTAGGGCTTCTTTAATGGATTGTAATTTTCAGTTCCCCCAAATTATAATTTTCCTCTGCCATGGTCAGTTTCCCCAAGAAGAACGTGCCAGGGTGGAGCTGGCCTGGGTTGCCAAGGCATTAAGAGAGCAAGCCTCCAATCCTGCAACTGGAGGCATCCACCTATAACGTAGCATCGGGGTCGTAATGTTGCAAGATCGGGCCGTCATGAAAGTTCATTTTAGTTTGTCAAAGGAAGCATGATGAAACAGAAATATTTTTTGTGAGTTTCAGGTTGGCACAACATACATCACATAAGCACTGCTTCATTAATCCTGTTGGTATTTATTATTATTTACTGTTTTTCAGATAGTTGAATGAGAGTTGCATGTGTAATAAGGAGTTTGCAGAAGAGTCATTTCTCATGCACACAATTTTTTCCTTGAACTTAAACTGAAGTTCATTGATTGTTAAAACAATAAGCATTACCTACATACTGTAGGCAAATAAATGATAGTTGATATTCAAAGGCAAATAAATACCAGAGTCTGGGAACAAATTGTTCTTAGGTGAAACAGGTGAACAGCTCCCCCTTCTGAGCAAAATCAATAAATAAAATCAAGCTTTAGTTTTTGTTCAGTGGGTTTGAGTTTAGTGCTACTGTGGGCTGCATGGCACAGTAGTACAGTGCAGAGTCTGATACTGCAGCAGGAATGATCTCCAGAGCTACTTTTGAATTTTTCTGTCTGATCGATAGTCGTGGATCAGGTTGATCAGCTTTAGTGACATGATTTGTGGATACAAGAATCATAATCAGAAACTCTGGTCCTGATTGAGGCTTTTGCTGATACCAGATAGATCTGTTAGCAGATTGATCATATGTGCAGGTCAGTGTGGTGTTACTGCCTTCCGGTGAAGATATGATGGGTTGTTCTGGTGTAATGCTGCTGCCAACAGCTCCTGCTGTAAACACATTACAACAACAAATATTTCTAATGCCATTTCTCAATAACATACTTTTCATCATCATGTTTAGTTTTCAGTACAAATCTCCAGCATCTACATAAAGTTTGTGTAGAATATAAAAGACTTACCAATGATTTGAACAACTATGAAAAGAAATAAGATGAACATGATGGTTGTGTGTTGCAGTAGATATAAATCTCTGTGAAACTGTCTAAACTGTATCTCACCACATCGAGCTCTGCCCACTTTTACTGAGGTGTAGTCATGACAATTCTGTCATCAATCCTTCAGTCCCTCCTTCTGGTTTTCTGTTCTTATGAAATGACAAACTTACAATACTTACACCGTTGCTGATTCAAGTGTAAAATGTAGCATGCTAAACATTTCTCTATGGCAGTAAAGCATCATAGATTAACTAATGCTGCAAATTAATATGTAACAGTTCATGAATTATTATTTTATATAGGCAATTCTATTTTATTTAAATGACACTACTTGAAATCACAAGAACAAAACAAGAAATTCACAATGCTTGTTTTTGTGGTTATCAGCTGCATATTTATATTTAACTTCTGCAACCTTGTTTCACATTATTTTAAAAGGTCTGTTCCAAAATACAGAAAGCTGACTGCATCAAATGTTTTAGTGTACCTGCATTTGGTAACTGGATTGTAATTAAATAGCATTTGTGCAGGTTTTTTAAAAAGTGATATTGTGTATATAAAAATTCTGTATATGATACGTCCACATTTTCTATTTTTTATTTATTGATATCAACTAAAACTACTCATGAGCAAAAGATGTGCAGTTTCATTATGTTTACTTCTACACAGTTGACAAGAATTTTACTACCGTTCCTGCCTTACATTGATTCAGGTTTTCTAACACACTTGCAGTCTCAGTTATTCCCTGTGTGTACCTTTCTACACACAAAATCTACGTTCTTCTCGAGTGTGAAGATGTGTATACTGTAAAAAATTAACCTCTGGTGGTACAAAATGCAATCACAGATAAACTGTCTAAAATGAGCTCTTTTTTTATTTACAGTCAATCATATGAGCATAATAGAAATTATTAAAGAGTTAAAAGGAGTCATAATATCTGATGTAGTTACTTTAATGCTAAATTAAAAAATATATATAAAAGTTTGTTAGTGGTGTGTTTGTGTTTGAGCATTTTAATGATGAGGTTTGTCAATGTGATTAAATGTATTCAATTCTTGATTTCATACAGTAGTTTGATTGGCAGATGTGTTTGTTGAGTTTTATAAGAATCTCAGAGTTAAAGACACTTCGGCTTTTTATAAATTGATGAGTGCAGAGGTTGGTAGGGTCAGGTTAGGATTGTGCTGATGTTGATCTCTGAGGGCAATTTTTATGGGGTACAATATTTGGTTTTCCATTTTGCATCTGTGTATTTTTTGTGTTAATCAACATATATTTTTATTACACTATCCAACTTTGTTCAACATTTAATCCTTTAATATTATTAAACTTTGATTTTTTTTTGTCTTTAATGTAACACAACAGTGTGAAGGTTTTTGTACAGTAAAGCTGGATTTCCTGTCACTGTGGGCACCAGAGCACAGTAGTATAGAGCAGAGTCTGATACAGCAGTAGAGTATCTACTACTTACTACTTTTGATTATATTTTGTATCTTTTGATCAGATCCATTCGTTTATCTCCACTAACTTCAGCAATCATTTGTGGGAGGAGGCTGGAACTGAGATCTACACTTGGAATAATATCAAGTAGGAACACAGGTTTAGATTTTTGATTTTGCTTGTACCATTGCGCATTATATACAGTACCGCTGTAGTCTTTGTGGCTGCAGGACAGAGCAACATTTTCACCTTCATGTACAGCTTTATGAGTGAAAAGTGGGTTTATTGAATCTGCCATGGAGTCACCTGTCATAGAGAAGAAAACATAATGTGTTTATCCTTTAGATGTGTAGATCAACATGAAATGACAAGGTTTTAAAAACATACAAATTCATACAAACTGATTAATCACTATTTTGTTAATAGATTTTTATGCAACAACAAATAAATTTCACCATATAACTCACCTAGTAAAAGCCACAGACACATGAATATATATATTTAATTTGATTTGATTTGATATAGGCAGTGAACATAATAAATGTTGTTAGCTGAATGAAGATACTTTGAGATATATCTGTTCTCTAGGTTCATGGTTCATGAAGCTCCACCCTTAAGCATCACATAGCAGAATAAGAATTGTTACTGACTGACTGTTAGATTTTGATCATGCCCAAACAAAACTTAATTCGTGGAGAGGTTTTCCATACGATCTGCGATACCCGTAGGCCTTTCTGAATTCAGGGAAGAATCACACCGCACACAGCAAATGCTTCCTCTTCAGTTTATTGCAGGCGGCAGAACGTTTATATACACATACAATGAAAAGGCTGTCCTAAACTTGTTTCCTGTTTAGACAAGAGGATATACTAGCTGGAGATGTGTGAGTCCAGATAAGACTCCCTGTTTACCTTACAGACTAACATCGTAAATATTCTATAGACACTGAGCAGACAAAGGAATGTGTGTGAAACAGTGTGAAAACCATCCTAACACTAACACTGACCATTTTTGATACTGAAACAACCAGAAATTACATTCAGCATCACATGGAGAACCTTTCCACATTTTAAACAAATTCAAAATGTAAGCCAGAAAATTACATATACTATTAAAATTGCAATATTTGCAATTAGTTAACTGCTATAATATAAAGTCACTGTATTTATAGCTGCATTTGATGACAGTGCTGTTGCTGAGGCACCATCCTTTATTTATTCTTTTATTTGTGATATGCACTGTATTAATGATTTTATATTAGACCTTATATTTAAAGTGTATTTACAACACCAGACAGTTTGATGTCTGCATAACCCCCTATGTTTTTTTCTTAAATATATAGAGGTACATCTCAAAAAATTTGAATACTTTATTAAACCAATCAAAAAAAACATTTTTAGTGAATTGTTGGCCTTCTGGAAAGTATGTTCATTTACTGTATATGTACTCAATACTTGTTAGGGGCTCCTTTTGCTTTAATCAACAGCACTGATTTTGAAATATATATATTATTTCTGAAACTGATGTTTGCAATACATACCAAAAAAAAGCTGAGGCAATTTAAATTGTCTCCAGGCTACTTATGTAACCTTGGTTCCCAGAGGGAATGCGCTCTGACTCTGAAAGGAGCGGGGAGTCCAGAGGACTGATAAGAGGAGGAAATAGCATCTACAATCCATCCGCTGCACGTCTGCTTATTCGCAGAGAGACCTCTAATAAGAGGGCTATAGCAGACAAACAGCTGCTCTGACTTCCTCCACAGTTCTGTTCTGTGTATGTATATGTCCAGTGCTTGCACCGGACACAGTCAGTTAAGCTTCTCCTCTTCTGGGGCCTGAAAGGGAGGAGGAAAGAATGCCTGGAGACTAACAGGTTGTAGGATGGCCGAGGGTACTTTGGGAACATGCCCTGATTAAGGATAGAGAAAGGCACTGGACAGGCCTGGAGTAAACTCCTGAAGGTAGGGGCCACAGAATGGGCCTGTAGATCCCCTACTCTCTCTCGAGAGGAGATGGCCAAAAGGAACACAGTCTTAACTGTGAGGAACGTCACAGGTACCATGGTCAGAGGCTCGAAGGGAGGCTCCAACAGGGCCCCCAAGACAATGGCCAAGTCCCATGCAGGCACTCCAGGTTGTACCAGAGGTCTCAGCTTCTGGGTGCCATGGTGAAGGCGTGTCACCAACGGGTTCTTACCCAGTGACTGTCCTGCAAAGGGGGCATGACAGGCCACGATAGCGGACACGTAAACCTTCAGGGTGGAAGGAGCCAACCCTTTGGCAAACTGTTCTTGAAAGAATTCCAGCACTGAACTGACTGGGCAGTTAACTGTGTCTAAGCGTTGTTGTTCACAACAGGCACCACCTCGTGGCATACAACGTGGAGCAGTGTGACTGGGGAAAGGCATACAAGTGCGGCCTCGGCAGAGAAATATTCTTTGTTCACTTTATTATGTTAATATCATCCACGTTCATGAAGATCCACCCAACAGCATCACATGATAGTGTCACCAATGTAACTGTCATATTGCTGAGTTACTAATGCATCTAGACTTTACATTCAGACATATGAAACCTGTACTGAGTACATTTTAAGAAAAAATAAAATAATAATTACAAAAAATCTTATTTAAATGTTTTTTTATTTAATGGTTTCAATTGCAAGTAAAACTTTTTTATTATTATTATTAATATTAATAATAATAATAATAATAATAATATTATTATTATTATTATTATTATTTATTTATTTATTTATTTTTGGTTGTTTATTGCAGTATGCAGTAAACTGGGTGTTTTATTTATATTGATCGTCTTTCTTCATCCTTGTGCATTAAATCTACACTTTTATCCAAAGTGCCTTAAGTGACAATTGACGAAAGCAGATGACACTTTGCTAAAAATTATAGGTGAAAGTATTGTATCTGATTTCATAACTGTTGGTTGTCATTTAAACATAAACATTGTGTACACAAGTAAAATTAAAAGTGTTTGGGGTTAAACCTCTATTACGATAAAATCTCATTACATTTAATTTAATGCATCATGTGCTTTTTCATGCAGGAGACAAACAAAATTACAGGCAATAATCAGAAATTCATTATCAAAGTCATCAGCATGTCACCTGGAGGATGTGAACAGGGTTGTATGAAGCTCTAGTATTTGGCCCACTATTAGATAACTGACAGCACCATCTTGTGTTTCCCTTGAATAAAAAACTGTAACATGTATGAAAGAACAGGTGTAGTTTAAACATATTGGTTTTATAATAAATATGACGATTCATTTACCAAAGAATGTGAGCAGGGTTGTGTGGAGCTCTGGTACATTTCCCACAGTAAGAAAATTTACTGCGCCATCTTGTCTTCTCCTGAGAGAAAAACATTGCAACAATGAAAGTGTGACATTTACCGTAAAAAGAAATCACAATTCTGCCCGTGACACAACTTTAATTTTCAATTCAGCAATAAATGATAGACAGCTTTCTATCTGTTTTCTGCCAGTGATATTTTCATGAGAAACAGGGTTTTGTGGATCAGATGCAGGGATCTCTCTCTAACCATGCATACAACCATCAAAAATGTCTAGGTGAGAGAAGTCTTTTGAAAGGAAATGTGTAACCTGTAAACAGATGGCATCTGTGCACGTTAGTCAGAGTATGAAAAGTAACATAGAGGGTGAAAAGCGACGGATAGGTGAGCATGGCCTCAGTATCTAAACAAAAATAAAAAAAAACAGTGCAAAAACTGTTAAAAGCTAGATTAATCATTCTTATATATAAACGAAAATCCACTATTATTAAAAATATACTATACGTAAAATATACCTTTTTAATCATTGAAAAGAAGAATCCTTAAAGTGCCTTGTAAATGAAGCGAGATCATTAATTAAAACGGCTTTCTCCATATCAAAACAGAGTCTTTGTTTTTGTACAGTGCAGCTGGATTTCCTGTCACTGTGTGAGAGCACAGTAGTATAGAGCAGAGTCTGATACAGCAGCAGAGGAGATGATCAGATCCACTTGTTTTTTATCACCATCATCAATTTCAGCACTCATTCTTGGGGGTTTGTTTAAACTTAGACCTTTTCTTTGATAAATATAAAGTAAGAACTTGGGTATTGATTTTGGATATTGTCTGTACCAGTAAAGGTTGTTCCCTGTAGCAATGCTTGGTTGATATTTGCAGGACAGAGTGACATTTCTTCTTTCATCTACAACTTTATAAGTGAAACGCTGCTCTATTGAATATGCCCTGGAGTCACCTGTCATAGAGAAGAGAACATAATGATATTAACATTAACATAAGCAACAATAACTCCATATGTCACAACCACATTCTGCTGTTTTTAACACTACACACTCAGCAATCATTTATTGAACACTTTTGAGATAATACAAATTGATAACTCACATTCATGTGTCTGTAAAAGCCACAGACACATGAATACTACAGTGAACATGGTGAATGCTCTTATCTCAGGGAAAATGTCAGCATTATAAACTGCCAACATGATAAAGGTTCATGAAGCTCCACCTCACAGCATCCAGAGTCACCAGTGTTACTGACTGATTGGTGCTTCTTACTGAAACATCCTTTCATATTAGAGAAGAGAAGAGAAGAGAAGAGAAGAGAAGAGAAGAGAAGAGAAGAAAAGAAAAGAGTATTCTTATGAAAGATATATCTGAAGTGGACAGTTGTGTAGTTTTATCAGAATGGTGTCTCTATAAATGAGTTTAGCTACTAAAAGTAATCAGGGCAGGAGTAAGGATAATATTAGTGCAGTGTGTATGATAGAAGAACAGCTGTAGTTTATTTCACAAAGGTTTTATTGTGAAAATAAGGATTTATCATCAGAGAATGTGAGCCGGGTTGTGTGGAACTCTAGTACTTTTCCCACAATAAGATAAGTGACTGCGCCATCTTGTGTTCACCAAGGAGAAAAACCTTAAAACAATAATAAACATTTACTCCTACATACAGGTCATACACACATTGCTAACATATTCAAACCCAGGAGCAATTTAAAGTCAGGAATCCATCTACTGAGAGCAGCTTAAAACCACAGTCTTATATTGATATTAATTCCTCCAATTCACTGCAAGTCTAACAATGTGATGAAAGTGTGACATTTACAGTGAAAAGAAATCACACTTCAGCCCTGAACACAATTTAGCTCTGATTTCTAAGTCAGCATTACATGATAGGCAGCTCTCAGGGATGTTTTCATGAGAAAGATTTGAGGATCAGGTGCACTTCAGCAGGAATCTCTCCAGATTAATGATGGTGTGTGTGTGTGTGCTGAAGTTACTGTCAGTTTGTGGGCAGTTCTGTGTTTTCACCCCGTGTCTGTGTGGGTTTCTAAAAAACATTACAATAGGAAATTTGCTGGGATAAATTGAAGTGTAAATGAGTGTGTGAAAGGGTTTGTGCATGGTGTTCTGCAAAGGACTGATATCTTATTCAGATTGAACATGAATGCACAGAAATGACCCGTGTAGGTAAAATAATTAATGCATGTACTAACAATATATTCTTTTTATAAACATGAGAGAGAATCCTTAAAACGGGTATGTAAACTTCTCAAAATATTTCTCAGAACTTCCTTCAATACACTTTAACAAAACTGTGTCAGTGTTTTTGTACAGTGCAGCTGGATTTCCTGTCACTGTGGGCTCCAGAGCACAGTAGTATAGAGCAGAGTCTGATACAGCAGCAGAGGAGATGATTAGATCCACTTTATTGCCACGAATTTTGGCATCCATTTGTGGTGGTTTTTCGGGAATTAGAGTTCCACTCTGCATAATATTAAGAAGGAACGCAGGTTTAGATTTTAAATGTTGTCTGTACCAGTACAGGTAGATGTTTGTTGCACTTGTTTTGTATCTGCAGGACAGAGTAACATTATCACCTTCATCCTACACCTTTATAAGTGATTAGTGGCTCAATTGAATCTGCCATGAAGTCACCTGTCATAGAGAAGAGAACATAATGTTTTTAACCTTTACACAATCAAGCTCGAACTACATATATCAGGCACATAATTGTGCTTTTTATTGTTAATATCCAGAGAAAATTATTATTAAATCAGCATTTAAAATAAGAAAATAAATCTATGTATAACTCACCTACAGAGAGCCACAGGTACATGAATATAACAGTGAACATGATGAAT
>MU551563.1:28274-43864 GCA_024362625.1 Silurus asotus | reverse complement strand
CACACACTTTCTCTCTCTCTCTCTCTCTCTTTCTCACACACACACACACACACACCTTGAAATAAATCAAATAACAATACGCGGGTGACTTTGTGTGTTTGTGTGTGTGTCTGTGTGTGTGTGTGTGTGTGTGTGTTTGTGCGTGAGAGTGTGTTTGTGTGTGTAAGTGTGAGTGTAGAGGACTGTGTGTGTGTGTGTGTGTGTGTGTAAGTGTGAGTGTAGAGGACTGTGTGTGTGTGTGTGTGTGTGTGGGAGTGTAGAGGAGTGTGTGTTATGAGAACATTGTCTCTGCCTCCCGTATGAACAGTGTTAATGTTGTTTTTTGAATGATCTTGATAAAGTGAATAAACTGATCCAGAAAGGAATCATAGTTAATAACGAGTGTGTACTGGTTTCTCCCCTCAGTTCTCCTGCTATAAAATCATTTTGTGTAATGTTCCTCCTTTTATCAGTAATGAGGTAATAGTTAAAGAGCTGACTCAGTACGGGCGACCCGTCTCCTCATGAAGAAAATCCCTCTCGGCTGTACGTCACCACTGATTCAGCACTTGGTGTTTTTTAGGAGAATTGTGATTATGATCATTAATGAAGTCTTGATGAACTAAACGTGTTTTTTACAATTCAGAATTGAGATTTGATTATAACATTTTCACTTCCACTGATGCAGAAATGAAATGTTTTAAACGTGGTCAGTTTGGGCATCTTGTCTGCTCCTGTCCTGAAAGACAGAGTGACCCCGGTGTCTCCAAGCAACCAGGCAGGAAGCAGAACCTGCTGCCGAAAGCACCGTAACTGCTGCTGCACCAAGGCCCAGGGAGCGTGAGCCCCAAGCTCAGACTGTGGACCAGAGGTCCACTAACGACAGACCGACCCTAGAGAAGCCCTGCTCAGCCGAACGGAATTAGGAGAAGCCCTGCTTGGCTGAACAGGCAAGGTAAAGGACTACGGAACTGAAAAAGTCACAGTGGACTCCGGAGCCGTGCTGGAGCTGGCAGAAGCAGGCACACGGGTGCAGAGCTGTTGCCAGGAGACACCGGGCACTACAGCAGTGCAAGGAGACAGGGAGGCATGAAGATAGAATATAAGCCCCTTTTTAAAGTGCCAACAAAGAGAAAGAATCGTGGTAAGGAAAAAAAGAGACGAAGAAGGATTTAAAAGTGGATAAAGTTGAATCAGACAGTGAAGATGGCATGTCTGATTCAGTTTTCAACCAGGAGTCTCAGGAGGAACCGTTAAATGTTGTTTATAGTGCTAAAGCCATTAAAGCGTTTTTAAGAAACACTAAGTCGCAGAACCTTTTTTTCATCTTTTTTTCCAGACCGCAAACAGTTTGTTCATGATGTGAAGCATTTTAGAAGAGAAAGTGTTTTTATAAAGGTGTATCTTATCTTTTCGAGACTGGCGATGGTGATGGAGCAGATCATTCACCATGACCAGATGTACTGTGTTGTCAGCCACGTTGTCTGCATATGCTTACAGGTCGAGTGAGCATTAGAGTGTGGAATATAAAAAAAAATAAAACAGAACAATGACTTCTCAGATTGATTAAAAGAGGTTCAATAGTAAGAGTGTACAGCATACCTGAGGAGGAAAAGCCCTGCCTGATCCCTCTGTACACTCTAAAAGGAGCACATAAACCACCATTGACGTTTCACTGTACAGCACCCTGATCATGGCTATGAAACCAGGGTTGAACCTGAAGCTTTCCAGCACCTTCCACAAGTATTCATGCTCAACTGGGTCAATAGCCTGAAGACGTCTAAAATGTCACAAATTGAATATACATTATTAAATATTGACCTGCAACATGTGCAATATTTCCTTCACCAGTCTCGAAAAGATAAGATACACCTTTATTCGTCCCACAGTGGGAAAATGTCTTTGTTACAGCAGCAAAGGAAAGAAATACAAATAAATGCAAATATATAAAAAGACTATACACATACTATAATATACAGTATATACACAGTACAATGTAAATACAAATAAGGGAAGAAAAAAGTACGTATTGCACACAGATGGTATTACACGTACTGCAGGTAATATTGCACATATTTCAGGAAATATTGCACAGGGTGTCTATCTGAAGAGTCTTGAGTTTTTACTGTAGAGCACATCAAGGGCAGAAAGAGCAGGTGGATGCGGCTGGTCCCAAAGATGTCCTACAGGGGGCGAAAGCTGGTGATAAACAACCTGGTAACATCGACTCTGTGGCACAAGCTGGCATGCATGGATCCACCGCCAAACCTGCTTGCAAACATCCAGGCCCTGCTTGTGGATTTCTTCTGGCATGGTCTGCACTGGATTCCACAGAGTGTCCTTCATCTGCCCAAGGAGATGGGGGTGGGGGCTGGTTCATCTCACCAGCCTTTCGCCTCCAGTTCATCCAGAGACTCTTAACTGGGCCCAGTAGCCTGGTTTGGAGGACAGCAGCCAGTGCATATGGTGGGAGGACTGGGACTTGTCTGGAAATAAAGAAAATAAAGTAAAAGAGTCAGAACCTTGGGCTTGATTCTCCATTCTACAGGCAGATGTTGTAATGTTTTGTTATGCTATTTCACACCTTTTATTTCCAGCCAGTAGCATTATGAAAACAAAATGATTAATGGAAAATGTAGCCATTGAGTGCAGGATTCTAACCATATTGTCATGCGGGAAACGAAGGTGGGAGCCGGAGAAACAGCAAAGGCTATTCAAACAAAAAAGCGGAGCCAACACAAATACTTGCTGTGAAAGGGGTAATCCAGCATTGCGCTCCGAGAGCGCGGCCCACAATGTCCCGAACTGATGAGAGGCAGTCCGTAAATAGTGATCCACTAGTGCACTGGGAAAAGCGCGGTGCTGGGCTGGAACGAAGATAGTCTGGGATGCGCTTCGGAAGGGAAGCGCAGCAGTGGCAAGAGCAAGGAGTCCGAGGCGAACAGTCTGACACGAACCTGCACACACCAACGGGAACAAACAGAAACATACAATAAAGGACCGGGAGTGTGTGTAAAGTGAGTGTTCATATAGGTGGTGTGATAAGTAAGTAGATAGGAGTCAGGTGTGTCCCGATGCCCCAAGGCCATGAAGAGGCCTGCCCCTGGCCCGGGGAGCCGGGCGGCCAGGGTGCGAGCCGTGGAAGTCCGTCATCAGCGCAGGATCCAGCAAATCCTGACAGACCACCCAGGCCTGTTCCTCCGGGCCGTATCCCTCCCAGTCCACCAGGTATTCGAGGCGACCCCGGCGCTGATGGGAGTCTAGGATGTCATGGAGAGCGTAGACCCTGGTCTACAACATCTGGCTGGGCGGGTGCCGCAGGTTCACCTGGAGAGAGAGACACAGGTGAAACACAGGGCTTAAGACACGTCGCTGGTCCAACCGGTCACCTTGAATGGCCCGATGAACTGGGGGCTCAGCTTGCTACAGGGTAGCCTCAGCCTGATTTTCCTCATGGACAGCCACATCAGAACGGAAACGCGGTGCTGCCAGTCGCCTTTCGGGAGGCCGAAGTTCCGGAAGAAATGATGGAAGAGAGTTTCTGCGGTCTTAATGGCAGTTGGCGACCTTTCAAAGGGGAAGAAGTGGCAGGCCTTGGAGAACCGATTCACCGCCAATAGGATGCAGGTGTTACCCTCCGACCTGGGCAGGTGGGTAACAAAGTCCTTTAGGTCCCTTGAGTAGATCATGATGTCATTGATGTACACCATGACGTACCTCTGGAGGTATGGCCGAAACACCTCATTCATGAAGCCCTGGAAGACTGCTGGAGAGATGAAGGTGGTCTTCCACTCGTCTCCCTTCCTGAGCCGCACCAGGTTGTACGCGCTGCGGAGATCGAGTTTCGTGAACACTTAGGTCCTCAAGTGCAGATGGCACCAGCGGAAGGGGGTAAGGGAGGAGGACGACCTGAGTGTTCAGCCGCCTGTAGTCGATGCAGGGACGAAGCCCGCCGTCCTTCTTTTCCATGAAAAAGAAGCTGGAGGCTGCCGGGGAGAAGGATTGTGTGATAAACCCCTGGTGGAGTGCTTGCTGGATATACTCCTCCATCGCTCATTGTTCGGGAGCCGACAGGGGATACACCCAACCCTTGGGCAGCTTTGAGGGGGCTGTGGCTTCCTCCACTCGAGTGGCACCCACAGTGGCCCTGTGGTTACTGGATGGCAGCTGTGTGAGGCAGTGCTCCTTACAGTGAGGGCTCCACTTAAGGATGTCGCAGGGGTCCCAGGAACACCTCGGGGCATGTTGCTGTAGCCACAGCCTCCCTAGGATCACGCTGACATTGGAGCTCTCCAGCACCCAGAACTGAATCTCCTCCTGATGATACAATCCCACCTGCAGCGTGATGATGGGTGCGCACTACTTTACCCAACCCCAGCCCAGTGAACGTCCCTGGATGTTTATACATCTATAGAGGGGGCAGAAAGAATCCTCTTTCTAAAAAATCAGCACTACTTTAAAAAACAGCAATTCAGAAGAGATTTTGTTTCTAGATAAGGATTTTATTTGTACAGAAAACGATCAATTAGATAGAAATCACTTAGAATCACATAATACTAAGATCAGGCAGTAAACATGGGCCTAAAGCAGGGATAATGTTTTATCGATTTCAAGCAAACTTCTTTAAAAACTTTTAAATTGTCCCAGTTGGTTTTTCTGATCGTAGCTCTGTTATTTGTCATGTTTCTGTTAATCCTGTGAAATCAAAAAGTGCTTACTAGCGCTTACTGGCACTTTTACACATCATTGTTAAATGAAAAAAAATTGTTGATCTGTATACTGTGTATGATGTCGTTACAGGATGCAGAAAAACTAGTTCATGCTTTTGTTACTTCTAGATTAGACTACTGTAACGCTTTACTGTCTGGGTGTGCGAGTAAGTGCATAAATAAGCTTCAGTTAGTCCAGAATGCAGCAGCAAGAGTCCTCACTAGATCTAGAAAATATGATCACATCAGCCCTGTTTTAATCATCTACACTGCTCCCAATTACATCTCACACTGATTATAAAATACTACTACTGACGTATAAAGCACTTAACGCTCTCACGCCGCAGTATCTGAGTGAACTTCTGTACCAGGATGATCCTCCACGCCTACTTAGATCAAAAGGTGCTGGCTATCTGTTGGTTCCTCAAATAATGAAGACTACAGCAGGGGGCAGATCTTTTTCTTATAAAGCCCCACAGTTATGGAACAACCTTCCAATCAATGTTCGGGACTCAGACACAGTCTCAGTGTTCAAGTCGAGGTTGAAAACGTATTTATTTAGTGGAGTCTTTACATTAGATTTTTCTTAGGTAAAGGCGCAGATCTGGAGGGAGCATGGATATGGAGTGTTTGCTGAACTGGGATATTTGGATGCTGTCGTCCCCTCACATTCACACGTTCACTCAGGTTTGTTGACGGTGGTATGGTGGGTCGTCTCTTATCATACACCAATAGGGACACTTAATAATCTATATCTTTCTCTCTCTCTCTCTCTCTCTCTCTCTCTCTCTCTCTCTCTCTCTCTCGTTTGTGTTAAACATGCTCCTGAGAGGTTCCTGTAAAGGTTTGGGTTGCCATGGTGAGGATTCGCTTCCATGCGTCGTGATGTAGCAAATCCCCCCACCCCCCCCGTCTTCACACACACCATTTCCAGAATCCCGTTTTTCTCGATCGCTTAGCTTAGCTTCGATCTCGATGTTTACTTACAAAGAACATATTTACGTTTAATCACCACATTATCTGTGTAAAGCTGCTTTGAGACAATGTTCATTGTTAAAAGCGCAATACAAATAAAAATGAATTGAATTGAATATATTAAGTTTTGGAACAATTTTAAAGAACAAAAACTTTGACTCCTTACAGCAATGGTGGGATTGTGGCAAAGTTTATATCCAACAATTGTGTGAAGAGTTTACTCTCAATGTCACTAAGAAAATAGCCAACACAATAAAAAACTAGAAAATAATTTATTTATTAAGTTAAGCACTTATACACATACACTATATAAAATATAGCACTTATTAAATACATTATCATCTACTGGGAATGAAAATCAACTTCAGGTTGCAGGTCTCGCTGATTTGTTGTGGTACAGAGGTTACTAACAACACCTTTTTTAGAGACCTACCAAAAATAAATGAAGATTCAAACAAATTATATCACCAACAGAACCACATTGTGCACTAATGAGCATGGACAATGGGAAATCTCCAGGTATAGACGAAGTACCTGTTGAATTTTATGAAACCTTTTGGTCAAAACTTGGTGAAGATCTTCTGCTAGTTCTAAATGACAGCTTAAAAATAGGCATTCTGCTACTCAGCCTCAGAAGAACTGTCATTTCACCCAAGAAAGGCGACCTCCAGAACATAAGCAACTGAAGGCCAATCTCTTTATTATGTGCAGAATATAAAATACTGTTATAAAGTGAGTAAAGTAATAAGTCAAGTAATACATCCTGATCAAACATACCGCAGACCCAATAGATCAATACTCCACAACATCTCACTAGTCAGAGACATCCTAGAAGTCTCAAAGCTATCAGGAATCGATGTCAGGGTACAGCCACTGAAGTGATGAGCCTCCATGTCTGTTGTAAAAGTTCCGGTTGAAAGGGCACGCTGGCGCGTTTTGGCTGCCGCTCCTTCTCCCTCGTTTATTTTAATTTTAATTTTAGTAGTTTTTGGTCGCACAATTTGCGTATTTTTGCGTGATGTGGATTCATGTTTCACATGTTGGATTACTGCCTTTTTCTCTGAGTGCTGTTTACTGGATTTTACTGTTTTGCTGCCTGGTCCAGGACGTACAATGTTGGTCTGGTTTCTTTAGATCAAGAAAAAGCTTTGGCCAACACCTACGGTGCACTTTAGAAGCTTTTGGTTTCAGTCAGAGTTTTGTGAGTATTATCCAGGCGATGTACTGTAACAGTGAGAGTCTACTGAAAATCACAGGTGGTTTGAGTGCTGCTTTTAACCCAGAGAGGGTTAGACAAGGATGTGCAATGTCAGGAATGCTGTACTCTTTGGCCATCGAGCCGCTGTTGCACAAAATAAGAAAGGACCCAACTGGTCTCCAATTATCACAATGTAAACACTCTTTTCATCTTTCTCCATATGCCGATGATGTAATGATTTCAATTTCTGAATTTGACTATGTTAAAAGACTAGAATGTATTGTTTAGGCTATTTCTTAGCTATCTCTTCTGCAAAAGTCAACTAGAAAAAAGTTAAGCCTTGTTGAGAATTGAAAAAAGGCTATCCCATGCTACCAGGGGATTTAACATGGAACAGAGGTGGAGTAAAATACCTTGGAGTGTTTCTGGGTAATGTTGACTTCACCCAAAGAAATTGGGAGACAACACTTGAGATCATTAAAGGACGTTTACAGAAGTGGAAATGGCTTCTCCCTCAAATGTTATATCGAAGACGCACACTCATAACCAACAACCTGGCAGCATCCTGCATGTGGCACAAAGTCGCCTGCATGGACCCTCCAGCTGGACTTTAAAAGATTCAACGTGAAATTGTAAACTTTTGTTCTGTTTCTACATAAATCTAAGGGAGGTCAAGAACTCATTCACCTGGCCAGCAGAGGAGCAACATACCGCCTCCAGTTCATTCAAAAGTTCCTGACAAACACCCAAAATCTGACATGAAATCCATTATCCCAAACCATTCTACACTGAGTGGATGGACTGGGACTTGATGTTCTCAATGGACTGTACTTCTCTGGACTTTAATGAAATACCCTCTTTCTATCAGAGTCTTTCCAAAGTATGGATGTTTTTTAAACACCAGTTGGTGAGCATGAGGACCTTCCTCTATTAGTTGCTGAAAGAACCAATCATCTTTGAAGCTCGTCTGGACATGTCAGGAAATTATCTCTCTGGACTCAAAGAGCTTCTTCTCTCTAAATGTTCCTTTCAACTAAATGACATCATCAACAAAGCAGGCCCAGGCCTTGAAGATGCAGACGTTGTTTCAGCACACTCTAAACCCACAAGAGAAAGAGCTAATTGTGCACCTAAATAAAGGAATAGAGTTTGGGTGCTACAGTCCCTGATGCTACTGACGTCTTCCCGGACATGATTATGACACCTGCACTTAAGGAATCAAGCCAAAGAAGTCCACTACTAAACTAAACCTGGGACAATATAAAACTGTAAATCTTTGTACGTTTAATGGAAAAGTCATCTACAGAAAGACTGTAAAGAGGCAAGTCTTTGCCTCATTTTGCCTCGGACTGCGGCAGTCTGTGCTAGAGCTGCCTGAGGCAAAACAACACCCTCTGCGGGGGCCTGAAGTGGAGCGACGCCCTCTGCGGAGGTCTGTGCTAGAGCTGCCTGCGCTGGCAGAGGCAGGCACAGAGGTGCAGAGTGACCGCCTGGAAACACCAGACACCACACCAGTGCAGGGGGATGGGGGAGACATGGACATGGTCGATGCGCCCGCTTTTAAAGTTCCCAATAAGAGGATAAAACATAATAAGTGACAGGAGTACAAACAGGCAAAAAAAAAGACACAAAGGTGGAGGAGCGAGAATCAGACAGTAATGACTGCATGTCAGACTCGGTTTTAGCTTTTTATTCTCAGGAGGAGCAGATTAGTATGGTTAATAGTGCAGAGGAACACCAAATGGCAGAAGAATGGCAGAATGTCACATTGGAAGAGTTTTTCCCCGACCATAAACTGTTCATTTACAACGTTAAGTTCTTCAGAAGAAAAGGAGCATTTTTTGATGTTGAACTTTTCCATCTAAAGAAACTGATAACTAGAGAGAACAGGTAAAACTCTGACGATGAATAATGTGTAGTTTTTTTATGTTCGAGTGTTTTTTGCCCAACGTTCAGTTTTATTTATTTTAATGATTGGAATTAGTTTAGCGATCTTAAATATTAATGAAGCAAGAGAGCAGAACAAGAGACCTAAGCTATATGGACTTTTAAAGCAAAAGCACATTGATGTAGCCATGCTGCAATAAAACCACAGCGACATCAGCAATGCTGCTGATTGGATGAAGGAGTGGGAGGGGTTAGTGATTTTAAGTCATAACACATCGCTTAGTGGTGGAGTTGCTTTGCTCTTTGCTCGCAGTTTTATTTTCTGTTCTCATGCAGTTGAAGAGATATTTAATGGGAGGCATGTGTGTACGCTCACACCAATGCAGTGGAGGGGATGGTTTTTAGACACATTGAACAGTGTGATCTCAGACTGCAACACTGCAGAGATTCTGATTCTGGTTTGAGATAATTTAGATTGGAACCATGTAGAACCTGATGTAGCTTCCCATAAGCGTCTGAGGGAGATGATGGAGGCCCACGAGTTAAGTGACATATGGAGAATTTATAATAAGAACAAAAAACAGTACACCTGGGCCCATGCCATGGATAACACGCTCTCCCTGGCAAGACTAGATTGTTTTTATGGTTTTAAACACCAGTTGACACTTTTTACAAAATGTTTTCTTGATCCAGTAGGTATCTCTGACGATAGCATGTACTATCACCAAAGAGAACATTAAACCTAAGAGCCTACTTGCATTTTAACACTACACTTGTAGAAGACGCAAATTTTAGAGAGTCTTTTACATATTTATGGAATTGATTTAAATCTGAGAAGGCAGCTTTTAGCTCACTTCAGCTGTGGTGGGATTTTACAAAAACACAAATCAAAGTATTTTGTCAACAATACACTCTTAACATCAAAGGAGACATTGTTAGATCCCTGAAAGCCTTGAGATAGAATTAATGGAACTCCAGCATTTGCAGGCCACCAGAAAATGGAGGACACATTGAAACCCTCAAAAGAAAATAAGGCAAAATTAACAACCTGTCAGACTTCACAGCACTGGGGGCACTTTAAACTACAACTCAGAAGGGTGCTCCTTCTAAGTTCTTTTTCAGTTTAAAGCAAAAGAATGGACAAAAAAAGATTCATACATGTTGTGCGAACTAAATCAGGGGATCTCCTATTGGAACCTACTGAAATTCCAAAGCAGACAGTAAGCTTCTATTCAAAGCTGCACAGTAGTGAGTGGTCAGAGGCACAAGTAGTGAAGGACAGCTTCCTCATGGACCTGCCAAAGCTCTCTAAGCAAGCAGCCAGAAAGTTGGTCAGGGAGCTGTTGCTGGAGGAACTCCATGAGTTCCTCAGTTATAGATGGTCTCCCTGTCGAGTTTTACAAGACATTCTGGGCTGTTATAGGGCAGGACATGCTGGATGTCCTACGGGACAGTGTACAGAGAGGTGAGCTCCCGCTGAGCTACAGGAGGGCGGTCCTGACCCTGCTACTGAAAAGGGGAGACCTGACCCACCTGATGAACTGGCGCCTGGGTGTCACTACTGTACACTGACTGCAAGCTACTCTTAAAAACATTAGTCACACGCACAGTTGAAGGACTGAACTGCTCTACAGAGTTTGTGTTAAAGTTCTGAATATGAAGAAGCTGAGTGGGAGGGTAGAAAACCCATGGAGAAGTGTTCAGGGTTTTAATGCTGATTTTAAACCAGAGAGGAGACACTGTACAAACCACTATTACCAAAAAGAGCTGCGAGCTCCAGTGGAAGATTTTACATGGTATCATCTCTGTGAACTCTTTTATTAGTATTTTAAACCCTGATGTTACACCTGATTGTCCTTTGTGTTCACAGAGAGAAACAGTTTTTCATGCATTTATTCACTGCTCCAGGTCGCTGTCACTGTGTTTTTACGGAGCATTTTATTTTAGCAATAATTTCTAAGGACTCAAAGGAAAGACTCGGGTCAATAATCACACCGAGGTCTTTGATTGCTGTACACACTGAAACAGAAACACCATCCAGAGATGCTACAGAATTGGGAAGTTTACTTCTAGCTGCATGTGGTCCTAGTAAAAGTACTTCTGTCTTATCTGAGTTGAGCAGAAGAAAGTTACCAAGCATCCACTGTCTAATGTCCTTTACACACTCCCCAACATTGTTAAGCTGATCTCGCTCATCTGGCTTTGCTGAAATATACAGCTGTGTATCATCAGCATAGCAATGGAAGCGAATCCCATGTTTATGTATAATTTCACCCAAAGGCAGCAGATATAAAGAGAAAAGCAGTGGGGCTAAGACAGATAATTGCGGAACACCAAAGTTTACCTTAGAGAGTGTGGAGAACTCACCATCATCAACAATCTGATAGCGATCAGTCAAATAAGACCTGAGCCAGGAGAGAGCTGCTCCCTTTATTCCAACAATGTTCTCAAGTCCAGCAAGCAGGAGATGATGATCAATGGTGTGAAAAGCTGCACTGAGGTCGAGCAAAACAAGTTAAGAGACAAAACCCTAATCAGAGGCCAATAACAGTCATTTACCACCTTAACTAGTGCCGTCTCTGTGCTATGATGAGGCCGAAATCCTGACTGATACATTTCATAAATGTTGTTCCTCAGTAGATGTGAGCAGAACTGCTGTGCTACAACCTTTTCTAGAATCTTGGAGATAAAGGAGGTTTGATATTGGACTGTAGTTGCACAGCTGACAGGGTGAAGGTCAGGTTTACCATGTTTACAGGTTTTAGAGTTTATTCAAGAGTTTAATATTTTTAGAACAGGTTCAATTACCTATGGAATGATCTGTTCAAAGAAACTTGTAGGTCGAGGGATCGAGAATGCAATTTAATAATTTTGATAAAGAAATAAATTAAATTGTCGTTCTCTTGAACAGGAGTAAAACTTTGTAATTGATTGTCTGTTAAAATTACACTGCTGTCTACAGGGTTATTTATAAAGTAGTTTTATAACAGACAGTCAGGTTCTATTTGAAGCTGTATAGCAGTGTTACGTCACGGGCACAGGAGGTGGAGGAGAGCTTCCTTAGTAACCTGGGAAAGCTCTCAGAGTTAGTGGCCAAGGAGTTGGATGGAAAGCTGACACTGGCCGAGCTTTGGGAGGCTCTCCAGCGCATGGCGAACAGATGGGTGCCAGAAAAAATGGTCTTTCTGACGAGTTCTTCAAGGTGTTCTGAGCAACAATAGGGCAGGACGTGCTGAAGGTCCTACAAGACAGTGTAAAGGGTGGTCAGCTCCCAGTGAGCTGCAGAAGAGCCATCTTGACCCTGCTGCTTAAAAAGGGAGACCTGACCCATCTGAAAAACTGGCGCCTTTTGTCACTACTGTGCACTGACTGCAAACTGTTGTCAAAAGCACTAGCCTCGAGACTGACGAAAGTGATAAAGCAAATCATTCACCATGACCAAATGTACTGTGGACCTGGTAGGTCGATATTTGATAACGTGTACATAATTTGTAACATTTTGGATGTCTCCAGGCTAAAAGACTGATCTGATTTTCCTAGACCAGGAAAAGGCTTTTTATTCGGGTTGAGCATGAATACTTATGGGGGGGGTGCTGGAAAGCTTTGGGTTCAACCCTGGTTTCAAAGCCATGATCAAGGTGTTGAACAGTGAAATTGAGAGTGTACTGGAGGTTAATGGTGGTTTATGTGCTTCTTGTAGAGTGTACAGAGGGATCAGGCAGGGCTTTTGAATGTCAGGAATGTTGTACACTCTAGCAATCAAACCTCTTTTAATCAATCTGAGAAATTGTCTTTCTGATTTCTATTTTCCACACTCTAATGCTTCACTCTACCTGTCAGCATACGCAGATGACGTGGCTGTAATGGTGGGATCCCAGGCTGATGTAAATATTTTAATTGATGTTTTAGACGACTTTGAGCTTTTATCATCAGTGAAAGTAAATTGGGGAAAAAGCGAAGCAGTTAAGTTGAGGAGTGGGGAGGTGGGGAGTCAAGGTTTGGTGCGGAAAATAGGTGGTTTTAATACATGGCTGTCTACCTGGGGAGTCATGAGTTTTTAAGATGGGAAGGCACTGTAGAGCATATCAGAGGCAGACTGAGCAGGTGAAAGTGGCTGGTTTCAAAGATGTCCTACAGGGGAGAACGCTGGTGATCATCGTCTCTCTGGCATAAACTGGCATGCGTGGATCCCCTACCAAACCTGCTAGCAAATATCCAGGCCCGGCTCTTTGATTTATTTTGGGATGGTCTGCACTGGATTCTGCAGAGTGTCCTCCAAAAGCCCAAGGAGGTAAGGGGGACAAGGGCCGGTTCATCTCGCCAACTGCAGCCTTTTGCCTCCAGTTTATCCAGAGACTCTTAAACAGGCCCTGGAACGTAGTGTGGAGAACAGCAGCAAGTGAACTCTTGCACATGAGGGGGATCACTGGGGCTGGACAAAACTTCTAATGGACACAAACATGCTGAATGTCCCTGGATTACCCATTTATACCGCAGACTTTTTTAAACACAGACTTAAAAAAAAAGGGATCAAATGCTGCTGAACACTACACTGGCTGCTGGAGGAGCAGGATGTATAGGACTCCAGTCCCTGTGTGTCGATAACCAGCTCCTACACCGCTGGAGGTCCACACTAACAGCAGAGGAGCGTGTTTAGCTGAAGGACTATGAAATCGGCGAGACCAGTCAGACAAAGGAGGAACCCTTTCCTCAGCTGGACATCGCTCCTGACCTTGAAGAGTGTGGCGGTTCCCCTCCTGGAGTGCAGGGGTGAAGGGGAGATGAACTTAGGGACAGTGACGGGGAAGCTGCTCTACAGGGCCTGTGTTAAGGTTTTAAATAAGAAAAAAACTGAATGGGAGGGTGGACCCCCAATGGAGAAATGTTCTTGGTTTTAAAGATGATATTAAAGCAGAGTGGAGACACTGTACAAACCACCGTTAACCAAAAACACTGCCGAGCTCCAGTGGAGGATTTTACACTGCATCATCCCTGTGAACACTTTTATTAGTATTTTAAACCCTGATGTTCTGCAGGACTCCGTTCTGTTCACAGAGATAAACTGTTTTTCACACTTTTACTCACTGTTCCAGGTTACAGTCACTTTTTGTGCTTTTAAACATATTTTAAGTTTCTTTAATGTGAATTTTTACTCTTCAGTGTTTTATTCTTGGTTTAAAGTAGGTCAGGAGAAACACGTTTATGTGCCAACTTACTATTTGTATTTTTGGGGGCATTGAAAATGGCCACATACCTGAGAAGAAAGAACAAAGTGACACAAAATGCTGACTACGACACAATTAGAATCTTCTCCAGACTGATGAAATCCAGGCTCTTGGTTGATTTAAATGTGTAGAAGAGTGTGGGGGACGTAAAGGTGTTTGAGGCTGTGTGGTGTTGTGGAGAAGCTCTGTGTTCTTTAAAAGAGGAAGAACTGCACTTTGCACCAGAACTAGGCTAAATGATTACACACACACACACACACACACACACACACACACACACACACACACACACACACACTTCTTCTTCCAGCTGCTCCCATTAGGGGTCTCCACAGCATATACCCCCCTGCCCTCTACATCTGTCTCACACCCTCTACCTGCATGTCTACACACACACACAACATTTAACTGTCATTGATAAATAGATATAAATAAAATCATTTTATTTGTTTCATTATTTATTTTCGATTTACATAATCAACAGGTCAACTTGATGACCTCTGGCATTTAATGTCTTGTGTCAAATAAAGATTACAAAAGGTAAATCTCTCTCCCTTGCTCTCTCTCTCTCTCTCTCTCTCTCTCCCTCTCTCCCTCTCTTTCCCTCGCTCTCTTTCTCTCTCTCTCTCTCTCTCTCACTCTCACTCTGTCAGACTGTCTGTGTGTCTCCCTAGAGAGAGTAATAAAGGGAGTTGACTGTATACACACCCTTGCACACACGCACACACACACACACACACACACACACACACACACATACAGCAGTTGTTCTCTTTCCCGTATCTCTACAAATATCTGCCTGTTTTAAGACCCACAGAGGCTGGTCAACTCTTTAATAACAAACATGAAACATTCCACAAAAATACACACACACACACACACACACACACACACACACACACACACATATACATATCAAACATATCAGAGGAAACTCCCTCTTCCCAAAACAATGAGACTGGAATTCTGGTGTGTGTGTGTGTGTGTGTGAGACCCAGCCATTAGAGTTGCAAAAGTCATGTGACTCTCAGTGTTGGTCTCAAGCCCGAAAAAATGTGGAGGGTTTTGTTATGAAGGACATCCAGTGTAACACATGCGCCAAATCTAATATGCGAATCACGAATCAGAATTTCGTAGCGGATCGGTCGAGGCCCGAGTTCCCAACAACCACCACAGGAATCATTAACAAAAGGGTACCGGTGGAAAATGGGCTGCTGTTGGCTGAAGGAGGAGAAGGAGAGGAGGAAGACGTCTACAGAGACGGCAGGGAAAGGAGAAGTGGAGGAGAAGTGGAGGAGAAGTGGAGGAGAGTAGAGGTTCAGGTTGGTACTTTAAATGTTGGTACTCTGACTGGTAAAGAGAGAAAATGAAGTGGTAGAAGGTGAACGTAGGAATGAAAGATTGGTGATTGGGGCAGACTTTAATGGGCATGTAGGTGAAGGGAACAGAGGAGATGAGGAGGTGATGGTAGGTATGGTTTTAAGGAGAGGAATGTGGAAGAGCAGATGGTGGTAGATTTTGCTAAAAGGATGAAATGGCAGTGGTGAACACTTATTTTAAGAAGAAGGAGGATCATAGGGTGACGTATAAGAGTGGAGGAAGGTGCACACAGGTGGA
>MU551563.1:13841-28121 GCA_024362625.1 Silurus asotus | reverse complement strand
GGTCTGTAGGATGGTTTTGGAGGCGAAGAAGAAGAGGAGGAGAGTGAGGACTGAAAGAAGAATAAGATGGTGGAAACCGAAGGAGGAAGACTGTAGTGTGAGGTTCAGGGAAGAGGTCAGACAGGAGAGGTGCTGGATGATTGTGGAACTACTGCAGGAGTGATGAGGGAGGCAGATAGAAAAGTACTTGGTGTAACATCTGGAAAAGAAAAGAAGATAAAGAGACATGGTGGAATGAGGAAGTGCAGGAGAGCAGAAGGAGAAAGAGGTTGGAGAAACAGAATTGGGATCGACAGAGTGATGAGAAAAGTAGGCAGGAGAACAAGGAGCTGCAGCAGCAGGTTAAGAGGGATGTGGTAAAAGCAGAGGGAAAGGCAGATGAGGAGCAGTAGGAGAAGTTGGACACTGAGGAAGGAGAAAAGGATTTGTAGCGATTGTCCAGGCAGAGGAACCGAGCTGGGAAGGAGGTGCTGCAAGTTGGAGCAGTAAAGGATGGAGATGGAAATGTGTTGACTAGTGAGGAGAGTGTGTTGAGAAGATGGAGGGAGGATTTTGAGCAGCTATTGAATGAGGAAAATTAGAGAGAGAGAAGGTTGGATGGTGTGGAGATGTGAAGAGGGATGTAGATAGGATTAGCAAGGAGGAAGTGAGAGCAGCGATTAAGAGGATGAAGAGTGGAAAGTCAGTTGGACCAGACGACATACCGGTAGAAGCGTGGAGATGTTTAGGAGAGATGCAGTGGAGTTTTTAACCAGATTGTTTAACAGAATTTTGGAAGGTGAGAAGATGCCTGAGGAATGGAGAAGAAGTGTGCTGGTACTGATCTTTAAGAATAAGGGAGATGTGCAGACCTGCAGTAACTACAGGGGAATAAAGTTGATCAGTCACACCATGAAGTTCTGGGAAAGAGTAGTGGAAGCCAGGCTGAGAGAAGAGGTGACCCTCTGGGAACGATCTGTGAGTTTGGACATGTGCAGAGGAGGGACATGGTGTAAATCAGTAGGAGAATGCTGAGGATGGAGACACCAGGAAGGAGGAAAAGAGAAAGACCAAGGAGGAGGTTTATGGATGTGGTGAAGGTAGACATGCAGGTAGATGGTGTGAGACAGATGTAGAGGGCAGGGGGGTATACGCTGTGGAGACCCCTAATGGGAGCAGCTGGAAGAAGAAGTGTGTGTGTGTGTGTGTGTGTGTGTGTGTGTGTGTGTGTTTGTGTTTATCATTAGATAGATAGATAGATAGATAGATAGATAGATAGATAGATAGATAGATAGATAGATAGATAGATAGATAGAGAGATAGATATGCAAACCCGATTCCAAAAAAGTTGGGATGCAGTACACATTGTGAATAAGGAAAGAAATGCAGTAATTTACAAATCTTATAAACTTTAATTCTGATCACAATAGAATAGAGATCAAATATCAAATGTGGAAAGTGAGACATTTTGAAATGTCATGATAAATTATTGTCTCATTTTGGATTTCATGAGAGCTACACATTCCAAAAACGTTGGGACAGGCAGCAATTAGAGGCCGGAAAAGTGAAATGAACATATAAGGAACAGCTGGAGGAGCAAATTACAACTTATTAGATCAACTGGATTGGGTATAAAAAGATCCTCTCAAAGTGGCCGTGTCTCTCAGAAGTCAAGATGGGCAGAGGATCACCTGTTCCCCCAAGGAAGGTTTATCCAAGTTCTAGAACAACATCTGCTCCATCCAGACGTCGTCTCTTTCAGGGAAGACCCTGCATTTTCCAACATGACAATACCAGACCACATCCTGCATCAATTACATCATCATGCTGTGTAGAAGAAGAATCCGGTACTGAAATGGCCAGCCTGCAGTCCAGATCTTTCACCCAGAGAAAACATTTGGTGCCTCATAAAGAGGAAGATGATAGAAGAAGACCTGAGACAGTTGAGCAACTAGAAGCCTGTATTAGACAAGAATGGGAGAACATTCCTATTCCTAAACTCGAGCAGCTTGTCTCCTCAGTCCCCAGACGTGTACAGACTGTTAGACGTTATCACATTTGATTTCTGTTTATTTTTATAGGAATCTCTGACATTCAGGAGAAAAACCTTCAAACTCTACATGCAGTTCACATGAATCTGATGAAGCCCAAATGAAGTTCATTGTTTCTGTATGTCTCCACATCTGACTGCTGACACTGACGGAGAATAATCTCTCATACTTCTTCACATATCTGCGTCAAAATTTCACCTGTCGGTATGAGAACATCCTCAAACTGAGGAATGAGTGCAGAGGGCCTGATAAACAGTGCCCCATGTACAACTGAATAAACAAAATCATTTAGTTAAGAAAAATGTTATGTTCATTTATTTTTAATTAATAAAATCAAAATAAATTATTTTGTCAAATTTTTACTTCTCAGTTGTAATATGGAAATAATTTAATAATTTCTATGTTAACTGGCCTGCAGGTGCTCTCTGATATGCTGGAGTTGTATTCCTGCTTCATTCCAACAGTGTTCCCTGGAGAAACTCTGGAAGCTCTGACTAGGATGAAGCTCTTAATGCAGAACTGTGTTTGTGCAGTTCCAGATCTGTCCACTAGATGGAGACAAGTAAACAATAAAAGTGATAAAAGACCTGTAAATAATTACAAATAACGGTGTGTTCTGAGTGTAAGTGTGTAGATAAGGAAAACAAGATCTACTATTTCTGTAATGAAACACACACACACACACACACACACACACACACACACACACACACACACACACACACACATAATGTGACACTTTAATTGCATGCCACTTGACTCCCTTAAGTCATATGACATCTGATGGATCTGGAACTATTTAACCAGCAGCAGAAACCATATTCCATCTCGCTAAAAGTGTCCAGAAATGAAAAAGTTTCTTTGGACTTAAAAGATTTGTGTCAAGGCTGTTAAAACAGATCTGTAGAATAGAGAAAGGTCCCTTAATTCTGCTTTGCACAGTCCATGGTGTTGAACACAGGAGTCTTTGTGCAGCTTAAAGTCTGAAGGTCCTGTTTCTGTTTCCAAAGTCCATCAGACCCTGACCCTGACCCCCCTCCTGGACAGGGAGGTCGAGTGAAGCAGCTTGTATCCAGGGCTGTCTGCCCCAGAATTCTTCTGTAATGCCTAAAGAATGCTGCTGGGGGATCCAGAACACTTGTTTTGTTCCACAATACTCGACCCCTGTATGAAAACCGAGGTAGCACCCTGGACCATCGAGACAACCTTTTCAACATTTTCTCCACCCTGCCCTCCCAGTTTTTCTGTATGTAGTCTTCTGTCCCTAGATGTATACCTAGAATCTTTAGACCTTCCCTTCCCCACTTGACTCCACCTGGAAGTACTGGAGTCTTTTAGCTGGTGAAGTAGCGGCTCAATTGCCAATGAGTACAACTGAGCTGATAGACAGCCCTGCCTGATGGCCCTGTGCCCCTGGACTGGGTATCTTAGCCCAAACCCCCACCTCCATCAATGCAGCAGCTCTAGTATAGAAAAGTTTTAAATTCATTTGACTGCTCCGGCTATGCTTTGTCTTTTTTGTTTATTTTAGATATTTATTATCATATGTACCATTTTCTTTATAGAAGATGGTCATCATTACATATGACAGAGCCACTCATATCACTCACATCATTGGTGTACAATCCAATCACCTTTCGCCGTTTTTGAACCCGGACCCATGCTGGCCGAGCGAGATCCCAAGGAAGAACAAAGGACGCGACTCGAATCGGCGTCTACGAGGGAAACGACCTGACGTCAGGAACAGGCTGAGGACATCAATCAGAACCGGACCACGCAATCCAGCCGGCCGAGTTTTTCTTCGATTCACCGCATGGACAGAACACTGGAGTCAGGGAGGTCAAGGGAAGGAGGAGTGTGTCTGATGGTGATCAGCCACTGGTGTCACTACGGCTTGTTCGCTCATCAGGGATAAACACACACTATTCACCTTGACTGTTGATTTCTGTAAAGCTGCTTTGAGACAATGTCTGTTGTGAAAAGCGCAAAAGAAATAAACTTGACTTGACTGGTGTGACAGCACGAACATCGTTCCCCTTTCACGCACCTGCACGTGTGGAACTACTGACCATCATATGCCGTTTATATTCCACCTCAAGCGGACACAGACACGGCAGTATGGGATTTACATAAGACACTAACGCTACACCAAACACAGCATCAGGACGCTGCGCTCATTGTGGTGGTGGACTTTAACATACCAACCTCAAGCGCATACTACCGAACTTTCAGCAGCACATCACCTGGGCACTGGACCACTGCTACACACCATTCAAAAACAGCTACAAGGCTCAATCACGTCCACCGTTTAGGAAATCGGGCCATGCCGCCATCTTCCTAATGCCTGTATACAAACAAAGGCTGAAACAGGAAGCTCTGGTTTCAGAGGGAGGTCCTGCACTGGACTGACCAATCGGTGGCCGCTCTGCAGGACGCTTTAGATGATGCAGACTGGGACAGCTCTGATGATGTCAACAGGTTTACAGAAGCGGTTGTGGGATTTATCGGGAAAATAGCAGATACGGTAAAGAAAACCACCATCAGAACGTTTCCCAACCAGATGCCGTGGGTGAATAAAACCGTCCGCGACGCTCTGAGATCCTGCTTCGCTGTCTTCAACACGGGGACATGGACGAGTACAAGACTGTATCTTACAGTGTAGGCAGTTCCAACATGGTGGCTCTAGGAGTCTGTGGCAGGGACTAAGAAACATCACGGACTATAGAACACCATCCTCTAGAATAGGGAATGTGGACGCTTCTCTGGCAGACAAGCTAAACATCTTTTACGCTCGCTTCGAGGCTGCAGCCAACCACGCTAGCAGCGCTAGCACAAACAGCATGCACGCTGAGAGAGCTGGTGAGGCGAACACGTTCACCATCTCAGAGCATGATGTTTCGTGGGCATTTAAGAGAGTGAATACCAGGAAGGCAGCAGGACCAGATGACATCACAGGTTGGGTTTTGAAAGCTTGCACTGACCAACTAGCACCGGTGTTCACTGAGATATTCAACCTTTCACTGGAACAGTCTGTTGTCCCCTCATGCTTCAAACAGTCCACCATTGTTCCTGTCCTGAAGAAAGGCCCAGCCCGCCTGCCTCAATGACTACCGCCCTGTAGCCCTGACCTACAGAGCAATAAAGTGCTTCGAAAGACTGGAGACTTTATCACTGCGACACTACCAGACACACTGGATCCTCTACAGTTCACTGTAGTTTCTGCTGTGAGGTTCTGCTGTAAGTTTCTGCTGTGAGGTTCTGCTGTAAGTTTCTGCTGTGAGTTTCTGCTGTGAGGTTCTGCTGTAAGTTTCTGCTGTGAAGTTCTGCTGTGAAGTTCTGCTGTGAGGTTCTACTGTGAGGTTCTTGTAGAAAAACAATGTTGTTGTTTTTATTAAAGATGTGTGTGTAATGCTGCCCTTTTCCTATGATCTCAATTCAATTCAATTCATGTTTATTTGTATAGCGCTTTTAACAATGAACATTGTCTCAAAGCAGCTTTACACAGATAATGTGGTGATTAAATGTAAATATGTTCTTTGTAAGTATGTTTGTCCCTGATGAGCAACTGTGGCAAGGAAAAACTCCCCGAGATGGCACAAGGAAGAAACCTCGAGAGGAACCAGACCCAAGAGGGAACCCATCCTCATCTGGGTTGCATCAAATGTGTGAGGTTCTTGTAGAAAAACAATGTTGTTGTTTTTATTAAAGATGTGTGTGTAATGCTGCCCTTTTCCTATGATCTCTTCCTCCATTTATGACTATTTTCCCTATATTTATGTTGTCTATAAGGAAAGAGAGAAAGGGAAGATAGATGTTTAAAAGTCAGAACAATTATGAGCAGGAAAAGAAATTCACCCCGTGAACCTTCACCATTTCAAAAATCTTTTTTTTGCTGCCATTTTTCCATTTCTCTTAGTTTTGTTAAGGCAAGGCAAGTTTATTTGTATAGCACATTTCATACACAGAGGTCATTCACAGTGTTTACATAGAAATGAGAAAACAATATATAAGAGAAAAAATAAAAAGGAATTTATATATATATATAAACATATACATACATATATACACACATACAGGTTTAAAAATATGAGACATAAAATCATAATTAAAAACAAAGATCCATGAGAATTTAAAGTAAAATGAATGTGAATTTAATAAAAACAGTTTATTATGTTAAAAAGAATAAAACAGGAGTAAAAGTGATTTGAAAGTGCAGTCAGTGTGAAGCAGCACAATGCTCATTCAGTAAATGCAGAGTTCAACAGATGTGTTTTTAATTGAGTTTTTTTATATGTGTCTACTGTTGAAGCACATCTGATCTCTTCTGGAAGCTGATTCCAGCTATAGGTGGCATGTCTGGTTCTGACATGCAGGTCTTTTCCAGGCCCGATTCAGCAGAGCAGGGCTTCTTTGGGGGTGGGTACATCACCAGTGGAGCTCCGGTCTGCAGGCTGAGCTTGGGGTTCACGCTCCCTAGCAGCAGCAGCAGTTACGGGGCTTTCGGCAGCAGGCCGAGCTGAAGCCGCAGGGGGAACGACTCCAGCAGGTTCAGCTGCTTCCTGCCCCGGTGTCACTCTGTCTTTCAGGACATTCACGAACAAGATGCTCTAACTGACCACATTTAAAACATTTTATTTCTGCATCGGTGGCAACAAAAATGTTTTGTTGTCGAACCCATCAATCTGGAACTTAAAAACCACATTTAGTTTATCCAGACCTTCATTTAAGACCATAAAAACCATCCTCATGAACGACACCAAGTGCTTAACTAGTGGGGACTTACAGCTGAGGGGGATTTTCTTCATGGGGGAGACGGGTCACCCGTACCGGGACAGCTCTTTAAGAATCGCCTCATCACTTATGAAAAGAGGGACATTGGAAAACATAACTTTATTAGCAGAAGAACTGAGGGGAGAAAGGTTTTTGAATGTCAGAAATGTATATTTGTGAATGTTGAGATGTTATATTGGTTTCACTGGTAAAAATAAATAATTGAAATGGGTATAAATTTGTTTTTTGTTAAGTTGCCTAATAATTATGCACAGTAATAGTCACCTGCACACACAGATATCCCCCTAAAATAGCTAAAACTAAAAACTACTTCCAAAAATATTCAGCTTTGATATTAATGAGTTTTTTGTGTTCATTGAGAACATGGTTGTTGTTCAAATTAAGTCCTCAAATAAAATGAATCCTCAAAAATACAACTTGCCTAATAATTCTGCACTCCCTGTACATTCATTACTCAGCACAATTTTCTTCTGGATCAGTTTATCCACTTTATCAAGATTATTTATGAAGACAACAATTGCACTGTTCATGCTGGAGGCAGAAACAATGTTCTCTTGCCCCACCACATTTCCGATCGCTAACACACACTTCTCTACACACACACACACACACACACACACACACACACACACACACATGCCCCACACCCCACTCACACACCGTGCCAGCGAGTTAGACTCTCACACAGCCTCACACTCAGAGACGCCATGCCAAACACTCACACTTACACACACAGGCGTTCATGTGCCTGCTAGAACATGCATGCAAACACACACACTCACACACACACACACACACACACACACACACACACACATGTTCCAAAATGTTTTACGGAAAATAATTGTAAAAAAACGCAGAAAAAATATTGGCAACAAGCCAAACACTCTCACGTGCTCTTCAGCCATGCTCCCCCTCCCCCCATGCATGCGCAGAGAGAGAGAGAGAAGAAAAGAGAGAGAAGAGAGAGCGCAACAGAAAGAGAGAGAAGAGAAGAGAGAGAGAGAGAGAGAGAGGAGTGAGAGCGACAGAGAAGAGAGAAGAGAAGAGAGAGAGCGACAGAGAGAAAGAAGAAAAGAAAGAGAGAAGAGAAGAGAGAGTGACAGAGAGAAGAGAGAGGGAGAGAGGAGAGAGAGAGAGAGAGAGAGAGAGAAGAGGGAAGAGAAGAGAGAGAAGAGTGAGAGCGACAGAGAGAGAAGAGAGGAGAAGAGAAGAGAGAGAGCAACAGAGAGAAAGAAGAAAAGAGAGAGAGAAGAGAAGAGAGAGTGACAGAGAGAGGGAGAGAGGAGAGACAGAGAGAGAAGAGAGAGAGCGACAGAAAGAGAGAGAGAAGAGGGAAGAGAAGAGAGAGAGAAAAGAGAGTGAGAGAGAGAGACTTTTTTGACTTACAAGCCTTTATTTGACATAAGTCATGTTTTATTCTGGAAGGTATCAGGACTCATTTAGTCAAATAAATAGATAATAGATAAATAAATAAATAAATATCATTAAATTAAATAAATAAATAAATATCATTAAATAGACATAAATATAATAATAAAAATAATAGACATAAATAATCAGACAATGAGAGTTAAAGATGGGGGTTGGTGTGATTATTTAGCTCTGGTGCACAGTACAATTCTTTCAATTTCACTGAACAAAGAGCTTCTCCACAACACCACACAGCCTCGAACATCTTCAGATCCCACACTATTAGAAAAGGTAAAATTAACAACAATCCTGGATTTTGGAAACCTGGAGAAGATTCTGAGGGCATCACAGTCAGTGTTTTGAGCCACTCAGCAGTTTTCCTGCTCAAGTATTTGGCCATTTTTGCTTGACCAAAAATAAAAAGAATTAACTGGCACATAAACCTGTTTCTCCTGACGTATTTAAAACCAAGAATAAAACCCAGAAGAGTAAAACTCACATTAAAACAACTTCATATAGGTTTTAAACTGTTAGTCCCAAAAAGCTGAGGCGAAGGCTAAATGCCTGAATGAAAGAAGACACGTTGAGCTTCACTTTATTGAGCTGTTAATCATCACAGTTGATATTGCTCAAAAAGAGAATAAGTTATAGGTGATAAAGCTCCATGGATACACATTTCCTGCATTAAACATTATTCTTATTTTATATATAAATACTTGAAATCAATCAAAAGTACTGGGTTTAAAGCCACATGCCGAGTTTATATTCCAAATTTTATGAAGATATTTATGACAAATGAGATTCCTACAAACATTTATCTGGGACTATGTCTGATGTCTGATCCTTTTCTCCCTCCTCCTGTTTGAGAGCCACCTGCTAGACTCAGACTCCTCTCTGTATGCTGACTCATCGTTCTTGCTGATGAGACCCACCACGGTCGTGTCATCGGTGAACTTGACCATGTGATTCGAGCTGTGCATTGCTACATAGTCTTGAGTCAGCAGAGTGAACAGCAGTGGACTGAGCACACAGCCCTGAGGTGCCCCAGTGCTCAGTGTGGTGGTGCTGGAGATGCTGTTCCCAAACCGGACTGATGAGGTCTTCCAGTCAGGAAGTCCAGGATCCAGTTACAGAGGAAAGTGTTCAGGCCCAGTAGGCTCAACTTCTTAATCGGGTGTTGAGGGGTGATCGTGTTGAATGCTGAGCTGAATTGAGCTTATTGTCCAGGTGTGTGAGGGCCAGATGAAGGGTGGTGGAGATGGCATCGTCCGTGGAATGGTTGAACGTGAACTGCATGGTGTCCAGTAAGGGTGGAAGCTGGGTTTTGATGTGCTTCATAATGAGCCTCTCAAAGCACTTCATCACAATGTGTGTGAGTGCGACAGGAGAATAAGGTGGAAAGATACAGAGGGACCATGGAGAACCTTGATTTCACATCACAATTACGGTGTAATAGTGCAATGATGATGATGAAGGATCTGTAACTGTAAACAGTTATCTTGATTAAAATGAAAATATCTTCTAAACAATTATAAAAATTAATTCAGAAACTCCTCCATTTTCTTCTGCCATTACTTACACCTTCATCTCCTCCAAACTGCATTTGCATCCTGATTTTCTCACTGATTAATTTAACGGCAGCAAAAACTTGGCAAAGAAGATCTCAGTGTTACCATAGAAACCACCATTTGTTCACTATTCGCTAGCACACAGGCTTGGTAGCTAAAACTTTCACAGATTATACATTTGTTTAATTGAGAAGAGCACAGAAGTGAACATCACAACTGTATGTTATGATACAGCAGTGTGAGATGATCAAAACTCTGAGAAACACTTAGGAGCTTTCAGGAACACTAAAGAATACTAAGGAAATTTGAGGAACACTGATGAACTCTGTGGAACACACACTGTATTAAATGATGTTTTGGGTTTATTTAAAATATATATATATATATGCACATTTTTTTCAAGTTTGAGAAAAATAACGCAGTTTTTTCAACATTTACTTTTAAACAATGCAAGAAAAACAGAATACTGAGTTACAATATGGAAGGACATGAGTAAGGCATGTACTCTACGGTAAGTACATGTATTTCTTTTGCATACTTCAGTTATTTAACAGTAACAGTGTTGAATCTGAAATTTTTAAACATTTCTACTGATAAAAATTAAAATAACTACTCTCAAAAAAGATTTCAATACAGGATCACAATATGTCTTTTCTATTTTTCTTTGGCAACTACCTTTTAGTGCAAACTAACAACATAGAACAAAGATGTGTCTTTAATTTCTGTCAAAAAGAATGCAAAATAGCAACATCTTTTAAACCATGTCAACGATGCAGCTTGTTCTTTAGAGAAATCATTTTTGGAGAAAGTTTGCTACTGTCTAGCTCCAGGAGAATCTTCTGGAAAAATCCAAACCTGTAGCAGAGTTATTTTGGGTAACTTAGATTAATTGCATATTTCAGGCTTAGTAGAAAAACACAGGCCTTTGCAACACGTGATAACCCTGTCAAGACCTCGATACCTTCCAACACTATCACAGTCTCTAAGGGGTCATTTCCTAAACGCATGCTGTGGCAGGAACTGAAGTATGTAAAAGAAATACATGTACAGTACATGCCTTACTCATGTCCTTCCATATTGTAAGTCAGTATTCTGTTTTTCTTACATTGTTTAAAAGTAAATGTTGAAGAAACAGTGTTGTTTTTTATATTTTATTTACGGATCCCATTTTGTGGACAAGACATGATTTTCATTTGAAACAATGATATAAAACAACAATAAAACAATGTCTATTTATTTTTGGACCTTTTATCTGAGAAATTAAGGTATATTGTTTTATTTATAGCTTATTGATTGTTGTTGTTAAATCTATTATTAAGGTTTAGAAGTTGATGTTGATGTTCATTAAGTTGCTATACTGTAACAAACAAGGAAACTGCATGTCATGTATCCCAGATACTCACCACATAATGCCTGATGAGATTTTCAGTGTTCTTAGACAGGTACACTATTAACCCTCAAATCACAACTTCTCTGCTGTCTGAGATGTGTGAGCAATGCAGTTTCTGTTGGGAATGTAACGGAAGCACAATGTTGACATGTTGAAAGAAAAGTGCTCCCCAGGTGTCTATACTGTACATCATTAGGGACATGGTGCCTTTTCAAGTATAAATGAAGGGAGACTTAAATGAATAAATGAACATGGGCAATTTAGATAAACACATGGACGTGATCTATGTCGTCTGAGACAGTAATGCTGCAATCTATAATGTTTGAGTAGGTCTGTTTTTTAGATAAAACTGAGCTGCAAAATTTGCATGACCATATCATTGTGACCTAGGAGGAAGGGGAAAATGTCACTAGGTTACGTATGCAACCTTAGATCCCTAAGGGAATAAGAGCTGTGTCGAAAACGCTTTGGGAACGCCTTGCGTTGTTCACGCTCTGAATCATGTGTAAAATCCAGCCAATAGGCAGTTGTGACATCATTGGTGGGCGATGGGAGCGTGATGGCAGTGAAATTCTCTTTCAGGAACTTGAGCTGCGTTGAAAACGCTTTGGGAACGAGTGTCTAATCACGCCATACTGACCAGTCCCTGCCTAGTGTGTCTGAGCACAATGTTTCCCCAGTGATTGCTCCGCTAGCGGGGTACAATAAGCCACGATAGCAGACACGTAAACCTTCAGGGTTGACTGAGCCAATACTGTGGCAAACTGTTCCTGCAGGAACTCCAGAACTGAACCAACTGGGCAGTTAACTGGGTCCAACTGGTGTTGCTCACACCACGTTGTAAACAGATGCAATTTAGCAGCATACAACCTTCTCGTGAAGGGAGCTCTGGAATGGAGAATGGTCTCTACTACCTGGGCGACAGCATGCATTACTCTGGGCAGGGGTTAACCAGGGTTCCCCTCTGCCTGGGAGAGGTGATCTCTCCTGGGAGGAATTTCCCATGGAGGTCCCTTGAGTAAGAACAACAGGTCCGCCCAGGCAATGGGGTGCCACCAGGAGAAGACGAGCTCCTTCCTGGCGGATTCTCCCCAGAACTCCCGGGAGCAGCGTGATGGGGGAAAGGCGTACGACATAGCCTAGGCCGTGTCTGCACCATGGCGTCCAGCCCCAATGGGGCTGGGTGAGAGAAAGAGAACAAAAGGGGACAGTGCAAAGTCTCCCGAGTCACAAAAAGTTCCAACTAGGCTCTGTAATATCTCTGCCATATCTGCTCCACCACCTCAGGGTGGGGCCTCCGTTTCCGGGCCTCTGCCCTTGCCTTGAAAGGGCATCTGCTCTCCAGTTCAACCAGACTGGGATGTAAACTGCTCTCAATGAGAGAGAGCCCTGCGACCATAGGAGGATCTACCACTCCAGGCTGTACAGGGGGCGAGACTGGAGACCCCCCCTGGTGGTTGAGTTACTCCCCACCCTGTGAGGGATGCGTCTGTCATTAGCGTTACTAATTAGGCATTAGGTATCCCTGACAAACCAGTCCTTGGGCTTGATCTGAGACACGATCTCCTTGAGAGTGAGCATCCTGAACCTGAGCCTCCTGAGTGAGCGGTTTAAGGAGCGCAGATCTAGGATCGGCCGCATTCTGCCATCCTTCTTCGTAACAACAAAGTACTGGCTGAAGTAGCCTGACTCTCTAGGGGATGTTGCGCACTTTCCACCCAGATCAGCTGTAGCAATGCCCTGCAGCCATTGGGGACTTCTGAGAGGTGGTGATCCTCTCAGAACAGCTGGGGAGATCCCCTGCAGCCGTGAATGTTTCCTGAGCAGGCCCGGGTCCCTTTTCATCCTGCCCATTTGTTCAAGCAGAGGACCACCCTCAGGTTGGCCGACCCCTTCGATTTGGGCTTCGTGCTGGGCTGGGGCTGCATCCACTAAGCAGCCCTATGAGAGCAGCAGGGAAGTACCACTAATATGCCACCGTGGTCTCCTGAACCTGTTGCACGATCGCCCTTACCTACAAAGTCGCCTCAACTTTCCAGAAGCAGCCACTTTGATGTTTAGAAGAAAGGCACCATCACTGTTGGAAATCTCCGCTTACAGGATGAGCCACAGAAGCCTTTCTGTGGCTACTATGGCTGACATTGACTGACCTACTGCCAGCGCCATACCTTGGTGGCCCTGAGGGTTAGGCCGCAGTGCGACGTAACTCCTAAATCGTCAGCCCCAGAGATGAATCCCTCATCCATCTCTCATAACAGGTCAGCCTGGTATGCCTGCAACTAACTCATCGTATGGAGGCAACCCCCAGCCTGACCTGCCACCATGTAAGCCCTACCTACTAGAGCCGAAGTGGCTTTAGTAGGTGATACCAGAGCCTTTAGCGATGCATCACCTGGGAGAGATAGCCAGCTAGCATCTCTCCAACCCTCGGCATCTCCCCATAGCCACACTCCCTGAACCCTACTATATATGTGTATAGCGAATGTGGGGCAAAGATACATGCCGCATATGGGGTCTCCTAGGGCCTAGACACCTTGGTGTGGTGGTTGGGAAAGAACGGTAGGCCCCGGGGCGGAGGCTGTGCCGCGGGACACAGGAAATGCTTATCCAGCTTGCCTTGAACGTGTTGTTTTCCGCTTCTCATCGGGCCAAACTATCTCTAGCTTAGTGTAACACCCCTTTAAGATAGTCAGCACCTCGTGGCTTATCTAAATGCCCAGGTGAATTAGACAGAGGGTAACATGGACCAGTAGTCTAGATTCGGAGGGAGCAGCAGTGAGAGATTAAATAAACAGACAGACAACAATGATGTGGTTCTCATCGGGCCAAACTATCTCTAGCTTAGTGTAACACCCCTTTAAGATAGTCAGCACCTCGTGGCTTATCTAAATGCCCAGGTGAATTAGACAGAGGGTAACATGGACCAGTAGTCTAGATTCGGAGGGAGCAGCAGTGAGAGATTAAATAAACAGACAGACAACAATGATGTGGTTGAATTATAATGAAGATAGTATATTGTAGCAAAGAGAAAATGAATGAAAAGTAACCGATTACTGCTTCTCTTTTAGCAAAACACAAAATAAAAAAA
>MU551563.1:0-11013 GCA_024362625.1 Silurus asotus | reverse complement strand
TGTGTGTGTGTGTGTGTGTGTGTGTGTGTGTGTGTGTGTGTGTGTTCTGAATGTGTTGAAGTGTGTAACTGAGGCTCTGTAACAATTCAGCTGTTGGTCAGCATGTGTACAAAATGTGACTACTGCATTACTGCTCTCACACACACACACACACACACACACACACACACACACACACACACACACACTGAATATCTGGTCTTCTCACAGGTTCTGGGCAGGAATGGTGGATTGCTTGTTGGTGGATGAAGGAACATTCCTCCCATACGGTTCTTCCTTCCCAGGCCACGTGTCAGACATGGTGAGGGACGAGCGAGTCTACCAAGTGCTTTCCTCTCAGTTCTCTGATGACGAGCTGAGTGACTCTTCCAGCTTACGTTCCTGCTCCAGCCCTGAGTCTCAGCTCCTGGGCTCCAGGTGCAGCAGTAACAGCAGTTCAAGTAGTGAGAACCAAGATGGCTTTCTGGAGTTTCTTCTCTCTCAGAGCCAACCATCTTCTACCCCAGTGTTAACATCTGCCATGGTTCCTCCTGTCCTCCCTATGGAACTGTCCTGGGAGTCTCGTAGAGATCGGACGACCAAAGAGGGATGCTTTGAGTTTCCTGTATTTCCTGGAGATCTGGAGGAACATGCAGGACTTCTCTTTCAGCCCACACTGGAGGAGATCGAGGAATTTCTAGAGGAGAACATGGAGGTTGTAGCATTAGAGGAGAAAGCTAAAACAACTCAAGGCACCTCAGAAATGAAGACACAAGACCAAACAGTGCCTGATTCCAGTATGATGCTAATGAACAAGCTGAAGCACAAAAATGTCCAGTCTTCTGAAGGACTCAATAAAACTTCTCATACTGCAGTGATGAAGGAGTCATTCTCTGGGAAGGAGTTGGCAGTAGAAAGCCCAGGGATACCAGTGTTTCTGAAGACCCAGCCCGTTTCTATCAAACTGGAACCAAATCCAACACCCACGTCACAGTTGCCAACGGCGACCACAGACATCAAAATAACTCAGCTGCTCGTCAACATCCAGGGCCAGACATTTGCTCTGGTTCCTCAGGTAGTTCCACCAGCAAGCCTCAGCAGCACTTCTAAATTTGTCCGCATTGCTCCTGTCCCCATTGCAGCCAAACCTTCAGGACCTACTGAGAATTCGGCTGGAGGAACTCAGGGAACAGGACTCCTAATCGGCAGTCAGAAATTCCAGAAGAGCTCCGTCGCTGATCTGATTAAAATGCACAAGTGCACTTTCCCAGGCTGTGCAAAGATGTACACTAAGAGCAGTCACCTGAAGGCTCACCTGAGAAGACACACGGGGGAGAAACCGTTCGCCTGCACGTGGCCAGGATGCTCCTGGAGGTGAGTTTTTAAAAGGTTGGTGTTTTCATGTGTTTGTTTACTTTGGGCTCTTAGATATTTGCTGTGTTCTTCCACAAGAGCTTTTGGTGCTTTTAGAGACTTCAGGTTTGAGGATGTAGATACAGCCAAATGAGCGTGCAGTACTCAGAGAGCAGGTATGTGACTGATGGTTGTGTAAGCAGCGAAGCAGATCACCATCTCTGTAGACCATTTATAAATAAACTTGAGCAGAAGGTCAGGAATCAGATCTGCTCTACACAGAGGAATATCTGAGGAATCTGGTAGAACAATAACAGTTCAGCAGGAGAATAACGTGTGAAGCTGGGATTTAGCTGGACTGATCTGATGTTCAGGAAGGTCTTTAAGAAGTCATCTGGTGTGTAATAGAAGTTTGATGCAGTTTGCCCTTTGTGTGTGTGTGTGTGTGTGTGTGTGTGTTATCTGTGTTATTTTGGAGATTAGATAAAGGCTTTGAAGTGATGTGAGACTTTGCCCCCTACAGCCGTTTTTGTTTGCACTCGGTTTATATCATGACATGACCTCCAGCTCTCAAACTCTGCTGATGAATCTGGGAATCTGGGATTGTGTGCTGATGGAAGTGCATGACTTTCAAGACTTTCTGAGAGAGGTTCAGCTGCATCAGGAGATGGTGTTGAGACAGTGTAAAGCCCTGGGTTCAGGAAAAACATGATCAACACCTGAGGATGCCACGGCTCTTTGTAGCCAAGAGAGTTTGGTGCGGCTCCTGTGTGGGAGGAGCATCTTCTCTTCTCTCCTGTCAGTCACAGTAAAACTAGCCAATTGTGAGTTCAGGATGTGAAAGAGGGCAGAGAGCACGTTACTCTGAGTGAGGTACTCAGCCTTGGAAAGCAGTGTGAGCAGCAGTTTTAGTCTCGGAGAAAGTTCATCTTCAGCTTTCTGGACTGAAGCTGTCATGTGGCGAGACTGGTCCTGAATAAATGAAGGAGAAATCAGTGTAATAGGAAGCTGTGATGTTGATCTGGAAGCTGTTGATCTTCCACTCTAATTAGCGAGAGGTTTTTTTTTCTACTTCTTTTCTCTTAAAAAAATATATGGTTCTTCGAGCAATCACACTCTGGTCCCAGAACCGCTGTGTGAGGGCATCTCATTCCACTTCCAAATGAGCTCTAGTGAAAAAGTGATTCTACTCTGAATCGACTCGACTACAGGAAGTGAACACACACACACACACACACACACACACACACACATGCACACATACACACACACACACAACATTTATTATTGATATCTAATATATCTTTTTTCTAATCTTATGTTTCTGCTCTGCTGCTTTTTTTGTTCTCTGTACTGAGTTTTCTGGTTTCTACACACACTTGGTAAATCTCAAGGTAATAGTGCCTGTGGTTTATTTGGACGATCATGAAGATCATCATCTACATTTACATTTATGACCTTCAGCAGAAGCCCTGAGAACCTGAGAAAGCTACTCTATATAAATAAATTCTGTCCAACAGTTCACCATCGAATCAAACCAAACATCCAACACGCCAAAGCAGCAACTTCACTTCTATTAGGTTCTGTGAGGTTCTGTAGGGATTTGTAAAGTTCCATAAAGTTCAGTAGGTTTATGTATGGATTTGCGACGTTCAGTGAGGTTCTGTAAGGTTCAGTGAGGTTCTGTAAGGTTCAGTGAGGTTCTGTAAGAGTGTGATTGTTAATATTCTGTTTATCTGCAGAGAAGCATTGCTCCTTATGCCTTGGTTAAGAATAAGCAGTTCAGTGTTGTTGAGAAGAAACCTGCAGGCGTGTTAGGGTCAGCACACATTGCTAATCTAAGATGTGCCTGGGCATTGCTCAGGAGCAGCAGATTGGTCCTTGTTTGCTTTTGGTCTTCAGAAGACCTTCCTAAACCACGTCAGGAACCTGGAGAACTGGGAGCTGAGCAAGTCCTGCTGCCTGCTGCTCAACTTTACTGCCTGCATGTTTAACATTCCTCTGCTATTCCTCAAACTCAAGGCCAAGCAAAACACTAAACATACACACACTTGTGCACACACACACACACACACACACACACACATACACACACACACACTCGTGCGCACAGACATGCACACACACAACATTAATGTTTTTGTGTATTTGTGTGTGCATGTGCATGTGTGTGTGTGTGTGTGTGTGTGTGTGTGTGTGTGTGTGTGTAGCATAGCAAATAATCACTCACACACGTACATACACACACACACAGCTCAGATTACAACACGAACATGTTGTAATGCATAATATTTGCGCAAACACACTGCCATTATAGTTCTTTTTAATTACTGTGTGTGTGTGTGTGTGTGTGTGTGTGTGTGTGTGTGTGTGTGTGTGTGTGTGTGTATTGCAGTTGGTGTTATGGAATGTGCTACAACATATCTTAGTGGTTTATTGGCTGACCGGCATGGGGCCACACACACACACACACACACACACACACACACACACTCCAAACCACATGGTAATCTTATGTTTAAGTAGTAAATCATGTCGTCTGTGCACTGATCTGAAGTTTTCATTTTCATACACATGAAAAAGTGGGCGTGTCCGAGTGTTCTAAAGCGGGCGTGTCTGAGAATATAGAAATGTGGGCGTGTAAGTTTTATTTATTAGGAGTTTCCTGTATCAGTTCTTTTATGATAACGTGTGCATTTTCTGTGTGTGCATGTTTGTGGTGTCCCCACAGGTTCTCAAGGTCAGACGAGTTGTCCCGTCACAGACGCTCACACTCTGGCGTGAAACCGTATCAGTGTCACGTCTGTGAAAAGAAATTCGCCCGCAGTGATCACCTGTCCAAACACGTCAAAGTCCACCGCTTTCCACGAAACAGCAGGACGACGCGCTCTACACACTGACCTCACATAACACTGTCTCTCTCTCTCTCACACACACACACACACACACACACACACACACAGGTGCTATTTATTGGTGGAAAACTGTAGCTAGAAATTGGACAGGTTTTTTCCTGGTCTCTGTAAAGAGGATTTGGTTTGATGAGTTTCTTGGTTCCTCTGGTTTTTAGTGAGAATCACGTCGCACTTTATGGACGATATATTTGTATCTCTGAGGTGTGACTCAGTGTTGATGTTTCTGCCTGATGTATCTCTGATGGTTATAATGCATGATAACACTCGCCATGCTGTAACTCCGGAAAACCGAAAACACAAGTTCCTTTCAGCCGCTGATCCGAATCAGGATTACGGCATTATACACTACAGGATCGCGCTTTCACACCAGACACTCGCCTCACAACAAGGTAAAGGGTGCCAAAACTTTCATCTCAAGTGTAAGTACAGTTTGAGAAATGAGAGAATAAACGACATGAAGGTGGTAGGAATCACTGAGCCAATCGGAGGAGCTCCAATCACAAGCTCCGCCTACATTCAGCTCACATCCTCAGTTATGGTACAGAATCATTACTGAGAGAAAACTGCACTGTGGGATTTTGGGTGATGAAGTCAGTTAAAATGTTTTAAAGTGTTTTAAATTCTGCTGCTTTATTTGGAGGAGAGGAGAGGAGGTTCTGAACCCGTTCCAAAACTGCTATAAACCCGTTCTAAACTCATATTGAACCCACTATAACCCACAATGCACCTGTTCTAAACAGGATGAAACCTGAAGAACCACGCACAGGAATCACAGCTGGCCAGGATGCAGCTGTTGCTCTGATCAGTATTAAATATTAATATTAGATTTTGTTTATGTTTTTGTGAAAATGTTCACATCTTTATGTTCTTATTCAGGGCCAATGTAGAACTTTTCCAGCTCTTATTTCTACACACTGCTGTGTGTGTGTGTGTGTGTGTGTGTGTGTGTGTGTGTGTGTGTGTGTGTGTCAGTCATTTGGTGCTCACCATCTCAGTGTCTCCACACTCAGAGATCTGAACTAATGAACTAGGGTTTCACTCTATCCTGAGATCCTGAACTTTACAGGAGTGTGAGGTTCTCCTGGATTGCAGTTCAGGACTTGGTTTAGGTCCAGGGTGCGCTTCAGAGAGAGTGGTGTTGGAGGCACCTGCAGGGTTCAGAGAGGACATTCTCGGTGGGAACTCCGGTCGCGGTCACAGCTGGAGTAATGATATGGTAGAGCATGCTGAGGTTCTGAGGACTCGCCTGCTGTGAGAACCTCACGGAACACTAATCTCTTACTGAGGACCTGCACCCTTTCACACAGGGTCTGTTCTTCTGAAAGCTCTATAAAAAGTGTGGACATTTATCGTCTATACAACTGTGGGGTCTGTAGTGAAGCATTAACTCAACTTTTTCACACACACACACACACACACACACACACACACACACACCTCAGAGGCTCAGCGGGTCAGAACCGCTCAGAGAAAAAAACTTTCTGGATCTCAAATAGTCTAAAATCACCTGAAATCACAAATTGTAAGTGTTGATATGCAACATTTATGATGATTAAAGTGAAAACACACACACACACACACACAGCTGATTGTGTGTATTTTACAGTATAATGTAAACAGTGTAAATAACAAGTAAAAATGTATATTATATAAATATATATTTTCTTGTTCAAAATATATTTACAAATAAATTTGGAGAAGAACTTTATTGAAGTGGTCGTTTTTGTGATGTAATGAAAAGAGTCCAGAATGATCTCTTCTCTCACACACACACACACACACACACACACACACACACACACACACACACACACACACACACACATCAGAATATTTTAAAATTTAATCACATCTAATTAAATTACACTCGGAGCTGAACCTTCATCTACATCTCACTCAGACTCACACAACCAACTTTCACACCCTTTAGGTGTGTGTGTGTGTGTGTGTGTGTGTGTGTATATGCGTGTTTGTGTGCTCGTGTGAGTGTGTGTGCATGTGTGTGTGTGCATGTGTGTGTGTGCACGTGTGTGTGTGCACGTGTGCTCTGGAGCTCTTCGGCAGGATTGTGTTGGAAGGCTGCAGCATGCTCTCAGTTTTAGAGGAAATCACTGTTGATGTGTTGGAGAAATGTGAGGGAGGGGGGAATAAGACGTGAGGGAGGGGGGAATAAGACGTGAGGGAGAGGGAATAAGACGCGAGGAAGGAAAAAAACGTGAAGTAGGGAATAAGACGTGAGTGAGGGGGAATAAGACGTGAGTGAGGGGGGAATAAGACGTGAGGGAGAGAGAATAAGACGTGAGGGAGGGGGAATAAGACGTGAGGGAGAGGGGGAAAGACAGGAGGGAGGGGGGAAAAAACGGGGGGGGGGGGGGAAAAAAGAGGGGGGGGGGGGGGAATAAGACGTGAGGGAGAGGGAATAAGACGCGAGGAAGGAAAAAAACGTGAAGTAGGGAATAAGACGTGAGTGAGGGGGAATAAGACGTGAGTGAGGAAGACGTGAGGGAGGGGGAATAAGACGTGAGGGAGAGGGAATAAGACGTGAGGGAGGGGGAATAAGACGTGAGGGAGAGGGAATAAGACGTGAGGAAGGGGGGACTAAGACGTGAGGGAGGGGGAATAAGATGTGAGGGAGAGGGAATAAGACACGAGGGAGGAAAAAGACGTGAAGTAGGGAATAAGACGTGAGGGAGGGGGGAATAAGACGTGAGGGAGGGGGAAAAATACAGGAGGGAGAGGGAATAAGACGTGAGGGAGAGGGAAAAAGACATGAGGGAGGAAAAAGACATGAAGTAGGGAATAAGACACAAGGAAGGGGGGAATAAGACGTGAGGGAGGGGGAATAAAACGTGAAGGAGGGTGGAATAAGAAAGAGGGAGGGGGGAATAAGACGTGAGGGAGACTGAAATATGACGTGAGTGATGGGGCAGAGTCCTGGCAGCTCTCACACTTCAACACAAAGCAGCATTTGTTAGCAATAAAACTTCTCTTTCAGGAAACAGAACACGAGCTGTGGAGAAAAAATCACAATAATTACCAACAGGGAGAAAACTCAAGCTTCATCACACACACACACACACACACACACACACACATACACACAAAACAGAGAAAACCTACTGCACTTATAAAACCTGCACACACATATTATACTGTATATCACTGTATATGTGTGTGTGTGTGTGTGTGTGTGTGTGTGTGTGTGTGTGTGTGTGTGTGTGTGTTAAAAGCGTTAAAGTCACACAAACATGTTGCTTCATGTTAATTCACACACCCATAAATCTACATGCTCCGCCCCATTGCTTTTATTGGCTCTTATATATTGTGATGTTATAACACTCCAGTGATGTCATTAACACTACACTGTTTTTCATTCTGCTGCTGATCTCTTGTCTGAAAATTGTGTGGCCACACACACACACACACACACACACACACAAACACACACACACACACAAACACATATGCACATGCACGCACACACACACGCACACACACAATGCTACACACAATTTTACACACCACACAACTCTGAACACTCAGTCTGCAGCTTTAAACACACCAACAGTAAGTGTGTGAGAAAGTGTTTGTTCTCCACTCGTCCTGACGTGCGCTCGTCTCTTAGCCTCAGTGTCAGTGACCTCCTGCAGCATGACACGAACCTCACACACACACACACACACACACACACACACACACACACACACACAATCCATCAATATTTGTCTTCATGAAGTCAAATGAAAACCGGATGAAAGTGTGTGTGACGTGAACAAGATTTAAACAGTACATACACATGTCAGGTCAATGCTCAATCACACACACACACACACACACACACACACACACACACACACACACACACACACACACAGTTGTTTTGGAGGAAAGCAGGAATCTTCAGAAGATTAGTATAAGGGTGTATGAGCTCTCTACCCCATCCTCATCTCCACAGGCTGGACCTCAGAAGATTTCTGCTGCTGATGGAGTTCATTTCCTGCTTGTTAAATGTTTAATGTGAATGCGTTCAGAACGAGTGAGAATACGAGCGTCAAATCTGCAGGAGGATCACAGAGACAATGAAACAGCAGAACCATTTAATAGCACAACATCTGCTTAAACCTTAAAACATCTGCTAAAATCTTTTCACAGTCAGTGCTCTTTATAGTGTCTACCTGCAGATGATGAAGAGCGATTTAACCTTCTGATAAACTGATTTATATCTGAATGTATTATAATGATAGTAATGCTGGTGATGATGATGATGATGATGATGATTATAATAATGGTGATGATGATGATGATGATGATTATAATAATGGTGATGATGATGATGATGATGATTATAATAATGGTGATGATGATGATGATGATGATGATTATAATAATGGTGATGTTGAATGACAGAACAAGTACGAATATTTACATCTTTATCCAGCGGATTTCAACATCTTCACTCTAATACACACTGATATCCAACTTACGTTTCTCCAAAAGCTCTGGTTCTCTATACACTGTATTTATCCAAATACTTTAGTTCTCCAACTTGTTCTCAGCCCAGTTATAATGTTGGTTCTTAGTTCTGTTCCCATCAAGTCACAGCACAGAACCCTTTACAGAAACCCTTTTAAAGAACCGTCTACAGAATCGCTTGAAGAAGAGTGTGCAGTGTGGAACCAAGAGCCGTGAATGAAGCCAGTGATTTTCTCCGTAAACTTGTGCAGCAACTCACACACACTCACAATCACACACACACACACACACACAGACACTCACACACACACACACAGGCACACACACACACACACACACACACTCACACACACATAAACACACTCATCACCACCAACATACAACATCAATCACACTAATCACCACCAACCTACAACATCAATCACACTAATTCACCACCAACCTACATCATCAATCACACTAATCACCAACCACCTACCACCATCAATAACACTAATCACCACCAACCTACATCATCAATCACACTAATCACCACCAACCTACATCATCAATCACACTAATCACTCAACACTACAACATTTCAAAAACCCTGATCTTTAAACATCATAGAACATTCAGGAAATCTGACAGCTGTAAAGTAGCTTTGTTTTGAACCAAACATCTACACAATCACAAGAACATTACAGTTTCAAGAAATATACATTTTGTAATGAAAAGTCCAGATAATGTTCTGCTAAAAAATGCAATACCCTGTGTGTGTTTGTGTGTGTGTGTGTGTGTGTGTGTGTGTGTGTGTGTGTGTGTGTGTGTGTGTGTGTGTGCGTGCATGCGTGAGTGCGTGCGTGTGTGTGCGTGTGTGTGTGTGTTTACTGTGGTGCTATTATGTACTGTAGCATGTTAGAAAGACCAGCTGTGTTATATTACACACACACACACACCAAATACATTTCTGAAAGGAGTCTGTGTTTCCAATTTAATTTTCCCTCCAGGGAACCACAAACCCATAATCTTTTATTAAACACACACACACACACACACACACACACACACACACACACACACACACACACACACACACACACACACACCTCCTGTTTTTCTGCTCCATGAACAACAGCTAATTATGATATGTCTGTTTTGAGTATTAACTCCTCCTCCTCATTAGACATGCTCCTGATTAGCCACACCCCTCCCTCCTTCATTCCTTTTAGCTCCGCCCCCAGCTCAGAGTAAACAGTGTGTGTTTTTATGGTGTTTACACAGTGATAGGATCTGAAACACTGATGTGGCGTCACTCTGACGTGCACCAGCCTGATGATGTTTGTGTACTTGATGTTAAATCAGATAAAATCAGAGACACAAAAAAGTCAAGTTTATTTGTATTGCGCTTTTTCACAACAGACGTCGTCTCAAAGCAGCTTTACAGAATTTAGCAGTGAAGGTGAATAATGTGTTTATCTCTAATGAGCACCATGGAGACTGTGGTGAAGGAAAAACTCCCTTAGATGTTACGAAGAGGAAACCTTGAGAGGAACCAAACTCAAAACCTCATCCTCATTTGGGTGACATCAAGATATCAGGTGGTGATGATGATGATGTGATGGTGATGATGATGGTGGTGGTGATGATGATGGTGATGATGATGATGATGGTCGTAATGATGATGGTGATAATGATGATGATAATGCTGGTGGTGGTGATGATGATGATGATGATGATGATGATGATGATGGTGATGATGATAATGGTGATGATTGTGATGATGATGCTGGTAATGACGATGAGGCTGGTAATGATGATGATGATGATGGTGATGATGATGGTATTGTGATGTATACACTCTGGAGGTTATCAATCTGAAAATACTTAAAGAGGGAGAAATATAAAAATGTGCAACAATAACATTCGATAATAAAAATGCAATTTTTAGCTGCTGAATAAAGAAACAGCAATGTGCTCCATATTTTCACAAATGGAGAAGTTTTCCTGGGAACAGAACTTCATAGAATCTCAGAGGGAACATCACTGAACATCTCACACTACATGAGCAATCACACAAGGGAAACTCCACCACACTCACTCAATCATCTGCTCAATTTATTTACATTCTGTAGCTCTGTAATAGACACTTTAATGAACACACACACACACACGCACACACGCACACACACACACGCACACACGGACACACACACGCACACACACAGTGAGAGTGCAGTAGTTGTTGGCAGACATGAACTCTAACTGAGCCAAAAACTTGCCAAGAGTAAATCTGAGAGAAAGATCCAAAACC
>MU551562.1:2516221-2653564 GCA_024362625.1 Silurus asotus | reverse complement strand
ATGTGACGAAAGCCAAAGAAAAGGCATATGAGGAGCTGTATGAGAGGTTGGACACTAAGGAAGGAGAAAAGGATTTGACTGGCCAGGCAAGGAATAAGGAATGAAAAAGGGAAAGACAAATCAGGTTTAACGAGAGTTAACTCTTTTTCTACTAATAATATATTCATAATAGATATTATGAATATTACAACATAATTTCATAAAAACTGTAAAAATGGCAAAAAGTGAATGATGATGGTGATGACAAATTAGTTTTGAAAAAAAATGTACGTTTTTTATAAAATCTAAAACACAGGGATTATGCTATAGAATAGTGGAATAACTGTAATAATTAAAACAATAATGTAAACTGCTATAGTCAGACCTTTTCATCCTGATAGCCGTAATAACAATCCTATAAGAACAGATACACTACCATGTAGCCACAATTCACACTCTATTCATATAGACTGCCTTCACAGTAATAGCTACACAGTAATCACACGATAACGTGCTCTCAGAATGCACACATACACAAAAGAAGTCGTTACAAGAATTATCCATCTGTCTCCTCTCTACAGATGTGTGAACTACTTCAAGGTAAAAGTCAAGTATTTACTTCATTGATAGAATCAAAAAGCAACACTTGATACACTCATTTAGTTTTTTATGGACAGCTACATTCTTTAAACCTTTTCCTCTATATTTAAATGACTCTCATATCAACTAAATTTTCATTTACTCCCCTCTTTTCACAACCCTTACATGTAAACATAAAACATATCGATGTATTTACCTAGGTTTATTACAACTAAAATTAAATATACACAACACACCTCACTTTAATGTTCAATGCAAAAAAAAGAACCTTTCTTGACTGTACCCTAAACAATTTTCTACACTTTAAATCTGTCTCTTTCAACAATAAATGCCATTCTCTTTGTTTGCAACCCTTTTTCTTGCATTTCACTTTTTACTATTTACCATACATCCATTATAAATACTTTCAAAATGTATTCAACAAGAGTTGACAGCAACTCTTTTTTTTTTTTTTTTGGTCAGTCTTATCTAAAGGCCTTTGCGATAGTGAATTGTGAATATCTTCAGTTTTCGTTAAAGGGTGTGTCCATGGCGCCATGACAAAGTTTAATATTTTGCCAGGGGAATAACAGTTGTAACACAGATATAAAATTTCTGATCGTCCCCAAACTTCACATATTTGACAAGAGTCCTGGCCTGAACACAGCCGAAGGCCAATACAGTGGAACCTCGGGGGAATTGGTTCCATCACTTTACTCTTAACCTGAAAAGCTCGTATGCTGATACAAATTTTCCCAGGCTTCTTTGTTGGTGGCATGGTGATAGGAATACATACAGTATTTAAAGTTCAGTAATTCCACACTGTTAGAGCAACGAGCGGATGTGTATGTGCTGCACGAGAGCGCAGCGAGAGCACGTGGCGATACGTAAAAAAACTAACCTGCCTGCGATTATTTCATTGGGTGTGGCAAAATGGCTCAACAGCACCACCTATAGGGAAGTTGCTATAACTCAGACATACAATGCCCAATCTGCTCCTAACTCATGTTTGATTCGACTCCTAATCTGAACAATGTCAAGCCAATCTATTGTACATGTTTATTTTTGCATCTTTATGTTGTTTTTTTCGGGGTTCATTGAGTGAGGCAGAGGATGAGGAAGTGTTTGAGGAGATTCGCAGGCTTCGGCTAGAAAAAGGACAGCTCCTACAGAAGATTAAGGTTCTGGAGCAGCAACAGAACAGCACAACCACTGCACTGAAGGAGGTAAGGTATTAGTTAAGAGGCTTTCACTATCATTACACATCAAAAGAAATACATCAACCAGGCATTATTTTATGGCCACCAATCAGGCATAACATTATGACCACCTGCCTAATATTGTGTTGGTCTCCCTTTTGCTGCCAAAACAGTCCTGACAGTTGAGCATTAACAGCATTTACTTTCAGGAATGGCACAAGGAATATGACAAAGTGTTTTGGCTTCTAATTTTTTGCAGTTCTCATCTGTGGTCTGTGCTGGACAAGAAGTCAGATACAAAGATACCCCACCTCACAACTTCCATGCCTTAAATTAAAGCTAAAGTTTTGGCACCAGACACTGCAGCACACCTTCAGAGATCTTGTGGAGTGCATATTTTGACAGATCAATAGAACTGATTTGTTGGCACAAGGGGGACCTATACAATATATAAATTCTCCAATCATTAATATTTTTCGCGTTTTACCCTGAACCACTTTGTGATATGGCTGGTAAACATACAGTACATTACAACTTGGAGTTTTGATTTTCAGTACTTCATAAAATTATTTATTAGTTGGGATCTCTATAATTGTCATTATATCACCCAGTCTTTACTCCTCAGCTACTAACTGAAAACCGAATCCTGGTGAGAATATACCATAATTATTTTATGCAACTGTCATTAACATTCAGTTTTGAGGTGCAGCACATGGTGTGTGTACATCATTGTTTACTGTATTACAGTCCACAGACCTAAAATTTCCAATACCTTTTAATACATCATTATTAATTAAACATTGATTGATCATAATTTTTATGCTGCCTGAACCACTAGTGTCTGATATTCTTTCCTGATTATTAACTGGCTTCAGGTTTAGAATGGGAACTGGAGAGCTCTGGAACACCTGATTGGTGATCCTACAACAACTGGGCAGTCCACCAGTGAGTCACCACCAGTTGGTGGTGCTGAACTCATTTAAGTGTTCTGAGTGGGAAACAACTGACAAATTGCTCTAGTGGTTCCATTTGACTTTCTTCTCATGGCTTGCTGTGTCCAGTTTTAGTCAACAATTGCAGGAGTCTTTAAGTCTCAAATATGAGATTAGGAGGTCCCCTTTCTACATCATAGAGTGGAGACCAAAATTGTTCAAGTACTGCCATTTAGACCACCTCTCTCTGGCAGCTGGGTTTCTATCATGAAGGCCCCACTCACTCCATGACTGACCACAGGCCAAAGCAATGCCATTAAACATTTCTACATACACCTTGTTATCTATTAATCCTGATTAACATGTTGAACGTGCATTCAGAACTACCCCATGGTTGCTTTATCTATTTCCAATGTGGCAAATGAATGCTATATTTTCTGATATTAGGTTAGCATACAGTATGTATTGCTAAAGCTATAATACGCTTTGTTTTGGGAACGTTAATATGGGAGTTTGTAGTGGCAGGACCTTGAAGTTGTTTCTTTGTCTGGTCTGTCTTCTGTCCCTCAGTTGAGCTCGCTGAGACAGTGCTTGAGAGAGGCAGAGGCAGAACGTGATTGTCTGGAAGTAGTGCTGAAGGAACTGGGAGGTGTTCGGCTGAGCAGTACAACCTGCAGCATCAATTCGACTATGGATGATATGCTGGACTTCCCTGGTGAGTGCTGCTTTCTTTATCGAGTAAGCTTAATATAAAAAAAAAATCATATTGATCAGGTACATAAGAAAATAATAGATATGTTAAAAATTATTTGCTGTGAATATGCTAATTTCTGCAATTAATGTGAAGTACTGTGATCTGGTTGACGTTTTGAGTTAATCTGTATGCCTACAGGAACAAATAGGTTGTTGTCTAAGCATACACAGTGCACAGACGTGGATGCGCCTCCTGCCCAACCTGAGAGCTCAGCATGGGAGCAAGTAAACAGTGTGGAGCAGCTCTGCAGGCAGGTGGAGGAGCTGACTGCACAGAATGCTGAACTGGTTCTCAAAGTGCAGGTGTAGTGTCAAATGTGGCATAGCTGTGATATTAGAGGTTTTTAAACACACCACATATTTTCTATATCAAAATTACTAGCAGTATATAAATGTGAATAAAGCTTCCTGGTCAGATTTGCAGATTAGGAATCCCTAAGTTTATTTAAATAAAAAACACGCTTTTGCACGATAGACAAAGCATTTTAAGCAGGTGACGCATATTTTCCGGTTATCCACTATGTTGTGCAGTTCTCTTTCACCATCTCGTGTTCGAGATCCACCTATGGAAAGGACATCTGTACCTGACCTCTGCGGAAGCATCCAATTGCAACAAGTCTGGCTTGACAGACAGGAGCGTGTGCCAATGGCAGGTAAGGCAACGCCCCTTACCCGAGTGCATAAGGCACCTGCACGCGCTAACTCTCCTCAGTTAACATTCGCTTCTAGCGACTTCTGCAATCCTACATCACAGCTCCCTGGTCCTTGGACTGCACTTTTTAGTCTTCAGGAGGACATATCGTCTGATCAACCTACACCGGACGTTTTGTCCTCCCGGAGCACTGTGGCCATTGCCTGGTGCTCCCAAAAAAGCTCCTGCGTCGCAGACTTATATGGCCGCTTTGCAATGTGTCGAATTCGACCTCTCCGATTCGGAGGGGAAAAAAGGTGACGCCGCGACGCACCCATGGGCCTCCTGCGGTGCCACTTCCTCTGACTGGTCACGTGACGGGCTGGCTGTCTGTCTCAGCCCCCGATTGGGTGATTCACACAGTCACGAGGGGTTACAGGCTTCAGTTTGCCAAAACACCACCGCGGTTCAATGGAGTGGTATGGTGCCTTACGGACGAAGTCTCCGCTCACGTTCTGAGTGACGAAATCTCTTCTCGAGAAGAGAGCGATTCGAGTCGTACCCCAGCATCTCAGCAATCAGGGTTTTACTCTCGCTATTTCCTGGTCCCAAAGAAGGACGGTTCTCTCTGTCCTATTCTGGATCTCAGAGTGTTGAGCAAACATTTAAGGAAATACAATTTCAGAATGTTATCACACGACTCTCTCATTCGTTCGATAAAGCAGAACGATTGGTTTTGTTCGATCGATCTGAGCGATGCTTTTTTCCACATAAGCATCTATCCTCCTCACATAAAATTCCTTCGTTTTGCCTACCAAGGCGTGTGTTATAAATTCACAGTTCTTCTGTTCGGTCTCGCTTTGAGTCCGAGGACGTTCTGTCTGTGTGTGGAGGCGGTGCTTGCGCCACTGAGATCAGCAGGATTTAGGATCCTGACTTACATAAAGGTTGGGCTTATTATAGCCGATTCGAGAGAGAAAGTGATTCAGAACTCTCCCCGCTTGCTCTCACACATCGCTGCGCTCGGTTTCAGAGTCAAGGTAAACAAGAGCAATTTTACTCCCGCTCAGGAGGTGATTTTTTTGGGTTTGGAGCTGAATTCCGCTACGATGCGCATGCGCCTGTCACAGAAGCGCATTTCTTTATTCATGAACTGTCTCGCTTGGTTCAGGGAAGAAGCGTGCATACAGTATCGCACATGTCTCAGATTACAGGGTCAGATGGCTTCGGCTACCCATGTTTTGCCTCTGGGTCTTCTGAAAATGATAGCTTATATGAGGTGGATTCTCTCCCTTCATCTCAGCCCGTTGCGCGATCGTTGCCACTATGTCATGGTGACGCGCGCGTGCATGGCCGCGCTGCGCCACTGGAGAGCTGCGGGATTTTACGCGTATGGGACCTCTCTCGGGGCGATCATGCTGCGGAAGGTGGTGACAAAAGATGCCTCCTTAACGGGGTGGGTAGCCACTCAGGAGGGCAGGTCGGTGAACCATGTATGGCCGAACACACTTTATTCAGCCCATATAAATGATCTGGAGCTCCTCACTGTGTTGAAAGCTCTAAGGCATTTTTTGCCCCGCCTTCAGGGGCACCATGTGCTGGTGCGCTGCGACAATACAACAGCTGTAGCACATATCAACCGTCAAGGTGGCATGCGCTCCTCCAAGCTTCACGCTCTGGCTCACAAGTTGTTGGTATGGCAGCACACGCCATTTCCTGTCGTTACAGGCGACTCACGTCCTGGGCGTTTTAAACAGGGGCGCAGACCTTCTGTCGAGGGGAAACCCGCTCTTCGGAGAGTGGTGTCTCCACCCGCAGATAGTGAGACTGCTATGGAAGAGGTTCGGCCAGGCTACCATCAATCTCCTCGCCTCTCGCGAAAACGCCCACTGTCCTATGTTCTTCTCGCTTCGGGACGAGGACACCCCCCTCAGCGTGGACGCTTTGGCTCATCCATGGCCCAACACGCTGCTCTACGCTTTCCCACCGCTCTGCCTGATAACCCCAACCCTGGCCAGGGTCGCGGTTGCAGGGGTTGTCTTTGATTCTAATAGCTCCCAGATGGCCCAAGGCACCTTGGCTAGCAGAGATAATTCCTCTTCTATATGCGGAGCCTTGGCCCCTTATGGACCTTCTGGCCCGAGCGAACAGGGAAATCTACCATCCTCACCCAGACAGGGTGGCTCTCTGGGCCTGGCCTGTGAGAGGGCGAATTTAAACACCTTGGGGCTTCCCCCCGCGTGTTATTGCCACGATTCAGAATGCCAGGCCCCTTCCACTCGTTCTCTCTATGACTGCAAGTGGCGGGTGTTTGAGGAGTGGTGTGAAGAACGCCAGCTCGTTTCATATCTGTGTTCAGTCGCTGACATTCTGGGTTTCTTGCAGGACCTTATCAATCGTGGCAGAACTTTTTCGACGATTAAGGTCTATTTAGCAGCTGTCACTGCGTGTCACATCGGGTTCAGCGACACTACAGTAGGGCAGCACCCCCTTATCCATAGATTTATGAAGGGCGCGCGCCGTTCCATTCCGGTCACCAAAAGTGTAGTTCCGGATTGGGAGCTCTCTATGGTGCTGGAGGTGCTAGCCCAACAGCCTTTCGAGCCCCTGGGGGATATCTCCCTCCTTCAAGACGGCCCTGCTCTTAGCTTTGGCTTCCGCCAAACGTGTCAGTGATTTGCATGCGCTCTCGGTTCATTCCTTGTGCATCAAATTCTCATTCAAAGGAGATAGGGTTTTACTTAGGCCTAATCCAGCCTTCATGCCTAATTGCTTTCCAGCTTTCACTGGTGTGATGATTGAGCTCTCCGCCTTTCACCCCCCTCCTTTTTCCTCTGCGGAGGACCAGAGGTTGAATGCTGGTTCTCTGAAACACTCCACTCGATGTTTCAGAGAACCGGGATTACAAAAGTAACCTATTGTTTGCACGTGTTGTTTTGAGAAATGCACTTGGAGATCTGCAAACTTCAATTCTGATCTGAGAAATGACTGAAAGCAGTTAAGAAAAACTGTAATACACTTTGGATAAAACTTTAAGTTATCCTAAGCAGGTATAACCTGGAAACCATGCCCACAAACACATGAACAAAGGGAGTTTCTCCCTCCAAAATGTCAGGCCATAGCATTGGCCATTCCCCCAAAAATGGGTGGGGTTCAGGACCTTTAAAACATCTTGAACCCAACTAATCAAGTGAGTTATATGTTGTGTTTGTCTCATTCATTAAACGTCGTATTTCTCATAAGTGGTTGTTTCTAAATGAGACACTCTGAGTAAGGTTCCTTCAACATTCGATCTGAACTACATGCTCTAGTAATTGTACGGTATAAAGTAAAGGCGGGGGCTGCGTCTGTCATGGCCGGGGAGAAACCTCTTTTATTGAATTAAATTAAAGGGTTATACTGTCTGTTCGGCGGACGAACAGACCAAATAAGTGTAATGTTATTTCCATTACCATCAATTAAACTTAATTTAACTATTTAGGAGTAACTATAACCCGTTATAATTGCTTATAAATATTTCCTTTTTCTTTGCGAGCTAAATCCGCTACATATTCATATGCATAATTTCATCAAAAACTATTGAAAAGTGGAATAAGGAGAAACAACATGACAGTAAAAAGTTTTGTCAAAAACATGGATTATTTTTTCCCATACAAAAATCCAAGTAATTATGAAAATTTGAATTTTTATATTAATTTGCATAATTAAATAAATAACTGTCACAAAAGGCAATAAGTAAATGAATAAAAAATAAAGAATAAAAAAGAAATCATGTTTTGAAAAATAGATGGCTTTATTTTTAAAAAGTAGGATAGAAATTTAGCATAGCTGAAAAAAATACATATACATGCCATAGTCGATATTGGTTATAGCGCCACCTGCTGGCAGAAGGAGATGTAATATTTTACACTGTACTTCACTCTCAAAAACACATTTCAACATGCCACGCAATACCAAACATGCTAACACATTCAACCGTGCAACACTTGGCTAAATGTGCTGATGTTTGCAATCACATCACAAAACACAAAGTTGTTTGGACCTCAGGCATACAATGACCGATCAGCTCCAAATTTCACATGTTTAATAATAGTCCTGGCCTGTTGACAATATTTAAGACAATATTCATTCACGGTCCTGCTGGCAACAAAAAGTGTGGCACTTTGAAATGACTGTGCCATAATTCTCCCGTCTTTACACGCTCACATGCACCTCGCCCAATGTTTGCCGTTTTCCTCAACGATTGGCGGTGAGCCCGGGTGCGAGGGCCCGCACATCGCTGCTTGCAGCTATATTTAATTTTTTTTATTTATTTATTTATTTATTTTTTTACACACATTGTCTATTAGAGGTTCCTTAACATACTCGAAAACTCTTGAAATTTGGCACACACGTCAGAGTTCTTTGTCACTAGGGCCGGTCAAAGGGTGGAATACGGGCGTAGGAGGGGGCTCTGTAGCGCCCCCTGTAATTCAAAAACAAACATTCGTGCACAGATCGGTCAATCACTGTGTCAGAGGCAACAGAATCCCATGTCATTTTTTCAACAATGTGAACGTGACAGGCAAAATTATTAGTTATGTTGTCAGTAGAACATCATATTTAGGTTTAGTTATTTAAATTATACTCAAGTCAGGTTTTGATGACTAGAAACCACTAAATTACTGTATTGGTGTGTGCCATAATTTAAAGTGTCCCTCCGGTAAAAATAGAAGTTACTCTTGCAAACCGTTGTGCATCAACCAGGTGTTACAGTTATTTACATGGTATGAATAGATAATTTTTGTGATTGATTCCATCTAACCATATCTAACCAATCAACAGTTTTCCTATGCGTCATGTCGGTCCCGTGTGTTGGGCCACAGATTCTCATCCACATCACAACATGTATTTTCCCTTGTTATGAACGATGGAAAGAATATTCTTGAGTGCCTAATCCAGCCTCTGCATGCATCTGCTGAGATGTCCTCACATGCTGCATCCATGGCAGCCAGCAGTGTCATCCGCGTATGTGGCTGATGATCATAAACCTTCCACCTCCAAGCTGAGAAAAACTCTTCAATTGGGTTCAGGAATGGGGAGTAGGGTGGAAGGAATTAAATCAGCATCCTGCGGTGGTGGACAAACCACTGCCTGATGTTGTCAGAGTGATGAAAACTGACACTGTCACAAATTACTACATACTTTGGTAGATCATCTCTATTGAGGTCCTTCTTATGCTCATGCTGAGATGCTGTGAAGACTCACCTGAGAGCAATTTCTCAATTCTGGACATATTTCTTAGCAAACATGTACTCACAATTTGTAGAACTCTGTATAAACATACAATTCTGAGAACATGTTCACTCATTTTGATAGTACAGACTTCCAACCTAAGAAAAAGACCAATTGGTTTGGTGGTTGTGATATTTCAGCTGCGAACCAGGAGAAGTTATTTTGCACAGCAGGACAAAAGCAACAAGAATTGTCAAAAGCAGCTAACAGATGTACAGAACCGATTGCATGTTGTCCAAAAGCAATTGCAAATTGATGAAAACAACAAGACATTGCTGATATGATGTGAAGAACTGACAACAGGTTCTGACGGTGGGACGAGTAGTTTTGAGAAATGCAGCTCTGTTGTGAGAAATGACTGAAAGCAGTTGAGAAAAACTGTAAGACAGTATGACACATTTCATGATCAAATAAAATGCACCAAATAAGGGAACAGATAATTTTGGTGATCATTTTGATATTAGACATGGAAAGCAAGGCCAGCATTAACACAGAGGTACAATACATACCAGCTAATATTTAACATACTATTAACATACCAGTATTTAAGGAATGACTTATGTTAATACAACATTATATTCTGGTGTATACAATGCACGCTTGTTAGGAAAAAAAGAATAAAGAAAAGATAATTTTAAATCAACTTGGCAATCAAAAAAAGAGACCACATTAAAACAGAGGTATATTACAAAACATTTTAGAGTGTAACTATTATTGAGGTAGAGTTAAACACCTGATTTATTTATAGGAGAAGATACAAACAAGATGTATATTTTTGTCATGTGAAGTGGAACATTTTATTTATTATTTAATTAATGAAAGAATGGTCCCTTTTGGTGGGTGTGGGTGTCACAAACAGACGTACAGGGGCCGAGTTCTGAGAGTGAATTGTTTGTTGATGGTTTGAGGGTCCCTGTGAATTCAACCATAGAGACCAGGGGGTTATCTGGCTTTCGTGGTGGTGTATGTGTTGTGTGTGTGTGTGTGTGTGTGTGTGTGTGTGTATGTGAGGTATAGAGACTGGCTTGTGTTGTGTGTGTGTGTGTGTGTGTGTGTGTGTGTGTGTGTGTGTGTGTGTGAGGTATAGAGACTGGCTTGTGTTATCAGTTTAACTGCTTTGGAGCTACAGGGGTCAGGGTTTGTCCTGCTTTGTATTTCTTCCGGGTTGGGGGTGTATCACTGTGGAATGCACAACCTCCAGGACACTTGGGACCATTTTGTTTCAACACAGAGGATAAAATATCTAAAACTTTTTCCCAAAAACATTCAACTTGGGGGCATTTTCATATAAACAGTAATATAAAGTTCCAATCTCTAAATTACATTTCATACATTGATTGGTAATGTTAAGATTAAATTTGTGTAGCAATTTGTGAGTGATGTAGACAGACAGACAGACAGACAGACAGACAGACAGACAGACAGACAGACCGACAGACAGACAGACAGACAGACAGACAGACAGATAGATAGATAGATAGATAGATAGATAGATAGATAGATAGATAGATAGATAGATAGATAGATAGATAGATAGATAGATACTTTATTGTCATTGCATTGTACAGGTACACAGCAACGAAATGCAGTTTGGCATCTACCAGGATTGCAAAATGTAGCAATCGTGCAAAAGTGCAGATATATATGTTGCATATTTACAGCAAGTTATATGTACGCATATGTACAGTGAATAAATATAAAGGCTATAACAGTGCAGTGATGTGTGGACATCATTAAGAAGTACAGAAATGGTTCTAAGGCTGTGGCATTAAAGAGCAAATGTGCAAAAGTGAAAGATCACAAGATTATGGTAATAAAAAAATGTACAAGCTGAATAAACAGTCTACTGTATATATATATACATATATATACTATTTATTATATGCACATGTATAGTAAAGAGGTTATATACAGTGTTTTGTTTTGTGTTTGTTTTGAAGTGTTCTAGCAGTGTAGTTTAGCATTCATAGTGTGATGGTGGATGGAAAAAATCTTTTCCTGAACCTGCTGGTTCTGGTGCGTAAGTTCCTGTATCTCCTTCTTGATGAAAGAAGTTTAAACAGTTTGTGACTGGGATGTGAAGAGTACTTGATAATGTTGTGAGCTCTGCACAGACATCTGCTGTGGTGAAGGTGTTTAATGGCAGATAGTTGGGTGCCAGTGATGCGTTGGGTGGTTTTGACGACCCTTTGCAGGGCTTTACATTTACACACAGTGGAGACTGTGTACAGTGATGGGGTTGGTCAGGATGCTCTCAATGATGCAGCCGTAGAGACCCGTTAAAATCCCTGCGGACAAATTAGCTTTCTTGAGACTTCTCAAGAAGTACAGGCGTTGTTGTGCTTTTTTAAACCATGGCTGAAATGTTCTGCTGCCATGACAAATCCTCAGAGATGTGAACTCCCAGGAACTTGAAGCTGGAGACTCGGTCTACCTCAATTCCATTGATTTTGACTGGTAGATGTCTCCTGTTGTTGGATTTCCAAAAGGCCACAATGAGCTCTTTAGTCTTTGTGGTGTTGAGGGTCAGGTTGTTGTTGGCACACCATGCTGTCAGATTTTGGATCTCTTCCCTGTAGTGTGATTCTTCCTTGTTGTCGATCTGGCCGGTGGTGTCATCTGCATACTCAATGAAGATGTTGTAGTTATACAGAGAAGCACAATTGTGGGTAAACAGGTAGTAGAGTAGTGGGCTCAGAACACAGCCCTGGGGGATGCCAGTGTTCAGAATGAGGGTTGAGGATACCTGGTTGCCCATCCTAAGAGATTGATGTCTGGTGGTGAGAAAGTCCAGAATCCATCTGCAAGTTTGGGTGCAGAAACCCAGGTCACTAGCCTTAGTGATCAGTACAGTGGGGAGGACTGTATTGAACGCAGAGCTAAAGCCAAATAAACAGCATTCTGATGTAAGTGTTGCTTTTATCCAGGTGGGTGAGGGCTGAATGAAGGGCTGTAGAAAGCCTCTGTTGAGATGTTTGGGCAATAGGCAAACTGGTGTGGGTCCAGTGTAGGTGGTAGGCCCACAGTGAGGATTCAGGACCAGCTTCTCAAAGCTCTCATAGCGATAGGGGTGAGTGCAACAGGGCGAAAGTCATTCCGGCATTCAGCAGCTGAGTGCTTAGGCACAGGTATTATGGTTGTGGTTTGCAGGCATGTAGGAACCGTGGCTTGGGTCAGTGACAGGTTGAAAATATCAGTGAAAACCTGTGCCAGTTGTCCCACGCCTGCTCTAAGAACATGTCCCCTTGGCTACTTGTGGTACAGGCATTGTTGTGCTTTTTTAACCAGGGCTGAAGTGTTCTGCTGCCATCCTCATGGCCCAGTATGCCATCCGAGCCAGCTGCCTTGCGTGCATCCACTCTGCTAAACGCTGAATAGAGTTCTGTTGTTTAGAGTGAAAGTGGGCTGTAAGCTGTAGAAGAGTCAGTAGTTGAGGTGAAATGTCCTGTGCTTTGATCGAAATGAGCAAAAAAGCAATTGAGTTTGTCCGGTTGGAATGCTGGTTGGCTGAGCTGTACGTTTGTAGTCTGTGATGGTCTGGATGCCTTTCTACATGCGTCTGGTGTCAGAGTTGTGGAAGTGCTCTTCTATGTGGAGTTTGAATATGAGTTTTGCTCTCCTGATGCCTCTTTTCAGGTTGGCCCTGGCTCTGTTGTAAGTCCTCTACGTTGGCAGATTTAAAGGCAGCATCTCTTGTCTCCAACTGAAGATGGACTTCAGAGTACATCCACAGCTTCTGATTAGGTAGTGACATTGTCAATGCGCATGTTGATATGGTCCAAAACAGATGAAGTGTAAATGTCCATGTTCAGTGTGGCCTGTTAGGCAAACATGTTCCATTCAGTATCCTGAAACTTTACTGTTCTCACAGCTGGTTTCTCCAGTTTGCTCAGTGGTGCGTATTTAGGTAGCATGAACAAAGAGAGGTGATCAAACTGACCCAAGTGGGGGAGGGGAATGGCCATGTATGGCCCGGGTATGTTTGTGTACACCTGGTCCGGTGTTTTGTCCCCTCTGGTAGAGCAGGAGACATTGTAGTACAATTTTGGAAAAACAGATCTCAGGTTGGAGTGGTTAAAATCAATGATAGCTCTTTTGGGATGTGCAGACTGCTGTTTGCTAATAGCTGCATGCAGTTCCTCCATAGCTAGTTTAGCATTATCATCCGGTGGAATGTACACCACAGTCACAACAATGGCTGAGAATTCTCTCGGTAAATAAAAGGGTCTGCACTTAATCATCAAATACTCGTAATTAACAGAGAATGACTTTCAGTAACAGAGTTACTGTAAAAGAGTCCGTGCACCATGACTTGGTAACATTACCGACAGACCGCCCCTCTACGCTTACCAGAGTCATCTGCCATCCTGTCCGCCCGAAAAACACTGTGACCCCTGAGCTCAATGGCGCTGCTGGGAATGTTGTCGTTGAGCCATGTTTCAGTAAAATTCAGTGTTTCAGGCGATTTCCCGAGGGAGTTAAAAGTTTGCTGGTTGCCCATATCTGTCGTTGTGGCCGATGTCTAATAATGCTTGTTGGCTGTATGAGATGTGTGCAAGCCTGTTCTGAGTGACTAAACTTGCTGTTGATGGAGAAATTGCTACTAAATCGCAAAATCTGGAGTGACAATGGGCCTTGCGTTGTGCACGAGCCGACATCTTGGTGATGATGTTGTATCTTGTTAATAAAATTTCTAATTTCAAGATATTTTTTTAAAATGTGTTTTAGGTAGATCAAACTTTCATTTCGTAATGAATCTATGCTTAATTTCTAGGAATTCAAACAAATCTTCCACCTTAAACAAACTTTTTGTTGCCCAAAATTTGAATGCATCATCGTCTGTCCTAGGTGTAAAGTTAGTATTACCCCAAATAGTGGTAAATTGTGATAATTGAGGTAACCTCCCCAAGATGTTTCAAAAATTCATTCCGTATCACAAAGTATTTTTAACAAATGGATTGCAAGTAGCTTTTTTCAATTTAGGTAGAATGCCGATATATATATATATAAATATAGATTCAAGGGCAGTACACGCCTTAATCTGTAGACAAGGGATAGAACTCTTAATCATTAAAAAACTTTCCAAAGTACAATACATAAACATAAAAAAAAGTGATATTTCATGTCAGTATTTTTGTTCACTTTCTGCACCCTTTTAAGTTTTTTTTTTTCTCTGAAATTATGATTCTGAATATGTTTAAAAAAGGAATACAGGAACAAAAAGGTGAGAACAAATCAAGATTTGACAAGAATTTATTATAAAAAAAAAAATGTGATTATTTTTCAGCATAATTTTATAAAAAAGAGATAGCAACAAGAGCAGAAAGTGAATGATGATGGTAACATAAATTTGTTTTGAAAAATTTTTTTTTCTCAAATTTTTCAGAAAAGGTATGATAGAGATGGTGAAAATATAAGTTTTCATATTCATAATCATAATGTCATAAAAAAAAAAACTTAAATGAGTACAGTAAGTGAACGAAAATACAGCCATATGACGTTTTGACAAAAATGATTATTGTTATGAAAATATAAATTTTCGTATTCCGAAGGTACATTTCAGGAAAAAAATTTAAAATGGCTAGAAGTCAGTGAAACATGACATGACAAAGTTTAAAAAAAATATAAGTTTTTACATTTTTTTTTTATTATCAATACATGGATTTGCATTTTCATTAGAAACATTTATGAAAAACTGTTACAATATACAATGCATTAAAAAAAACCCAAAAAATGTTACATGCCATCTAATGTTTTGACAGAAATATGTTTTTCATAATTTTATACAGTTTTTTTCATCTGATAGAAAATATGAATTTTCATATTCATAAGCATAATTCAATTAGAATCTGTTAAAAAGTAGGATGAGGGGAAATAACACGTCATTAAAAAAATCTGGCTTTGTTAAAAACATGACTTTTCAAAAGTAATGTTTTGAATGAAAATGTGAATTTATATATCAATTAGCATAATTTTATGAATAACCAATAAAAAGGCATTGTGAACACAAAAAACTACAAATTGATATATCATGTTTTGACAAAACGTGGAAGTTTTCCAAAAAAAAGTTTTCATGAGTTTTCATGCTCATAAGTACGAATTTATTCAAACCATTAAATATGGAATAAGCGAACAAAAAAAAATTGACATGCCAGTTTTTTTTTAAATTTGATTTTTTTTCATAAAAATATAGATAATATGAAAATATGAATTTTTAAGCTTAATTTCATTAAGGAACTGTTAAAATTGCAAAAGTTATTAGTGATGGTGACAACAGATTTTTTGTGAGAAAAATTAAGTTTTTTTTTTAATGTTAGAGTTACTGTGAAAATATTATGTTTATATTCAGAGGGATAATTTCATGGAAAAAAAATTGAAATGGTACAATAAATTTAGGAAAATACTCATATGAAATATCATGTTTTGACAAAAATGTCTATTGTTATGAAAATATGATAATTATAAAAATATAAATTTTCATATTCCGAGGTTACATTTTAGAAATACATGCTGGAAGCTTCAGGTTTCTGAAATAAAGCTAATAAATAATTAAGAACATGGCTTGTGGCACTTGCTTTCACTAATTTTTTTCAGAATGTAATCCACAAGACTCTAGGTGCAGGTATTGAAAATTAGGATTTATTTTTTTATTATTGTTATTGAATTATTGTAAACATTCCAAATTTTAATCCATGCACTTTTTTATATTTCACTTATATTTTTATTAAACTTAAATATTTATTTAACTTAAAACAGAGGCCTAAAGTGTACCTGAAAATTATACTTGAGTAAAAGTATACTTACTGCAAAACTTACTCCATTACAAGTCAAATTTCAAATTTTCACCAGTTCCAATATGACTTGAATAAAAGTTTTAAAGTATCTGATTTGAACAGTACTTCAGTATTTGACTCATGTTGAACATAGGCTCAAAGATGCCTTGATATCAAGACACGTTCGTAAAAAGCCAAAAACAGTTCATTTATGGGATTTCATTCCCTAAAACACAAATCAAATTGTACACCACAACACTTATTTAACCAAGATAAACACAACAGCATCTTCAACATGCTAGAATAAAACAAAGATCAAACAAATCAGTCAAAAGGCTTCACTCCCCACATGCATCAATGTGCCTTGGCCACCCGTGACCCTGTCCCCAGTTCACCACCGCTCATTCCTTGAACCACTTCTGATAGATACTGACTACAGAGCTGCAGTTTTGGAGATGCTCTGACCCAGTCATCTAGCCGTCACAAGTTAGCCCTTGTCAAACTCACTCAAATCCTTATGCTTGCCCGTTTTTTCTGCTTCTAACACATCAACTTTGAGGACAAAATGTTCACTTGCAGCCTAATAAATTCCACCCACAAACAGGTGCTATGATGAAAAGAAAATCAGTGTTATTCACTTAACCGGGCATAATGTTCTAATGTCGTAATGTTATGCCTGGTCAGTGTACAGTATAAAAAAATCTGATGCTGATTCACAATAATAATTCATAATTAATCAAAGATGGCAGAGTGGTAGTAGCCAGCAGAAGTCACTCCAAAACTTATGTTGATCTTATGCTGTAACCCGTCTTATGTCTTATGTATATTCAATTCAATTCAATTCATTTTTATTTGTATAGCGCTTTTAACAATGAACATTGTCTCAAAGCAGCTTTACACAGATAATGTGGTGATTAAACGTAAATATGTTCTTTGTAAGTATGTTTGTCCCTGATGACCAACTGTGGCAAGGAAAAACTCCCCGAGATGGCATAAGGAAGAAACCTTTAGAGGAACCCATCCTCATCTGGGTTGCACCAAATGTCCATTTGAAGCAGATATACAATGCTGCGGGGTACAGTGATGATGATCAGAAGCAAACTGCACTCCTGAGTCAGTGCAGCAGACCGCCGACACCAACTACAGTCCAATCCATCCTCAAAGCATCCGTTCTAATCCGGAATTACATGGAACCACCCAAGGTCCACGGAGGGGAGAGGGGCAGGAACAGTTGTCACTGGAGCCTCAGGAGCATGTTTAACTCGACCGAGAGAGAGAGAGAGAGAGAGAGAGAGGGTGACAGGAAGAGAAGGATATGGATTATTAAGTGTCCCTATTGGTGTATGAAAGTTAAATCAGAGCAATCAATCGAGCAGCCAATGTGTACCATCGCCAAATTCTCCTAAAATGCAGAAGTAACCCCACCAACAGCTACTCCAACCTTGGCTTAGTTCAAGAACCAGGCCTCCGGACCTCAGCGCCGCTTGCGGCAGACGGATGGAGGAGGGGGCATCGGAAGCGGTACTTGAGGGAGCAGAAGCTCAAAAAGTGAGCGGGCTGCTCTACAATCCATCCTTCTAGCAAATGTCTGCTCCCTGGACAATAAATTAGTCTATATAAGACTCCAGCAAGCTACTCTTCCTGAGTTGTTTTTTTGGAGACGTGGCTGAGCGACAAAGTTCCAAAGTCACCATTCAGTTTTGTGCCTGACACCACTCATTTTGTGCCGAGAGAAATGCAGCTTTGTGAAGTAACACTTATAGCAGCAGACTGTGTTTATTTCAACACGGATTGGTATAAGAACTCTGTTCTTTTTTCATGCAAAGTGCAAACATGCCAAGAGAATCCATGACCACTTCCAGGACAGCAGAGACATCTGGCGCATGTGGCAGGACATCCGGGCGATCAAGAACTACAAGAATACTTTATCTACTTGTGACTTCCCTCCCAGATGTACTGAATGACTTCTACTCTTGGTTTCAGCTGCAGAACACATGCTCTGTTTAACCACGGCTGAAGTGAGAGAAACTTAATGCAGAGTTATTTGGAAGTTATTTGGACCAGACAACATTTAGTTTAGCATTCAACACAATCATCTCTCAGCACCTGATTGAGAACCTGAGCCTACTGTGCCTAAACATCTCCCTCTGCAACTGAATTTCAGACTTCCTGACTGGGAGACTTCAGTCTGAATCCAGAACAGCATCTCCAGCACCACCACACTGCGGCACTGCAGCATTGGGGCACTGGGGAACTTCAGGGCTGTGTGCTCAGCCCACTGCTATTCACGCTGCTGACTTACAACTGTGTAGCAATGCACAGCTTAAACCACATCATCCCGTTCACTTGACAACCATCCGTGTTGAAATCAGCAAGAACGATGATTCAGCATACAGAGAGGAGGTGGAACAGCTAACAGCCTGGTGTAAAAACAAAAATCTATATCTGTTCATTGACAAAACCAAAGAGATTGATGTCAACTTTAGAAGAGCACAGAGTGTCCATTCTCCACTGATTATCAATGGATCCTCCATGAATATCATATATAACATTCCTTGGTGTTCATCTGGCGGGGAAATTCACCTGGACACTCAACACCACCTTATTTACCAAGAAAGCCCAGCAGTATATTTTTTTCCTGGAAAGCCCATCTCCCTTCCCCAAACCTGATCTGGTTTACAGATGGACCATTGAGAGCATCCCGAGCAGCTGCATCATTGCCTGGTTTGGGAACTGCACCTACCCTACAGAGGATAGTAAAGACAGCCGACAAGATCATTGGATCATCTCCCCACTATCATGGACATTTATACCACACACTGCAACCGCAGAGACAGTTGAACTGTGGATGACCCCTCACACCCCTCACACACACTCTACCATCAGGAAAAAGGTACCCAAGCATTTGGGCCACCGCATCCATACTGCCATCAGGCTTCTCAACAGACAGAACTGACATGAACATACACACGAAAACACACACACTCAACTGCCGCCTTATTATTTTGGTAATGCACCTGCCTTTCACCCAAGTGCTGGTTTCAGGTGTTATAAAGGCATTTACATTAAGGAGGTGAAGATTCAGTCTATTGAAATATTAAAATATTGCTGGGTTTCTGTTGAATCAAAGTGTGCCATGTACAGTTTTTCAAGACTAGGTATTGAATGTGTATTAAATGAAGACACTGCATTTACTTTTTAAAATTCCACACAAAACCTGGCTGACCAGACACTGGCCATCGAGTCCACGGGGCTGCTCCAGTCACACAGCCACCAGTGCTGATGTAATATGCATGGGCTTGGTGGGTAGTGTCAGAGGCTTGGTGGGTAGTGTCGGGGTCTTAAGGGAGGAGATAGCTCGATAGTGTCCCTTCAACCCGAGGCATGGCTCTATAATGTTCGAAAAGAACGCCGTGTAACACCTCAGTGTGCAGGTCATGGAAAAATGTAAAACCCCGAAGTGGAGGTTGCAATGCCGGGAGCAGAAAGTGCTTGCTGATCGAGCTTACTCGGTCAGCAATCGATCCAGCTCCAAAGTCCTCGCTCTCAGGCTTGCAGCCTTCTCGAAGAGTGCCCACCGAAGGAGAGAAATCACATAGACATGCGAGCACAGTGCTCGCAGTTGGCTCCCTCGAGAACCGACTTAGCGTCCTCCGCTCCCAGGCAAGCCACACAAAGGCTGTGTGTATCCCTGTGATGTAGCAGGGGCAGGAAGAAACACACAACCGGAATGTGTGATTAACCTTTTTATTTTAACAAACAATTGACAAACATAAAAAAAAATACATAGAACAAACAGAAACTGGCACTCCATGTGCTTTTTTTAGCTTCCTGTTTGTGATGTCACCCCACCGTCCAACCTTCCATTGGACAGATTAAACACGTGATTCAGAGCGTGAGCGTTTCAAAAGCATTGTGACGCAGCTTGAGTTCCTGAAAGGAAGCAGTAAGCAGAACCACTGTAAGTGCTGTTTTGGGGTACAGCCAGCTGTCTGCATGATTAATGCTTCAGTTCTGCTTCAGGGGTACTCTAGAATGCTCACAGTAGGCAGTTGTTGGGCTGTGAACTGAGCTTCACCTGACAACAGCTGCAGCAGTTGGAGGGCCTGATTATTCCGGCCAGACTTCATAGCGACAAATTTCCTTTACTCCCAAATTGAAGCACAATCCTCTGTGTTGTAATTGTGTCTTGGGTCATTTTGCTTGCTATAAGATAAAGTTTGTCCCAATTGGACCAAATGCATTTCTCCATAAATTCCGCTATTATCCAGGCATCAAATATTCAATATTACAATAATCTCTTTTTTATACATGGAGCACTTCTGAGCCCAGCAGTGATAGCTGGTGGTGCTGACCTTCCGATTCAAAGTTCAACATTGTAACCAGTGAGCTATCACTTCAGACTTAATGTTGCTTGTTTTAATTTGTGTAAATATCAAGAAATAAAATCAGATATTATTTTTAACAGTAAAATTCCTGTTGTGTGTTTTGTGGGTTACCATTGTGCAGGAGAGTAGAGGCTGTGTTTAAGTCAAGGACGGACAAAGGCATATTGGATCTATGCTGCATGTTGATTTATTTAAAAGCAGTAACTGTGTAGTTATTAATGCAGTGTGAAGCTCTTGGTTAATTGTACATAAATATGCGCTGCTGTTATCCGCAAGCATTTGACTTAAATTGATGAAAAAAAAAACATTCTCGTACTGATATGCTCACATTATTTAAACATTATAAATATTAGTTTATCAACAAATGGCAGTTGGCCAACTGAATAAAATTAGTTAACTTAAAATTTTTATTTAATAGAATTTGTATACAGTAAAATGCTGTAAAGTGGATAATTGTAAAGAACTATAAAATTAACAGTAAATTACTGGCAAATGCAGCTGCCAGTATTTTACAGTTAATTTACAGGACAATTATTTACAGTATACATTTCTATCACTAGGGGTGAATAAATGTTCTTTTAGAGGTACGAACAAGGAAGTACCATAATATTCCAATGTAAAGCAATACATTGCTGTAACCTGCTAGGGTCCAACTGGGATAAGAAAGCTTTTGTAGTTTTGCAGCTCTTTTAAGTATATTTCTGTACCTTGCTTTTTCTGCACTGTAATAAATATCCTGTAAAAATTATGGTAAAAAACAGGCAGGTGTGTTGTACTGTAATAAATACGGTTAAACTGCTACTTTACATTGTAAGAATTGTCCTGTACATTAACAGTAAAATACTGTCAGCTTAGACTAACTCATTTAGTTTGCAGAAACAAACTGTACTTAAATTGTACTCAATTTGTTTATGAACTAATATTTATCATGTTTGAATAATCTGAGCATATTAATCCTTCAAATGTATTTTAGTTAAGTCAATGACAAAAAACAGAATCATACAAAGTCATTAAAAGTATCAATTCAAGTCAAATCTCCTGTAGATAATGGCATCATACATTCATGTGCAAATGAAATTAGTGAAGAGACCACTACTGCATCAAACCTACACAGTTACTGCCTTTATATAAAACAACAGGCAGCAAAGCATCATTAGGTCTGTGTCCGTTATTGACTAAACACAGCTCTACTCTCCTACACAATGGTAACCCACAAAATACACAACAGGAAATTGATTGTAAGGTTTTACACTATTTCGCTGTTTTTTCTTGATTTTACAGTAAACTACTGACAGCAGGGTTGCCAGTAATCTACTGGGTTTTTTTTTTTTACAATTTGTGTTTTTTTATTTCACACATTTAAATCCTTTAAGCAGGATTACTGAAGAGAAACACAACTTACAGCCATAGCCAAAGAAAAGAAAAATTCAATATGAAAAAATGAAAATAAAACATTAAATCTCTCAAGATCTTAGCAGAGGACGATTAAACAACCCCCAAATCAGCATCCTCAGCATTACTTATTAAAAGCTCCAAATGAGATTTTTTATGTTTAGGTGTATTTTCATTCAAGTTACCGTAATGGAGATCAGTGTTTGCTTTAGATTTGCTCTTGAACTTTGACCTTTTAAAATTTGTTTTTGGGCAAGTGATTAATAATGAAATAAAGAAGACAATACAACTCTGATCACCATGGAACAGTTTAGTAAAGAAAATCATAATTCAACTAGCATTAAAGTAAAACTAAATAAAAGTAGTTTATATATTTCATTCATGCTGAAATTCATGTTGGTAGTTTTGTACAATTTTGGAACCCAGCATGCATTGCAGCAGGAAAGTTTGCTAATGATCACCATTCTTGAGTTTCATATGCTGATTGTTGATGTCTGTGTGTCTAAACGATGCTATAGTACTTTTTGAAGTCTTTAATATTTTGTCAAATTACTTTGAAATCACATTATTATAAAAAAAACTGAAACAGCCCATAAAAATAAAGATGAGTGATAAATAAATAAGCAAAACCACCAAACTATATCTAATGCTGTAACTGTATGTAGTTTTGTTTCATGTTCTTTCCTTCAGCAGTATTCATCAGTGTCTGAATTTACTCATTTGTTTTCATTCACTCTGTCGAATGGACTATACAAGTAAACTAATGTAGGGAATAGTTTTAAAAGCAATAATGAAAGTATTAAGTTGACTTGTATTTACATTAACAGTATTTAAATACAGGGGTGAGGGTGAATAATGAACATTAGGTGCAGTAGGTATTAAGATATGGTACATAAAGTAATATACAGTATAAGTTGTGCGAAGATTTGGCAGCGTTAAGACATGTCAGAAGATAACATGCTCAAATAACATGATATAGATATGTACATGTATGACTGCATGTATGATTTAGTATATACAGAATAAATATGGGTGGAGTGTGCAATACAATGATAACATATGTTATAGATGGTGCAAAGATGCATAGTGGATAAAGCAGTGCAATGTACACAGAAATTGACAATGCAGTACTGTATTGGTTGAAATTATATGATTAGCTGTTCTGTGTGATCTTTTTGTATGGACTCTGAAGCATCTGTTGCTTATCTCCTCATATCTGCGGCCTGGGGCTCTATGAAATTAGTTACACAGGAGCTTTGAGGATGGATTTGGACTGTAGTTAATGTCAACAGTCTGCTACACTGTCTCAGGACTACAGTTTTCATTTGATCACCTTTACTACACACCTCAACATTGTTTATCTGTAATAAATGGATATTTAGTGAAACCCAGATGAGAATGGGTTCCCTCTTGAGTCTGGTTCCTCTCAAGGTTTCTTCATTATGCTATTTCAGAGAGTTTTTCCTTGCCACAGTTGACACCAGCTCACTTATTAGGGACAAACTTACACTTATAAAGAACATCTTGTTCATACATTAGCACTACATCTGTGTAAAGCTGCTTTAGGACAATGTCCATTATTAAATCCGCAATACAAATAAAAATGAATTGAATTTAATTGAACTGAACCTGTAGCATCTGCATGATAGGAAAAGAGTGAATAGTCCATGGTTGGAGAGAGAGGTATCTTTGATAATGCCCTTTGCAGACAGCTTTCTTGTAAATGTACTTTAAGGTTGGTACCTGAGTGTTGATGATTCGTTGGCCTTTTCACCACCCTCTAAAGGGCTTTGCGGTCCGAAGCAGTGCAGTTGCCGTACCACAGTAAAGATTCTCCAGTATCCTGTAGCACAGACAGGGACTTTTTAATTCTCCTCAGAAAATGCAGGCACTGCTGTGCCTTTCTGATCAGATAATATAAACAGTCTACTATAATAGCTCAGGACCACAGGTTGCATTTTTATTCGCCTGTGACTGCTGTCTGTCCACCCAGATGAAGATGGGTTCCCTTTTGAGTCTGGTTCTTCTCTAAGTTTCTTCCTCATGTCATCTAAGGTTGTTTTTCCTTGCTACAGTTGCCACTGGCTCGCTCATTAGGGATAAAATAATAAGGAACAAACTTATACATTATTTTATTAATGCTTTATCACTGTAAAGCTTCAATGATTAATATGGTCTAATAACGTCTTTAAAAATGTTAGAACACTTTCTGTCTTTCTGTCCTAAGAAACCCAAACACACCTAGGCTAAGATTATAATTCTCTCTATCTAGTTCTCTCTAATGTCTGAATGAACACCACTAATTATAATTATATATTATATAGTGTTCTTCATTGGAATATCCACTTCATTCTTTCTAAATTAATGTTTGTGTCTGTGTCTTCATATACAGACTCACAGTGCACAAAGGGAACAAGTTAGGAGGTATAATCACTGTCACTATTCATTCTAATTTCAATACTATGTTGATCTATGCATCTAGTCGTATAGAGACATTTTAGAAATCTTCAGTTTAAATAACTTTTAACAGTCCGGTGCCCCCTACAACCCCAACCCTGCCTGGAGGGACCACATCTCACAAGAGAAAAGCGCCTCCTCCTCCAAAGTCTCCTCAACAGGTATCATAATTAATTCATAGTTTGATTAGTCCATTCAAAGAAGTGTCTAATCAAGGTTCGAGATTAAACACAATTATATGTGCATACAGGGTACACAAGTTTCCCCAGACTTGCATCATGAATCTGCCCAGTGCTCGGCACCGGACAACTCTACTTCTCCTCCCACAGCTCCCAAGTCTCAACACTTTCCAGACAACCTCGTAAGTGACACTGCTAATGCTGCAACAGGTTAACTTTCTGAAAAGGAGCCTGTTCAGTCCAAAAGGGCAACAAGAGATGATCAACATTTTGCAATTTGCTCAATGGGAAAGTAGGCACACAAGTGGTTCTGTGGCAGGACGTGTTTAAAATAAGAATTTATTCATAGACCCATTCTGCTTCAAAATCCAGCAGGTATCCAAATCTCACAAAAAGAAATGGTTGGCTTTGGTCAACCTTTGGACAAAATGAGTGCATTAGACCTGAATTGCTTGATAAACTAATGACAATTTCAGCCCCATTTAAAAACAGCAGAACCAAGATACCAATTCCAGTGATATCGTGGGTTAAAATACATGTTTAAGATCATCCTAGAAAGATAATTCATAGAAATTGACAACGGCTTTGCAACGCACAAGTCACGTCTTTGCTACGCGAATATCTTATTTGTTGTGCCTTGAAAGGCTTAGCATAAATGTGTCAAACCTGAACTGCAAAACATTTAGCCTCATTTGTTTCATCTGCAAGCATTTGAACTGGATAATTCCCTTCAGATGGGGCGACACTCAAAATACTATCAGAATATTGGTCCAGAAGTTCCTGCCCAATATCAACTGGCTGTAAACATGTGTCCATAAACACACAGTGTTGTTGTCTATCATGTAACTCCTCTTCAACATTTTCCTTTTCTACTTCACTCTCTGCAATGCTGTCATCATCTACATTGTCTTGCTTACTAAACTCATTTATCCAATCCTGATTAAATTCAATATCAGAATAATGCTTGTTACATTGTTTTAAGTAACATAATGCTTGTTTAATATTTGTAGTATCAACATATTGATACTTATAATGACCTTTATATGTCAACTTGCGTTTTAATTTCACACATACTAATGACCCTTCACCTTCTGTTCTAGGCAAAACATTTGTTGTGTTTTTAACATTAGCTGGGACACAAGTAATAGGGCCATGAACCCCATTCTGACCGCCTTTTGGTAATGCTAACATTTTCATAAATGGAATATGTAATGAAATCAAATGTTGTTCTAGACTATTGAGACAGCGCAATTCTTGGGGTATGGGTTGCAATTCCAAATTGTTTACAGCACTTTCTGCTGGCATTTCACATTTTTTTATTTTGTAATGCGAGTAAAACAAATCCAAAGCTGTCCTTTACTTGATGTGTTCAATCCACATGGAACGGGACATTCATTATCACACTTATGCAAGAACTGCTCCGTTATACACTTGTTAGCTACCACCAACATTGTTGAATTTTTTGTATAAGAATCTCTTTTACAACATAACACTTGACGCTTAAAAAACAGTCTATGACAAACACAGCAAACAAAATCTAGACCAGAACTGACTTTATCTTCAAACTGTTTCTTGACAAATTCACAATCCTTTTTGTTTACCTTTAGCTGTTTTTCCCTTCTTTTACTACTTTTTTGTACACTTTCTTTATGCAATGCATTGTTCTGATACTTTAATTTATTGCATTGTTTTAGTACATTTCTGTGATTTTCATTAGTGCGGTATTTCATAATGCTGTATTTCTTCATTCTACTCCTATATTTCACATTGTCACGATACTTCACCTTATTGTACTCATTCACCTTAAGTTTGTATTGCTCATTATTACGATATTTCACCTTATTGTACTCATTCACTTTACACTTGTATTGCTCATTATTATAATATTTCAATCTGTTGTATTCATTGACTTTAAAGTTATGTTGTTTGTCTTCTTTATATTTCCTCTTACTTGCTTTCTTTAAAGATTCATTATATAAAGCATTTTTGCGATATCTTTCCTTATTTAAAGTTTTCATCTTTTGTTGAAACCGTTCATTCCTATAATACGTCATTTCACTTTTGACTCTCTTAAATAAGTAATAATTATGAAAGTAGCTTTTCCTGTTACCAGATAAACTGTGTCCATCTTCAGCAACTGAATTTAGCTCCTCGTGTTTTACATTACTTTGTGCCTTTACACTTTGCCTTGTACACATGTATTTTCCTTCATCATGTTTACTGTTCTGACACAATTGATAACACATTGAGCTCTTAGGTTGTCTTACACAAATCACAACCTGGTAATGATCATTAGAGTGCTGCAAATAAATGCCTTGTTCACACAGTTTATTATGAACACAACTATACTTTAACCACTTATCATTGTGATATGTATAGATATCTACCCCCAAAAAATTAGCAGTTGCTTGAATTTCCACTTCAGTAGCCCATGATCCTACATACTTTATTCTTGAAGTGGACAAATAATCTTCTATAGATGTATACTCACATCTCAACATATTCTTGTAATCTGTACTATGCAATTCCATGTCTTTCACAACTGCAAGTCGAACTGCTCTATGAGCTTTTTGTGTACTGCACACAGCTTGTGACACTGCCCGAAAGAAACAGCTTCCATCGCCAATAATACTCGTTGTGTTACACGGACATCCCAATGGTCCAGTGTCTGCTTGGAAAACTACATTATCATCATGACATTCTTCGTGTAGTAGACTGCTTAATTTTTGTTTCACTTCATGACACAGTGGATTAAAATGAAACGTTTTGTCAATTCTACTTTGTACACAAATTACATCAGAGTTCAAAATACAGTCAGAAATTGGTTTTGTATTAGTACTTTCCATAAAGTGTTCTTTCTGTGTCTTTACAACATTACTTTCTCTATCATCATTCAAACTTTCTGAGCAATAAGATCTCTTTTTTTTACCCTCTAATTTATTTTTACTAACATCATAATTTTTGTTTTCTGATTGCCTGACAGATACTTTACTACTTTTTTCTGGAATTACACGAAGACCACTTATTTCAAATTCTTTCTTATCACCACCAACACATGCAGCTAAGTTTTCAATATGTTTTAAAACATAGCTCAATAAATTGTAATGTACAATCACACTAAACCCATCACTATCAGGAATTTCAGTTCTACTACGTGCATGGGAATCAATCACAGCAAACTGTCCATTTTGCTTAATAATGGCACAGGTATTTCCATTCAATGTTAAAAAGCATGTTTTATATTGTTCAAACATTGTCTGCAGACCATGGACTAATGGCACACATACACCAGCTGTTATCAATTCTCCATCATTCATATCTACAAATCTAGAAACACATTTACCATATTCAAACATGAACGTTTTCTCATTAAACACATATTCACAAGGAAGATCTGGAACACACAACCACTTCTGCAGTGTCGGATCACTAATACAGTTGTTTTCATGCAAATAACCATACAAGTTATCACCAATAGTTAAAACATTATCTAAATCTTTTGTTTCCCATGAAAAGACAGTATGTACACTATGCATTGCCATGGCAGCTAAACTAATTGCAACAAATTGTTTTCCTGGCCACTTGAACCTGCTGTCACCTTGATGAAATGAGCCACAAACACTTTGTCTTGCATTTGGTGTACTGCTTTCTCCGACAACATCATTGTTCGCACATGGCAACATATCTGGTAAAGTAACATCTACATTGATTCCACTTATACTAAACTTATTAGCACTCAAGCTTTTCATTAAATTATTGGCATGCCAAAACAAATCTTGCCAATTTGTGTTAAAAACAACAACTGCTCCACCCATATTTGATCCCAACCCACATGCATTATGAACATTACAATCTACAACAGCATAGACATCACTACATCTGATAATTGCACATGTTTGTCTGATAGTCTTCACTAAACAAGATTCATATTTTAAAAAAATCTATTGAAGTGTCTCGTACAATTCTTCATGTCCTCTAGTCAGTGACTCCCCTTCTGCCACTTTGCACATTTTATTAAATATGCAGTATTGCTCACTAAACTTAAAAGGTAAAAGAGTTGTACCATAACTTTTACATTTAGCTATGTCTTTAACCAGTTTAGTTCCCTCAGCATAAATTTCCTCAAGACTTACTTTCTGCCAGGTGCACACATTATGTATCTTATGTTTTACAATTGTAACTAAACTACATGCTGCACCGACAACATCCTCATTCACAATTGTGGACTGCATTCGAACTGTATCGCCTACTAATGTGGGCACGTGCACAACGCGAGGCCCATCGTCACTCCAGATTTTGCGATTTAGTAGCAATTTCTCTATCAACAGCAAGTTTATTCACTCAGAACAGGCTTGCACACATCTCATACAGCCAACAAGCATTATTAGACATCAGCCAGAACGACAGATATGGGCAATCAACAAACTTTGAACTCCCTCGGGAAGTCGCCTGAAACACTGAATTTTACTGAAACATGGCTCAACGACAACATTCTTGGCAGCGCCATTGAGCTCAGGGATCGCAGTGTTTTTCGGGCGGACAGGACGGCAGAGGACTCTGTTAAGCGTAGAGGGGCGGTCTGTGCATTTATGTTACCAAGTCATGGTGCACGGACTCTACTGTTACTGAAAGTCATTGCGCTGTTCATTTAGAGTATTTAATGATTAAGTGCAGACCCTTTTATTTACCGAGAGAATTCTCAGCCATTGTTGTGACTGTGTTGTACATTCCACCGGATGATAATGCTAAACTAGCTATGGAGGAACTGCACGCAGCTATTAGCAACATCCCAAAACATCCCAAAAGAGCTATCATTGTTGCTGGAGATTTTAACCACTCCAACCTGAGATTTGTTTTTCCAAAATTGTACTGCAATGTCTCCTGCTCTACCAGAGGGGACAAAACACTGGACCAGGTGTACACAAACATACCTGGGGCATACATGGCCATTCCCCTCCCCCACTTGGGTCAGTTTGATCATCTCTCTTTGTTCATGCTACCTAAATATGCACCACTGAGCAAACTGGTGAAACCAGCTGTGAGAACAGTAAAGTTTCAGGATACTGAATGGAACATGTTTGCATAACAGGCCACACTGGACGCTCACACAAACATGGGCATTTACACTTCATCTGTTTTGGACCATATCAACATGTGCATTGACAATGTCACTACCTAATCAGAAGCTGTGGATGAACTCTGAAGTCCATCTTCTGTTGGAGGCAAGAGGTGCTGCCTTTAAATCTGCCGATGTAGAGGACTTACAACAGAGCCAGGGCCAACCTGAAAAGAGGCATCAGGAGAGCAAAACTCCACATAGAAGAGCACTTCCACAACTCTGATGCCAGATGCATGTAGAAAGGCATCCAGACCATTTCACCTCAACCACTGACTCTTCTACAGCTTACAGCCCACTTTCACTCTAAACAACAGATGTCTATTCAGCTTTTAGCAGAGTGGATGCACGCAAGGCAGCTGGCCCGGATGGCATACCAAGGATCTGTCATGGCAGCAGAACACTTCAGCCATGGTTAAAAAAGCACAACAATGCCTGTACCACAAGTAGCCATGGGACATGTTCTCAGAGCATGCACGGGACAACTGGCACAGGTTTTCACTGACATTTTCAACCTGTCACTGACCCAAGCCACGGTTCCTACATGCCTGATGACCACAACCATAATACCTGTGCCTAAGCACTCAGCTGCTGAATGCCTGAATGACTTTCGCCCAGTTGCACTCACCCCTATCGCTATGAAGTGCTTTGAGAAGCTGGTCCTGAATCCTCACTGCGGGCCTACCACCTACACTGGACCCACACCAGTTTGCCTATTACCCAAACAGGTCAACAGAGGATGCAGTTTCCACAGCCCTTCATCCAGCCCTCACCCACCTGGATAAAAGCAACACCTACTTTAGAATGCTGTTTATTGACTTTAGCTCTGCATTCAATACAGTCCTCCCCACTGTACTGATCACTAAGGCTAGTGACCTGGGTTTCTGCACCCCCACTTGCAGATGGATTCTGGACTTTCTCACCAACAGACATTAATCTCTTAGGGTGGGCAACCAGGTATCCTCAACCCTCATTCTGAACACTGGCATCCCCCAAGGCTGTGTTCTGAGCCCAATACTCTACTCCCTGTTTACCCACAATTGTGCTTCTCTGTATAACTACAACATCTTCATTAAGTATGCGGATGACACCACCGGCCAGATCGACAACAAGGACGAATCGCCATACAGGGAAGAGATCCAAAATCTGACAGCATGGTGTGCCAACAACAACCTGACCCTCAACGCCGCAAAGACTAAAGAGCTCATTGTGGCCTTTCAGAAAACCACCAGCAGGAGACATCTACCAGTCAAAATCAATGTAATTGAGGTAGAGCGAGTCTCCAGCTTCAAGTTCCTGGGAGTTCACATCCCTGAGGATTTGTCATGGCAGCAGAACATTTCAGCCATGGTTAAAAAAGCACAACAACGCCTGTACTTCTTGAGAATCCTCAAGAAAGCTAATTTGTCCGCAGGGATTTTAACGAGTTTCTACAGCTGCATCATTGAGAGCATCCTGACCAACCCCATCACTGTACACAGGCTGTATGGTACCATCACTGTATGGTACGGAGGCTCCACTGTGTGTGAATGTAAAGCCCTGCAAAGGGTCATCAAAACCACCCAACGCATCACTGGCACCCAACTATCTGCCATTAAACACCTTCACCACAGCAGATGTCTGTACAGAGCTCACAACATTATCAAGTACTCTTCACATCCCAGTCACAAACTGTTTAACCTCCTTTCATCAAGAAGGAGATAAAGGAACTTACGCACCAGAACCAGCAGGTTCAGGGAAAGATTTTTCCCATCCACCATCACACTATGAACGCTACACTACACTGCTAGAACACTACAAAACCAACACAAAACAAAACATATACAACATAACCTCTTTACTATACATGTACTCCTCATTACATCTGTGCTAGTTTTGATCTCTATGTATCTTTATATCCCTACTGTACATTCTGTCCACTATTTCACATGCATGTATGTGTATATAATGTGTGTGTGTATATATATATATATATATATTTATATATATATACATTAGACTGTTTATTCAGCTTGCACATTTCTTTATTACCATAATCTTGTGATCTTTCACTTTTGCACATTTGCTCTTTCATGCCATAGCCTTAGAACCATTTCTGTACTAAATAATGTCCACACATCACTGCACTGTTATAGCCTTTATATTTATTCACTGTACATATGCTTACATATATATGACTTGCTGTAAGTATGCAACATATATATCTGCACGATTGCTACATTTTGCACTCCTGGTAGATGCCAAACTGCATTTCGTTGCTGTGTACCTGTACAATGCAATGACAATAAAGTTGTATCTATCTATCTATCTATCTATCTATCTATCTATCTATCTATCTATCTATCTATCTATCTATCTATCTGTCTGTCTGTCTGTCTGTCTGTCTGTCTGTCTGTCTACATCACTCCTAAATTGCTACACAAATGTAATCCTAACATTCCCAATCAATGTATGAAATGTAATTTTAAGAATGGAACTTTATATCACTGTTTATATGGAAATGCCCCCAAGTTGAATGTTTTTGGGAAAAAGTTTTAGATATTTTATCCTCTGTGTTGAAACAAAATGGTTCCAAGTGTCCTGGAGGTTGTGCATTTCACAGTGTCACACCCCCAACCCGGAAGACACACAAAGCAGGACAAACCCTGACCCCTCTATCTCCAAAGAAGTATTCAACTGATAACACAAGCCAGTCTCTATACCTCACACACACACACACACACACACACACACACACACACACACACACACACACCACGACGAAAGCCATATAACGCCCTGGGCTCTATGGTTGAATTCACTGGGGCCCTCAAACCATCAAAAAACAATTCACTCTCAGAACTCGGCCCCTGTACGTCTGTTTGTGACACACACACACACACCAAAAGGGACCATTCTTTTATTAATTAAATAATAAATAGAATGTTACACTTCACATGACACAAATATACATCTTGTTTGTATCTTCTCCTATAAATAAATCAGGTGTTTAACTGTACCTCAATAATAGTTACACTCTAAGATTTTTAGTAATATACCTCTGTTTTAATGTGGTCTCTTCTTTTGATTGCCATGTTGATTTAAGTTTATCTTTTCTTTATTCTTTCTTTCCTAAGAAGCATGCATTGTATACACCAGAATATAATGTTGTATTAACATTAGTCATTCCTTAAATACTGGTATGTTAATAGTATGTTAAATGTGAGCTGGTATGTAATGTACCTCTGTGTTAATGCTGGCCTTGCTTTCCATGTCTAATATCAAAATGATCACCAAAATTATCTGTTCCCTTATTTGGTGCATTTTATTTGATCATGAAATGTGTCATACTGTCTTACAGTTCTTCTCAACTGCTTTCCCACAACAGAACTGCATTTCTCAAAACTACTCGTCCCACCGTCAGAACCTGTTGTCAGTTCTTCACATCATATCAGCAATGTCTTGTTGTTTTCATCAATTTGCAATTGCTTTTGGACAACATGCAAATGGTTCTTTACATCTGTCAGCTGCTTTTGACAATTCTTGTTGCTTTTATCCTGCTGTGCAAAATAACTTGTCCTGGTTCTCAGCTGAAATGTCACAACCACCAAACCAATTGGTCTTTTTCTCAGGTTGGAAGTCTGTACTATCAAAATGAGTGAACATGTTCTCAGAATTGTATGTTTATACAAAATTATACAAATTGTGAGTACATGTTTGCTAAGAAATATGTCCAGAATTGAGAAATTGCTCTCAGGTGAGTCTTCACAGCATCTCCTTACATTCTTAGACAATCTCTATAGAAATTCCTGAAGATGAGAGGGACCTCAATAGAGATGATCTACCAAAGTATGTAGTAATTTGTGACAGTGTCAGTTTTCATCACTCTGACAACATCAGGCAGTGGTTTGTCCACCACCGCAGGATGCTGATTGAATTCCTTCCACCCTACTCCCCATTCCTAAACCCAATTAAAGAGTTTTTCTCGGCTTGGAGGTGGAAGGTTTATGATCATCAGCCAAATACGCGGATGACACTGCTGGCTGCCATGGATGCAGCATGTGAGGACATCTCAGCACTCAAAAAGTAGGATAGTTATTATGTAAATATACATTTTCATACTCATAAGCAAAATTTTTATAAAAACAATGTTTAAAAAAGGAATACAGGAACAAAAAGGTGAGAACAAATCAAGATTTGACAAGAATTTACTATTTTAAAAAAATATATGATTTTTTTTTCAACATAATTTCATAAAAAATAGATAATAGCAGAAAGTGAATGATGATGGTAACATGATACATTTGTTTTGAAAAAAATTTAGTTTTTTAGAAAAGGTATTATAGTTAGGGTGAAAATATGTTTTCATATTCAGAATCATAATGTAAAAAAAAAAAAACGTAAATGAGTGCAGTAATTGAACGAAAATACGGCCATATGACGTTTTAACAAAAATTATTATTGTTACGAAAATATAAATGTTCGTATTCCGAAGGTACATTTCAGGAAAAAATTTGAAAGTGCTAGAAGTCAGTGAAACAAATGACATGACAAAGTTTTGACAAAAGTATGAGTTTTAAATTTTTTTTTTTTTATATAAATATATGGATTTGCATTAGAAACATTTATGAAAAACTGTTACAATATAAAATGCCTAAACAAAAAAACAAAAAAATGTTACATGCCATCTGATGTTTTGACAGAAATATGTTTTTCATAATTTTATACATTATATAATACATGGTTATACAATATAAATCTGGTTTTGTGAAAAACATGACTTTAAAAAAAAAAAAAATTTTAATGAAAATGTGAATTTATATATCAATTAGCATAATAATATTAATAACCATTAAAAAAAATATTTTCTAAAATGTTGCTTCTGAATATGAAATTTTATATTTTTAAAATAACTATCATATTTTCATAACAATAGACATTTTGTCAAAACATGATATTTCATGTCGGTATTTTCCTAAATGTATTGTACCATTTCAATATAAACCATATTTTCACAGTAACTCTAACATTAAAAAAACAACTTAATTTTTCTCACAAATCATCAATAACTTTTGCAATTTTAACAGTTCTTTAAAAATAGGATTTCTCATATTCATGAGGATAATTTGAATTAAAACCGTTAAAATGTGGAATAAAGAAAAAATTGACGAACAACAAGAAAAAAAGAAAAATTGACTAGATATGTTTCGGAAAATAGATGGGTTTATTTTTATAAAAGTTATTATGTTATGAGTGTTATACTATGTTATAATAGTTATTATGAAAATATAAATTCATACTCATAAGCATGATGAAAAAATGTATTATTGTTATGAAAATATAAATTTTTGTATTTCAAAGGTACATTTCAGGAAAAAAACATTAAAAAGTGCAAAACTTCAGGTGACGGCAAATAAACAAGTAACATGGCAAATAAAATGTTGACAACAATATGAATTTGTTCATAAAAATATATTATAAATATATGAATTTTCATTTTCATAAGCAAAGATTCATGTAAAAAATTACAAAGTACAATGCTTAAACGAAAAAATTCAAAATGGTACATGCCAAATCATGTTTTGACAGAAATATGACTTTTTCATAATCTTATGATTTTTTTTTTTCATCTATTGGAAATATATTTGTATATTTATAATAACTGTTACAAAGTGAATAAAAAAACTAAAAATCAACATGAGTCAAGTCAAATCAAGAAGCTTTTATTGTCATTGCAACCATATATAGCTGATTCAGTACACAGTGAAACGAAACAACGTTCCTCCAGAACCCAGGTGCAACAAAATACAACATAAAACAACAGTCACAGAAACAGAAAAACACAGGGCCAAAAAACAAGTAGAAAGATCCTCGCCACATAAAGTGCATGTGTGAAACCTGGTGCAAAATCGTGAGAATTCATGTTTTACGAAATAGATGTATTTTGTCTCAGAAAAAGTAGGACAGTTATTATGAAAATATAAATGTTTATACTCCTAAGCAAAATATTATTAAAAATCATTAAAATCATGAAAATATACTAGTTAATATGAATTATTCATTAATTAATTTCATAATTTTCATATTCAGAATCATAATTTCATGAAAAAAGAATTCAGCAAAAACGTATCAACACCACATATTTGGCGTGTGTGTGCTGTAATTAATGAGCTTCGTAAAACGTGAAAAAGCGATTCTGCAAGTCTCAGCCTCGCAGGACGAAAGGAAAACGTTTTTTCGATCCGTTATATTTGGACATATCGCATGCACTTTACCACAACGTTTGTACTTTACTATGATGAGGTAGGACATAATAAATCATGTTTTGACAAAAAAAAGCAAAAATAGTAAAAATATAATAGTTATTATGAAAATATGAATTTTCATATTCATAGTCATATTTGGATGAAAACGTGTAAAAAGTGAATAAATCAGTGGTAGAAAGTCATATTTCATCAAAAACATATCAACACCACATGTTTAGCCAAGCCGTCTATGTGCTGTAATTAATGATCTTCCCAACAGGTGAAAAAGCGATTCTGCAAGTCTCAGCTTCGCAGGACGAAAGGAAAACGGTTTTTCGAAACATGTTATATTTGGACATATCGCATGCACATTACCACAATGTTTTTACATGTTTATGATGTGATAGGACATAATAAATCAAGTTTTGACAAAAATAGCACTTTTTTCGTAAAAATATGATAGCTTTAATGAAAATATGAATTTTCATATTCATAGTAAAATTTTTATGAAAATGTGTTGAAAAATGTGTGTGAATAAATCAGTTGTAGAAAGTCAAAATTTATCAAAAATATATCAACACCACATGTTCCGCAAGTCTCAGCTTTGCAGGACGAAAGGAAAAGGGTTTTTCGAACCATCTTATAACTATAACATGGTTCAAAAACATGTAGAAACATCAAAAACATGTAAAAACATTGTGGTATAGTGCATGCGATATGTCCACTTTACCACAATGTTTTTACATGTTTTTAAAAAATTAAGAAAAGAATCAAAAACGTTGCCGTGCTCAAGTTTTGAAAAAAAAAAGAAAAAAATTGGTAATAAACATTAAACATATGAATATATTATTGTTCATAATCATAATTTAATTAAAAGCCACTAAAAGGTTCAATAAGCAAAGGAAAAAGGAAAAGGTGACAAGACAATTCATAAAAAATATGATAGTTGTTATTAGGATTTTCATTTGTATAACTTTAAACCCGTCAAAAACGTGCAATATGCGAGCAAAAAATGAAAAATTTGTTATGACCATGTTTGACAATATATATATATATTTTTTTACATTTTTTAATTTGCATAATTTCTTTAAAACCCGTTAAAAGGTGGAACGATCAAAGGTGACACGACAAATTAAGTTTTTACAAAAATGTACCTGTTGTAGTTATAAATATTAATGTTTATACTAATGATCATAATTTTAGGAAAAACCGCTAAAAGGTGTCATATGTAAACGAAAAACTAAAAGGTGGCACTTCCAAGTATGTTTTGACAAAAATGTATTTTTCATAAAAATATGGTAAAAAAATTAACATTTCATAGGCAACTGTTTAAAACAGCAATAAGTTAACAGAAAAAAAAAGATTTATGAATTTCTTATTTATAAACATATTTACATTAAAGAACGTTAAAAAGTAAAAATAAAACGATACTTTTGTTATTCATGAATGAAAGTATTTATAAAAATATGAATTTGTAAATTAGTTAGCAAACCCAGCCATTATGGATGCAAGCCAAGTGCACTCTTAGTGCCGGTCCTAAGCCCGGGTAAATGGGGAGGGTTGCGTTAACCCTGGGAGGCCCGGGTGAACAACGACCACAACGGGTATCGTTAGCCAACAGGGTACCGGTGGAAATTGGGCTACTGTTGGCTGAAGGAGAGGAGGAAGATGTCTACAGAGACAGCAGGGAAAGAAGAAGTGAAGGAGAGTGGAGGTTCGGGTTGGTACTTTAAATGTTGGTACTATGACGGGTAAAGGGAGAGAAGTAGCTGATATGATGGAGAGGAGAAAGGTAGATATGCCATGTGTTCAGGAGACCAAGTGGAAAGGGAGTAAGGCCAGGAACATTGGAGGTGGGTTTAAACTGTTTTATCATGGTGTGGATGGAAAGAGAAATGGTGTAGGGGTGACTCTGAGGGAAGAGTACAGTAAGAGTGTAGTGGAGGTGAAGAGAGTTTCTGATAGGGTGATGATCGTGAAGGTGGAAGTTGAAGGGATGATGATAAATGTCATCAGTGCCTATGCTCCGCAAGTTGGCTGTGAGATGGAGGAGAAGGAAAGATTCTGGAGTGAATAAGATGAAGTGGTAGATGGTGTACACAGGAAAGAACGATTGGTGATTGGGGCAGACTTTAATGGGCATGTAGGTGAAGGGAATAGAGGTGATGAGGAGGTGATGGGTAAGTATGGTTTTAAGGAGAGGAATGTGGAAGGGCAGATGGTGGTGTATTTTGTTAAAAGGATGGAAATGGCAGTGGTGAATACGTATTTTAAGAAGAAGGAGGATCATAGGGTGATGTATAAGAGTGGAGGAAGGTGCACACAGGTGGACTATGTGCTATGCAGGAGATGCCACCTAAAGGAGATTGGAGACTGTAAGGTGTTGGCAGGGGAGAGTGTAACTAGACAGCATCGGATGGTGGTCTGTAGGATGGTTTTGGGGGCGAAGAAGAAGAGGAGGAGAGTGAGGACTCAAAGAAGAATAAGATGGTGGAAACTGAAGGAGGAAGAGTGTAGTGTGAGGTTCAGGGAAGAGGGCGTCAGAGGCTCGAAGGTGTTGGATGATTGGGCAACTAGTGCAGAAGTGATGATGGAGGCAGCTAGAAAAGTCCTGGGTGTAACATCTGGAAATAGAAAGCAAGACAAGGAGACGTGGTGGTGGAATGAGAAAGTGTAGGAGAGCAAAAGAAGAAAGAGGTTGGCAAAACAGAAGTGGGATAGACAGAGTGATGAGAAAAGTAGGCGGAAGTACAAGGAGATACGGCAGCAGGGTAAGAGGGATGTGGCGAAAGCCAAGGAAAAGGCATATGAGGAGCTGTATGAGAGGTTGGACACTAAGGAAGGAGAAAAGAATTTGTACCGATTGGCCAGGCAGAGGGACCGAGCTGGGTAGGATGTACTGCAATATTACAGTAATGAATGAGTAAAATCAGAGAGAGAGAAGGGTGGATGATGTGGAGTTGGTGAAGCAGGAAGTGGATAGGATTAGAAGTGAGAGCAGCAATTAAGAGGATGAAGAGTGAAAAGTCGGTTGGACCAGATGACATACCGGTAGAAGCGTGGAGATGTTTAGGAGAGATGGCAGTAGAGTTTTTGTCGAGATTGTTTAACAGGATTTTGGAAGGTAAGAAGATGCCTGAGGAATGGAGAAGGAGTGTGCTGGTACCGATCTTTATGCTTAAATCTTTATGCTTATAATAAAAAAATGAATTTTCGTATTGCGAACCTACATTACAGGAAAAAAATATATTAAAATGTGTAAAAAGTCAATGAAACATGACATGACAAAGTTATTATGAAATTATGAATTTTCATACTCATAAGCATTATTTAATAAAATAAAAAGTGGAATAAGAGGAATAAAACAAATCAATGACAAATCAAGTTTTATCGAAAATATGTTTTTATATGAAAATAATTTTCATATTCATTTTTATAATTTCATAAAAAACAATTTTCATTTTATGATTCCATACGATAAATGATAGTTATTATGAATAATAAATGTTTATATGAATTTGCATAATTTAATAAATAACTGTTAAATGATAGTAAACAATAGTAAAACAATTTGTATTTTCCGAATAACTATATAAAATAATGGTTTTGATCATATATATTTGATTATAAATATTTTGACAAAACATGAAACAATTCACTTAGTGCATGACAAATGAAATCGTCACATGACGTAATTTTTTATTTTTTTTCATGAATAACCATTATTTTATATAGTTATTCAGAAAATATAAATTGTTATACTCAAAAGCAAAATCTTCAAAAGGGTGCAGCAAGTGAATGAAAATACTGACATGAAATATCACATTTTTATAACATAACTTTTCTAAAATTCTAATATAAAAATGTTCATAAATCGTGGTGTGAAATTATGATTTTTTTTCAATCAAAAATTATAGTCATTATGAAAATTTTTATTTTTATATCAATTGTCATAATTTCAAGACAATGGTAATACTAAACATTTTTCTTTTTTATAGTTTACGTATTGTACTTTGTAACGGTTATTAATGAATAAAAATTCTATCCCTTGGCTACAGATTAAGGCATGTACATCAGAACAACTGCTCTTGATACCATATTTGTATTCGGCACCTCCACCTAAATTGAAAAAAGCTACTTCCAATCCATTTGTTAAAAATACTTTGTGATATGGTATGAATTTTTGAAACATCTTGGGGAGGTTACCTCAATTATCACAATTTACCACTATTTGGGGTAATACTAACTTTACACCTGGGACACACGATGATGGATTCACATTTTGGGCAACAAAAAGTTTGTGTAAGGTGGAAGATTTGTTTTAATTCCTGGAAATTAAGCATAGATTCATTACGAAATGAAAGTTTGATCTACCTAAAAGACATTTTTTTTAAATATCTTCAAATTAGGAATTTTATTAACAAGATACCACATCATTCCTCTTTAATGCCGGATCGGCGACCAAGATGGCGGCGTGTGCATAACGCGAGGCCCAGCGTCTCTCCAGATTTTGCGATTTATTAGCAATTTCTCCATCAGCAGCAAGTTTATTCACTCAGAAAAGGCTTGCACACATCTCATACAGCCAGCAAGCATTATTAGACATCGGCCACAATGACAGATATGGGCAATCAACAAACTTTGAACTCCCTCGGGAAATCCCATGAACACCGCGGACCGCTGATCCAGCTCGGCCGACAGCGAGACCACAGTGCCGGGGGCGAGACCGTAAACAAAGGAGGGGGATGCAAGGCATCATCAAAGCTAGGCTAAGGCTAAACCCACATCAACCATCGATTCCAAGCATCTTCCTTGCCAATGTACGGTCTTTCGCAAACAAAATGGATGAGCTGCTGCTCCGGATAAAATCACACAAGCGGATTAAGTAATGTAATGTCATGATTTTACTGAAACATGACTCAACGACAATATTCCCAGCAGCCCCATTGAGCTTGGGGGTTGCAGTGTTTTTCGGGTGGATAGGATGGCAGAGGACTCTGGTAAGTGTAGAGGGGGCGGTACTGTTACTGAAAGTCATTGCTCTGTTCATTTAGAGTATTTGATGATTAAGTACAGACCCTTTTATTTACCGAGAGAATTCTCAGCCATTGTTGTGACTGTGGTGTACATTTCACCGGATGATAATGCTAAACTAGCTATGGAGGAACTGCACGCAGCTATTAGCAAACAGCAGTCTGCACATCCCAAAAGAGCTATCATTGTTGCTGGAGATTTCAACCACTCCAACCTGAGATCTGTTTTTCCAAAATTGTACTGCAATGTCTCCTGCTCTACCAGAGGGGACAAAACACTGGACCAGGTATACACAAACATACCTGGGGCATACATGGCCATTCTCCTCCCCCACTTGGATCAGTCTGATCACCTCTCTTTGTTCATGCTCCCTAAATTACACACCACTGAGCAAACTGGTGAAACCAGCAAAGTTTCAGGATACTGAATGGAACATGTTTGCCTAACAGGCAACACTGGACTCTCACACAAACATGGACATTTACACTTCATCTGTTTTGGACCATATCAACACGTGCATTGACAATGTCACTACCTAATTAGAAGCCGTGGATGAACTCTGAAGTCCATCTTCTGTTGAGGAGCAAGAGATGCTGCCTTTAAATCTGCTAAAGATACAGAAAGCAGCTCAGAGAAGCATGGAAGCAGCGGACCAGTGCCAACAATATCTTGATAAACTAGAACTCCAACTGTCAATGAATCAGCCGAGAAACAGCGCAAAGTACGGGGGAAAGAAAAATCAGAAAACAACAAGAGAAACGATAATGGATTTTCCACACAAAAGCAGGATAACAAGATCACAAGTAGAGAGAAGGAATGATGAAGAGGATGACACCGAAGAAGAAGAAGAGATAAGTCCCAAACACCAAAAACCTTTGGAAATGCCAGTCATTATAAAAGAAGCAGAACCAATATATACACCATGGTCATTCATGGATCTTACGGGACTGATAAGCAGACTGCCTAACATATGTGAAGGAGCACAAAGATGGATAACACGTTTTGAAGAACAAACTATGGGGCAGGTGCTGGCAATGGGGGACATCAAGGCAAATTTGATACAGTCATTAAGAACGACTAAGATGATAGAAATATTGGATCAAGCAAAACTAGGAGACGTGGGTCATTTGGATCGAAAAGAAATGACATATGGAATGCACTTTGATCCGCATACCCAACTCAATCTGATCCAACCAAGGTGGAAAACCTGAAAACCTGACGAAAAAGAGGGAGCTGCTGCCTTCATCCTTGGGTTACAGAAAGCTTGGTCTGAAGAGATGGGGTCAGCATGGGATAAGACAACGGCTAACATCACATTGTTCAGGATAATGGTGAAGAGAAGCACTTCCAAGTGAAGTGCTTGAATCAGTTGTAGGGCTTAATGCCATGCCCTGGGCATCTTTCCAGGCAAATGTCACACATGCTGTGGAAATATATAGGAAAAAAAGGAAGCAACTAAACAAGCAGCAGAAGATTTAATAACATTGATGCACAAAGCACAGCTCGGAGAGCTAACACGGAGCAAACAAGAGAATCAAGAAAAATGCAAAGAAGAGAAAAATTCAGCTAAACAAGCAGCAGTCATGATGGCACCAACCACTGCGCAGCAGGATCCAGCCACACCAGATAAAGGAAATCAGCAACTAATGCCTGTGGGACAACCAATGATAGCCTATCCAACAAATCAACAATATCCACCACAAAACAAAGGGTGGGGACAAGGACGAGGCAGAGGAAGAGGAGGAATGTTTTAGCCAAGACCAAGAAATTTTCAACCACCAAGAGGAGGAAGATGCTGGAACTGCCAAGATCCCAATTACATTATGAAAAACTGCCCGTATCCAATAAGACAACAGCAAGGTAACCAACAACAAAATTAAAGCTGGCAGGGTCCTGGAAATTGGGCAGGACCATGGATGGGACAGAATCAACAAAATCAGCAAACTCAAGCAAACCTCCAGTGCCACCTCAAGGTAACATGTGAAGATGCCCAGAAAAGCCAGAGGAGGAGCTGGTACAGTGCCCCACCTCACTGTACCCTGCACAAGAACCAACCAGAATAGTGGACGTGAGTAACCGGCTCCAAATATTGTTTTTGATTGACACAGAAGCAACATTTACAAGCATTGGAAAAGAAGGCTCTAAGCTCCCCCTCTCTCGCAAAGCAGTAAAGACAGTAGGCTTCTCAGATAAAATTTTGACTTTGCAATTTACAGAGCCACAAGACATAACAATAGAAGGAATCACTGTACAAGCACCACTATTGTATTCCCCCGAAACTCCAGCGAATCTATTAGGCAAAGATGTATTGTGCAAGCTAGGAACAAAAATCTACTGTGGACCTACAGGAGTGTGGGTCAAACTTCCTGAATGCCTAGCTCAACAGTATGTGATGGTGGAAAGAAAAATAGAACAACAAACACTGGATTAAGTATATTGGCTGAAACTCGACAAGACATCCCCAGAAATTCACAAGCTGTATGACCACTGGAAAAAATGTTTCATTAACATGCATCCAGATTGTGTGGAAACCAGAAAACCATGGCATTGTACCATAAGGTATGATGAGGGGGGACAAGATGAAGAATATGAGACTTTGTGGGGAGAACATGTAGAAGGAAACCAGTACAGTCTCAAAGCAGAAAACGTGATCATTGGTCCCCAAGGGATAGCTGCAACAGTACAACTACCAGACCACATTGCTCAGTGGTATTCAGTCTAGAACTCTGTTCCACATGTCTCCCTAATGATCAGGCAAAATTTTAAATCAAAAGACTTAGGGCCAATGGTTAGAGAAGCAAGTCGGGTAACTGAGTGGATACCCATGGAAGAAAATATGAGTGTGTCGTCAGACAGGAAATATCTCAACATAAAGCTAACAGCTGAAGACAGTGTGGTAGCTCACACTGTGTTGATCAACAGACAGGTGCAGGTAAGAACGCAAGTAGGGCAGGTAGGACAGCGGCAGCAGGAGGTAGAACAAACTGAACTAGAAGAAGAACAGGTACTGAGACAGGTTCCAGAAAAGCTATGGACTAAACATCAAACAGATGTGGGGTTAGTTAGGTCATCAGGGTTGGCGAAAATTCAACTAAAACCTAAGGTGCAATTTCCTTACCAGAAACAATACCCATTATCACAACAAGCGATAGAGGGGACAAGACCAACCATTGAGGGACTAGTTGAAGCAGGAGTGTTGATTCCAATAAGCAACCCTTGCAACACACCCATTTTTCCGGTCAGAAAACCTAATTTAGACAAATGGAGATCGGTCCATGATTTAAAACCAGTAAATCGTGTTGTGTTAGCAGAAAATCCTGTAGTACCTGATCGACATACTTTGTTAACAAACATCCCTGAAGGGACTAAATGGTAAACTGTGATTGATTTATGCTCAGCATTTTTTAGTGTACCCCTGCATCCTGAGTTTTAGTTTCTGTTTGCATTCACTTATGGGGGAAAACAGTACACCTACACCCGACTGCCACAAGGGTATTGTGAAGGCCCGTCAATTTTTAACCAGGTGTTAGCACAAGATCTGGCAGATTTAGACATTCAGAGCAGTCTGCTCCAATATATGGATGACCTTTTGATTTGTAGTCAAACTAAAGAACTATGCATTAAGGCCTCGTTAAAGGTCCTAGAAACCTTAGCTCACAATGGACACAAGGTCAGTAAGGAAAAATTGCAATTCTGCCAACAAAAAGTAGAATATTTGGGTAGAGTGCTCAAAGGCACCACATGTAAAATCTCACCCTCACATGTAGAGGCAATTTAGAAAACACCACAACCTCAAACAGTGTTGTCATTCTTGGGTTTAGCTGGATTTAGCAGGCCGTGGATTTGTGATTTTGCGTTGAAAACACAACCTCTCAGAGACATGATGAAAGCAGCAGACCAGACAAAATCTAGCGCACGTCTGGTCTGGACAGAGGAAGGCAAAAAGGCCTTTGATACAATCAAAAGTGATCTAAAATCTGCCCCAGCACTAGCCTGTCCAGCCTATACAAAACCATTTCACCTCTATGTGTCAGAAAGGCGAGGTTTTGCATCAGCCATTTTAGCACAACAACAACAGAGTATGGGAAAGAAGCCAATTGCATACTACAGTACAGCTCTTGATAATGTGGAAAAAGGCATGCCACCTTGTTAAAGAGGATTGGCAGCAGCAGCATTTGCCTATCAAAAAGCATCAACAATCACGATGGGTCATGCAGTGACCCTGTACACTTTTACTGCGTTACATGCTCTGCTGACAAGTCAAATGTTTGTGTTCACAAATGTGCGTAGAAGAGGGTATAATGTAATTCTGTCTGCACCAGAACTAACAATTGAGAGATGCCTCACAATCAACCCAGCTGACCGAGTAGTCTTACCAGATGAGGGAATTCCCCATGAATCACTACAGAAGCAGAGAAATTTCTAAAAGCCAGAGATGACCTAAAGAACCAACCATTGCCAAAATGGCCAACTTGTTTTGTTTGTGGATGGTTCATGCTATCGCGTGAATGATGGCAATAAAGCAGGATATGCTGTGGTCATGCACAATGAGGAAGATGACTCGTTTCGAGTACTAGCTAGTGTAAGTGTGTTCTAAGACCTTGTTCTGCCCAATTGGCAGAAATAAAAGCCTTAACAGCAGTTGCGCGGTTATTCCATTTCACACTGGTCCTGCAGGTCCGCTACATGCTCTACTAGACCGTATGGTGAAAGGCCGTGATGAGATGGTCTCAAACAATTCAAAAGAATTGGCTGCGTCCGGGTGGCTTAGTTGGCTTTTTTCTTCCAACTGGGTGGCAGGACTGGTGCGTGTTGGAACTACACATATTATTCTTGTAGCCATGGTGTGTTTTGTCTGTTGTGAAATTAGCTGTCTCCGCGCTCTTATCAGCAAGACTGTGCACTCACTGTTCGGACAATTTGTACAGCTCCCAATGTCTGCTGTTACAGAGCAGGAATCTTCTGCAGACCACATCTATGGTGCTATGGACCATAATGTCTATGTGGAGACATTATTACCAGACATATCCTTTTTACTATGTATATATCTATCTAGCTTTCTATCTATCTGTGTTTGATTATTGATCTTGATAATGATAACATGACTACTGATTCTTAACTCCATATTTCCCACTTTCATCAAAACTGCTTTACATGCTTGTTGTTTTAATTATGTTGTATAAATCTGTGGCTGTTTCCTTGCGTGTGTGCATTCATTGACGCATGTAATGAGGGATATTGTTTTGACTCCGACTTCATTGGTTTCTGGTAGACTCTGTGTATTAATGGGTACTAGACTTTTCTTTTTTTGCTGGGTCGATGTTTCTTTTATACTAGTGTTAGTAGACTTTTGGGTTTCTTGACCAAAGAGTTTTTAAAGGTTAGATTGTGTACTTATGATTATTGTACCGTTGATCTCCATGGATGTTAAGCCTTAGTGAACTTTGCCTTGGACCAGCTTATAGGCCTATTGGATTTCTCTCATGGATGTCAACAAATGAGTGCCTGGGAAAGTGCCAGTAACCTCTTCCAGGGCTCCAACAAGACCTCCTGTGATACGCACAGTATCTGGGTCAGAAGAAAACTATATGTGCCACAGAACTGGGAAAAAAAAAAAAAAGTTTATCTTGTTTTACTGCTGTATTATATGAAATGTATGATTGGTGATGGGTAATCATGGAAATAAGCAGAGTGTGAGCCTATAAAGTCTCAGAGGGTGGAGTAATGTCGAAGAAAAATATTCTAATCAACCTTATCTAGCGTGTGTTATAATCAAACCAATTAATCCAACAAAATTAACCTAATAATTAATGTAGAACTTATTAGATACAATAGAAGTAGTTTATTGAAACCTATTTAGCCTATATGTTCATCAAACTTATAGACCCTATATACAGCAAGTATAAGTAAAATTATAATAATAATAAGGCATTTATGTGTGAGAGTAGAATAGAGTCTGACTGATGTTATGAGTGTGATGAAAAGAAAAAGAACAAAGAACAACCATTGAAGGGAGTTAAGCATGTTTATTGGAATAAAAGAGGCTGTAGTTTTCTGCAGCTGCAGAAGACGCAAGGGAGTATTTTGGTTTAGAGTCAGGCGAGGGCATAGGAGCACGGTAAACGGGCAAAGTGCCCGGAGAAGTAGGAGAATAATCAGTGGGAAACCAGCATGAGGGATAGGGAGAATACTGTGGTATTGTTTTAGGAAAGCAGGTGCTATCACCGAAGTCGTCATCATAAGTTTGGGTCTGTTGATTAAAGGTAGCAGAGAGATCATATGAGGTCTGTGTGCCAGACAGGGATTCTCTGGAACAGTTGGGCTAGAAAGATGTTCGATAAATCGAGTAATCTCAGTAGCAAGTGAGGAGAGCTGGAATTGGCGATATTGTCTGCGAAGACCACTCTTAGGAGATGTTCAAGAACGTCTGCGTGATGGAGCTGAGCAAAAGAGACCAACAGAGATAGGATGTTAAACAGGGTAAAATCATGGTAACAAAAGCATAAACTGCTAGGTGCATGGAAGAATAACACACATTCAAGAGAAGATTCTACACACTATTTAACGGTCAGTTCAGAATGCACAGATAAAGTATAACCTGGGCACTTGCAAGCATCAAATTAGAGTAATATTGTCAAGCACATGTAAACAGACAATCTAATACACTGATATAGCCAAATTCATTAAAAATAGGATAGCAAATAACATTATAAAAAGGGATAAAAGCATAACACTTACCCATTGCAGATGCAGAAAGACAAAAAAAGGCAGCAAAAATGGTTGTTCACACTTGAAAGACTAAAGCAATGTATGGTTGGATTTAGAGAGAATAAAGGCTTTATACTCACTCTTTTTTTTTTTTATATAAAACCAGACAAAAGCCGAAAAATAAGGGGAATGGAGTAGAGCAGGAACTCCAAATATAGTATTGTATGGGATGAGTGAACACCAAGGCCAAAGATAAGGGTAATTTAAAAAAAAGAGGGCAAAGTAAGAAAATAAGGGGAATTATTCAAGATGAAGAAATAAGAAAAACAACAGTAAGACACGGTCTGCAGGGTATTAATACGAGCACGAGCAGACAGCAGGTGTGCTTTATCATTTTGGTGTGCTCTATTATTTTTGATGTGCTGATCATTTTGATGTGAAGTACCCACTTTCTATTGAGCTCATTGGAATGTGCATGGAATAAAGAGGTTTTCCTTTTACTCATCCAAGACTGAGGATCCTTAATTGGCGGTTTGTGTCTATTATATTTGATTTTTTCCTAGATTGGCTGAACAACATTGGGAATCCTCTGAGCAGAGAATCCACTCTTGATGTGTCGTTTAGGAGACGGGCTCTAAGTTCCGACAAAGGGATGATGATAAATGTCATCAGTGCCTATGCTCCACATGAAAGATTCTGGAGTGAATTAGATGAAGTGGTAGATGGTGTACCTAGAAATGAACGATTGGTGATTGGGGCAGACTTTAATGGACATGTAGGTGAAGGAAACAGAGGTGATGAGAAGGTTATGGGTAGGTATGGTTTTAAGGAGAGGAATGTGGAAGAGCAGATGGTGGTAGATTTTGCTAAAAGGATGGAAATGGCAGTGGTGAATATGTATTTTAAGAAGAAGGTGGATCATAGGGTGACCTATAAGAGTGGAGGAAGGTGCACACAGGTGGATTATGTTCTATGTAGGAGATGCAACCTGAAGGAGATTGGAGACTGTAAGGTGTTGGCAGGGGACAGTGTAGCTAGACAGCATCAGATGGTGGTCTGTAGGATTTTTTGGAGGTGAAGAAGAAGAGGAGGAGAGTAAGGACTGAAAAAACAATAAGATGGTGAAGAGTGTAGTGTAAGGTTCAGGGAAGAGTTAGACAGAGGTTTGGTGGTGGTGAAGAGGTGCTGGATGATTGGGAAACTACTGCAGGAGTGATGAGGGAGGCAGCCAGAAAAGTACTTGGTGTGACATCTGGAAATAGAAAGGAAGAGAAAGAGACGTGGTGGTGGAATCAGGAAGTGCAGAAGAGCATAAGGGGAAAGAGGTTAACAAAAAACAGAAGTGGGATCGACAGGGTGATGAGAAAAGTAGGCAGGAGTACAAGGAGATGTGGCAGCAGGTAAAGAGGGATGTGGCGAAAGCCAAGGAAATGGCATACAAGGAGCTGTATAAGAGGTTGAACACTAGAGAAGGAGAAAAGTATTTGTACCGATTGGCCAGGCAGAGGGACCGAGGTGGGAAGGATGTGTTGCAAGTAAAAGCAATAAAGAATGGAGTTGGAAATGTGTTGACTAGTGAGGAGAGTGTGTTGAGAAGATGGAGGGAGTATTTTAAGCAGCTGATGAATTAGGAAAATGAAAGCGAGAGAAGGTTGGATGATGTGACGTTAGTGAAGCAGGAAGTGGATAGGACTAGTAAAGAATAAGTGAGAGCAGTGATTAAGAGGATGAAGAGTGGAAAGTCGGTTGGACCAGATGACATACATGTGGTACAGAAGCATGGAGATGTTTAGGAGAGAAGGCAGTGGAGTTTTTATCCAGATTGTTTAACAAGATTCTGGAAGGTGAGAGGATGCCTGAGGAATGTAGAAGGAGTGTACTGGTACCGATCTTCAAGCAAAAGGGAGATGTGCAGACCTGCAGTAACTACAGGGAATTAAGTTGATCAGTCATACCATGAAGTTATGGGAAAGAGTAGTGGAAGCCAGGCTGAGAGTAGTGACCATCTGTAGCAACAGTATAGTTTCATGCCGAGAAAGAGCACCACAGATGCTATATTTGCTTTGAGAATGTTGATGGAGAAGTATAGAGAAGGACAGAAGGAATTGCATTGTGATTTTAGAGAAAGTGTATGACACAGTGCCAAGAGAGGAGTTTTGGTATTGTATGAGAAAGTCAGGTGTGTCAGAGAAGTATGTGAGGGTGGTGCAGGACATGTATGAGGACAGTGTGACAACAGTGAAGTGTGCAGTAGAAATGACAGACTGGTTCAAGGTAAAGGTTGGACTGCATCAAAGATGGGCCCTGAGCCCTTTCCTGTTTGCAGTGGTTATGGACAGGTTGATGGACGAGGTCAGACAGGAGTCTCCCTGGACTATGATGTTTGCGGATGATATTGTGATTTGTGGTGAGAGTAGTGAGCAGGTTGAGAAGAGTCTGGAGACGTGGAGGTACACGCTGGAGAGAAGGGGAATGAAAGTCAGTAGGAGTAAGACAGAGTACATGTGTGTGAATGAGAGAAAGAGCAGTGGAGTGGTGCAGTTGCAGGGAGAAGAGGTGGAGAAGGTGGAGGAGTTCAGGTACTTGGACTACACAACAATGCAATGTAATGGAGAGTGTGTTAGGGAAGTAGAAAAGAGTGCAGGCAGGGTGGAGTGGGTGGAGAAGAGTGACAGGAGTGATTTGTGATAGTAGGTTATCTGCAAGAATGAAAGGGAAAGTTTATAGGTCTGTGGTGAGACCTGCAATGTTGTATGGATTAGAGACAGTGGCATTGAGTAAAAGGCAGTAGGACGTCTCTTAACAAAAATGATATTTTAAAAATAATTTTCAAATTCATCTTCATAATTTTATTAAAAATAATTTTAATTTTATAATTCCATACAATAAATGATAGTTATTATGAATAAATAAATGGTCATATTTATTTGCATAATTTAAGGAATAACAAAATAATGAATAACGAAAACGAAAAGGTGACATGACAAATCATGTTTTGACAAAATATGATGTTTTTATGACAGAAATTCTAGTTATTATGAAATTATGACTTTTCATATTAATTTATATTTGCAAATATATTACTTTTGTACTTTTGTATATTTGTTATAAAAATGTAATAGTTGTGATGAAAATATTTGTTAATATTCATTATCATCATTTGATGAACAACCATTTAAAAATGGCAATAAGTGAAAAATGGCAAGTGAACGAAAATACTGACATGAAATATCACAATTTGATAAAATAACTTGTTTCATAATAATCTGATATAAAAATGTTAATAAATCGTGGTGTGAAATTATGATTTTTTTTCGCTCAAAAATAATAGTCATTATCAAAATTTTTATTTATATATCAATTGTCATCATTTCAAGACAATGGTAATACTGAAAATGTTTTTTTCTTTTTTTAGTTTACGTATTGTACTTTGTAACTATTTTTCATTTATAAAAATTCTAACCCTTGGCTACGGATTAAGGCATGTACATCCAGACAACTGCCCTTGAATCTATATTTGTACTCGGCACCTCTACCTAAATTGAAAAAAGCTACTTCCATTACATTTTGTAAAAATACTTTGTGATATGGTATGAATTTTTTAAACATCTTGGGGAGGTTACTTTAATTATAACAATTTACCACAATTATATATATATATATATACCAATATACCACTATAAAAAAAGGAGAGGGATGCGAGGCGGCATCAAAGCTAGGCTAAGGCTAAACCAACATCAACCATCGATTCCAAGCATCTTCCTTGCCAATGTACGGTCTTTCGCAAACAAAATGGATAAGCTGCTGCTCCGGATAAAATCACACAAGCGGTTTAGGGAATGTAATGTCAGGATTTTACTGTTACATGGCTCAACGACAACTTTTCCAGCAGCACTATTGAGCTCGGGGGTCGCAGTGTTTTTTGGGTGGATAGGACGGCAGTGGACTCTGGTATGTTAACAAGTCATGGTGCACAGACTCTGCTGTTACTGAAAGTCATTGCTCTGTTAATTTAGAGTATTTGATGATTAAGTGCAGACCCTTTTATTTACCGAGAGAATACTCAGCCATTGTTGTGACTGTGGTGTACATTCCACCTGATGATTATGCTAAACTAGCTATGGAGCTATGAAGCAGCTATTAGCAAGCAGCAGTCTGCACATCCCGAAAGAGCTATCATTGTTGCTGGAGATTTCAACCACTCCAACCTGAGATCTGTTTTTCCAAAATTTCACTGCAATGTCTCCTGCTCTACCAGAGGGGACAAAACACTGGACCAGGTGTACACAAACATACGTGGGGCATACATGGCCATTCCCCTCCCCCACTTGGGTCAGTTTGATCACCTCTCTTTGTTCATGCTACATAAATATGCACCCCTGAGCAAACTGGTGAAACCAGCTGTGTGAACAGTAAAGTTTCAAGGTACTGAATGGAACAGGCCACACTGGACTCTCACACGAACATGGACATTTACACTTCATCTGTTTTGGACCATATCAACATGTGCATTGACAATGTCACTACCTAATCAGAAGCCGTGGATGAACTCTGAAGTCCATCTCCTGTTGAGGAGCAAGAGATGCTGCCTTTAAATCTGGCAATGTAGAGGACTACAACAGAGCCAGGGCCAACCTGAATAGAGGCATCAGGAGAGCAAAAATCATATTCAAACTCCACATAGAAGAGCACTTCCACAACTTTGACGCCAGACGCATGTAGAAAAGGCATCCAGACCATCACAGACTACAAACATACAGCTCGGCCAACCAGTAGTGCGTTCCAACCGGACCAACTCAATTGCTTTTTTGCTTGTTTCGATCAAAGCACAAAACATTTTACCTCAACCGCTGAGTCTTCTACAGCTTACAGCCCACTTTAACTCTAAACAACGGATGTCTATTCAGCGTTTAGCAGAGTGGATGCACGCAAGGCAGCTGGCCCGGATGGCATACCGGGCCATGATGATCTGTCATGGCAGCAGAACACTTCAGCCCTAAGCACTCAGCTGCCGAATGCCTAAATGACTTTCGCCAAGTTGCACTCACCTCTATCGCTATGAAGTGATTTGAGATGCTGGTCCTGAATCACCTCACTGCGGGCCTACCACCTACACTCGACCCACACCAGTTTGCCTATTGCCCAAACAGGTCAACAGAGGATGCAGTATCCACAGCCCTTTATTCAGCCCTCACCCACCTGGATAAAAGCAACACCTACATCAGAATGCTGTTTATTGACTTTAGGTCTGCATTCAATACAGTCCTTCCCACTGTACTGATCACTAAGGTTAGTGACCTGGGTATCTGCACCTCCACTTGTAGATGGATTCTGGACTTTCTCACCAACAGACCTCAATGTCTAAGGATGGGCAACCAGGTATCCTCAACCCTCATTCTGACCACTGGCATCCCCCAGGGCTGTGTTCTGAGCCCACTACTCTACTCCCTGTTTACCCACAATTGTGCTCCTCTGTATAACTACAACATCTTCATCAAGTATGCAGATGACACCACCGGCCAGATCGACAACAAGAAGTAATTGCCCTACAGGGATGGGATCGAAAATCTGACAGCATGGTGTGCCAACAACAACCTGACCCCAACGCCACAAAGACTAAAGAGCTCATTGTGGACTTTTGGAAATCCAACAGCAGGAGACATCTACCAGTCAAAATCAATGGAATTGAGGTAGAGCGAGTCTCCAGCTTCAAGTTCCTGGGAGTTCACATCTCTGAGGATTTGTCATGGCAGCAGAACATTTCAGCCATGGTTAAAAAAGCACAACAACGCCTGTAATTCTTGAGAAGACATCAAGACTGTGCAACAGTTTTTTCCCGCAAGCCATCAGGCTCCTCAATACACAGAACTGAACTGGAACTCTCACACACACACACACACACACACACACACACACACACACACACACACACACACCCTCATTCAATGTGTGTTACTGAACTGTATAACCTGGATTTGAAACTATTATACCGTTTACATGCTGGTTTTTTTTATTTTTTTATATATATACTATACTGTTTACATACTCTTTTTTGCACCTTTGACTGTTTTTTTTTTTTATTATACTATACTGTTATACTATACTGTTTACATGCTATCTTTTGCAGCTCTTGACAGCTGCTGTTTTTTTGCACTACACTGTGTCTGTTTATATTCACTCCCGGGTATAGTTTTTACAGTTCTCCTCGCACAGTACTGTATAATCAGTGTATACAGTAGGTTTACTGGTCGGTGCTATCTCAGGTTTTGTGTCTTGTCTTGTGTTGTCTGTCTGCACTGTCTGTCTGTACTGTTTTTGTCTGCACTCGATGCACTTTATGTAGCTTGTGTCGTGTTGTAGCTCTATGTTGTTGTTTAGTGTAGCACCAGGGTTCCGGAGAAGAGTTGTCTCATTTTTACTGTGTACTGTGTACCACTGTGTATAGTAGAAATGACAATAAAAGCCTTTTGACTTGACTTAACCTGACTTGCTGTTTTTTTGCAAATCCATTTGACTGCACATCTTTCTATGTTTTCATACTGTGTATAATTAAACTCCTGTCAAACATTAATTTCCTGCCACAGGGTTGGAATTGGGCACATCACCCCCACCATTTTAACCGTGAATCCAAGAGCAATTAAGCCATCATCATATTTTCTTTTAGCCTGGCTTTTTGGTTGACTGAATAACTACGTATTTGTCTTCTGGCACTGAATTTCCTGTTTGTTTGTTTTTTGGTTAATGTTGTTATGACTATTATATACACTATTGCTCTCTCTGTTAAAGTGTGTTTTTCGGTCTTCTGCAGTTAACCTAAACAGCTATTTTCCCAGAATTATTCCCCTCCTTCCTCCCAGTACCCTTAAAACAACTGATGATGTTTCAATTTACTTTCATTAATGACTTAATTGTTTGTTTTTTGGTTGCTTTGTATATGAATATATGAATATATGAACTTTATTTTCATTTGAGAAAATCCTTAATGAAGATTAATGAAAAAACATTAATTAAATAAATCCTGCCTGTTATTGTGCCCCACCTGTCATGTCTTTATTCCCCACTAGAATGTGGTAACCCATACTTTAAGAACCACTGAATTAGGATATGCTTTAAATTTGTAATTATATGTAATAATATAAAGATAATACATAATGCACTTTTTAGAATGTACTAGTAGAGCAGAGCCGCATGATGAAAAAAAATGAGCAGTAAGTAAAATCAGTAAAGCATTCTAATGTTTTAAATTTCATAAAGGTCAGTGGTGGGCCTTCAGGGGCAGCAAAGCCTTCTCTGTTGACCTAAACACTTTTAGAAGCACTGACCTACATTTACAACCTAGCACATCTGGGTTAGACTTTTTTATAGTTACAGAGAAAGAGAAATGTATTTGGTCTCGGACATACTTAAAAATACATTTTCAAGAAGAGCTAGAAATTGTGAGGAAAGATCAGCCAATCCCGCAGCTAGCTAGCTTGTCCCAGCCTGGGAAATGCCTTATGACTCTGCATCTCTGGTGAGTAGGTTGTATTTTATTTACATTTTATGTTTTTGTCATGTTATTAGACAAATATTGATTATGAACTGCTCCAGATGATGTTGGCTGCACAGTTGCGGTTGTAGTGTAGAGGTTTGGAGCTTGCTTTAGTAAAATGGTATTTACCCCCCATATGTGAAATGCCTCTCTCTCTGTAATGCCACGTGTTGTTATATGGCATTTTTGTATAGTAATGATGGTTTCTATAATTGCAACATGATAGTGGTAGGTATTAAGAGGTGGATTAATTCGGGTAAGTCCTCACTGAAGGCCCAGGTACCAAATGCATGGCCCGCCACTGATTTAGGTGATGGTTGTACATGAAAGACTATTTTTTTTAAGTGTTCTGATGCCAGGACATATTCTGCTTTCTCTCTCATTAAGACAAATCTTGCTGGTTTACCTGCCTCCTCCTTATCCACAGCTGATATTTAACCACACCCCTGCTGCCACAACCACGTTTACAAATAATTGTACCAAAAGATTCAAATCAACATGTTTCTTATACTGCAGTGTAATTTATTTGTGTTGTGATTTGGTTGTGTGTATCTGTTTGTTTAAGCTGGAGAGTTTTATGTTATTGGTATTAACAATCATGACAGATGCACTCAGCAAATTTTTGGAGAAACTCAAGGCTGATGCTTCTGCAGGATGAGACACATTAGAGGCAAGCCCCAGTACTAACTGTGTGTTTACATTATTTTGCTATTTAGAATAGTTTCAAAATGGTATATACAATTAAGCAATTAACTGTAGGTGTGTCCAGTTTTAAAGCTATACTATAGAGTAACATACACTACAATATTCTATAGGTATATATAAATAGGTTTATTTGTTTGAAGTTTTTGTATTTGTTTGCTAGTTACTTCCTTTGAACGTGGATGTGCAAAGTTATTTTATTGAAAACTGGGAACTTTGAATTATTGTACAATAAGTAATAGCTGATGATGTAATATATTGTGTTAAAGTAATTTAATGTTTTGCATTTGAATCCGTGTGCAAGGGACAAGGCCGAAATATCAATATCCAATACTGTTAGTATTAAGATGGGCCTCACATTAGTTCTCTAAACACACATTACTATGTTGCCTGTTCAGTGTCTATAGGATCTTTACCTTGCGAGTATGTAAGGTTTATAGAATGTCTTTGTCTGGGCTAACACATTCGTCTCTAGGTTACGTATGTAACCCTGGTTCCCTGAGGGAACGAGACGCTGCATCAACAGCTTTGATAGTGTTACACGATGACAAGGAGCTCCCAATATGGGGCCCTAAAACAGGAACAGTTATCTTCTGTGGGTCCACACTCTGAATCAGGTGTGTAATCTGTCCAACTGTAAGGCGCAAACAGGAAACTATAAAAGCACATGTGGTGAAGACAATGATAGCTTCCGAAATGAAAGGAAGTGCTGCGGGGATGCAAAGAATGTGGTCTGGAGATGCAGTGTCTCGTTCCCTCAGGAAACCAAACTTACATACGTAACCTAGAGATGTTTGCTTTCAGGAACTTGAGCTGCATCAACAACGCTGGGAACGAGATTACCCTAAACTAAACAGGCCCTGCATAGTGTGGATGGGCACAGCTAGGATGGAGGAGCCTTTAGTGGGCCTAAGGTTAAGGCTATAGGACCTGACAAAGGTCAAAGGGCAATTTGTTTATAACCCTGTTTCTCATGGCAGCCGTTTTAACCCCCATTGTGCTTCTAAGCAACAGACCATCTTGCACAGTTAAGACAGACACCCTGAAACAGACATCACACTGGAACAGACATTGCCACTCTTTAATTCCTCTCTCAGCTGTCCCAGGTACATTGTACTCACTGGTAGATTTTCCAAGATTGAGTCTACATATATGTTCATGTCCTCTAAGAACTCCTACTTTCTGAGAGTCTTCCTGTAACTCTCTCTGTTTTACAGGAGCACATTAAAGCACACCCACAAGCTTTTTCCTGGCATGTGAACTCAGCTCAGTCTAAGTGAGAGATCTCGATGCATAAGCTATAGGCTTTCACCCTTTCTGAGACCTCTGCATAAGGACAGCTCCTAGTCTGTAGGACAAAGCATTTACTAACACTTTGCAGTATCTATTTGCATTATAAAACAGGTGGAGCAGGTGGAGATGATCCTTCAGAGATTGACAGCCAGTCGCGAAGAGCTTTTTGTTTGTATGCCAGTTGTAGAATGAAACTTCCTAGCTATTTTACCATTCCCAGGAAACTGAAAATTTTCTGAAAGTGTTTGGGTGCTGAAGTTACTCTAAAGGGAAGCTGTCTAAAAAAATACAGACCAAACGGGGTTATAAATGTTGTGTACCATGCAGACTCTGTATCTGCCAGAATCATATATCAGCATTTAGCTTACAAAAGATGTGGGCACCAGCCAGCATTTCAAGTGTCTGTTCAACTAATGCCAAGATCTATTTCTCTCGGCAAATAATTCCACTGTCTCATTTTCCTCCTACTTGTGCATTTTAACAAAAGAACATTAATAAATCACATTTCTCTTACCAACAAAGTGTGCCTTAAATTCTGCTTTTACTGCAATATACTTAGTTTTGTCCGTGTTTGCCAGTGGCACTCCCGCTGCATAGGCCTGATTCCCCCATGCAGTAAATGAAAGTATTCACTGACTGAACTCAATGATTCTGGTTCTCATTAAAGTTTTCCTGCATAATGGATCTGAGGATCCATTATGCCCATTCCTGTGTATTGGAAAAGTCGAAAGGCTCGGGTGGGCATATGCTAAACGTAATACTCGGTCTCGCTGTTCTCGGCACAGCGACCGCATTATCTCCGCTGTCCATGTCAGCTCGAGCTTTTCACCCAGCGCGTCTGTGCTTCTACGAGCCAACCGAAACTGCTCTCACATCAAATCACATCAATTCTGACACCATGTTGTGTCTTGTAAATAACCCCACCCATTTGAGGTGAAATTATCTTTGCCTTTATCAAAACAAGCTTTGATGAGCTTTTTACTGTCCTATTTTGAATTACTCAGCAACAGTATTGAATAAGAATCTAGGATTGTGCCTGTTACCTTGTATTATAGTGGAAAGATTAAACTGTAACAATAAAAGATTTTCTAAAGTTAAAAGGCTCCCATTCTATGCTATTGAATTACTTCCATTCATTTTTAATTACTACCATTTTGTTTGATGCCATTTACATTCTTATCCTGAGTGGCTTGTTTAAAGTGCATGAAAAATACCACAATGTTTTTTCCTTTTTGCTATAATGAATTTTCTTCTATATTTTCCAGATTGTAGTTGATAGTTGATGCTTCTTATTTACAAAGTTGTTAAATAGCTTACATGAATGTAAGTTTAACACTGTATAGTGGCCAGGTGCATATGAGTAAAACATATATTAAAGAAGATAATGATCTGAAATAACTCTTGAGTGGAACATACACAATTGTTAGCAAATGTTAGCATTAAAACAAGTGTGTCTGCAATTGTAAATGGGTAATATTATTAACCCCCTGCTGAATCTACCCTTCACAGAGGGTCTCCATGATTATTCAAATGTTTTACTTAAAAAACATTAAATTAAAAATTGAGACTTATTTTTAATACTGACATAATTTTATGTCAAGTCAAGGGAAGTCAAGTTAAGTAGGCTTTTATTCTCATTCCAGCCATGTACAGTACACCACATAGTAAAAAGAAACATGTTCCCCCAGGACTAAGATGCAAAGAGAGAGAATATAGCTGGTATAATCGATAACCTTAAAACTTGACAGTCTAGGTCAAAGGACATGGTTGTAAGGTCAAAAGGTCATGGGGGAGGCAATAAAATAGTATTTCTTGGTATTAATTGTCAGATGTAGAGTACTCAAAAACTCTCTCAAGTCAATTAGTTTAGTTTGTTATAACTTAATGTTGGCAGATGTAAGAAAAAGATGGATTTATTGTTCTATTTGAAATCTATCTAATGTATCTTTTAAGTGTTAAGGTTCCATTAGTGTCATTTGTGCTGGATTCCCACCCCGGAAGGTAAAAAAGGTTTTGAGTAAACACGTACACACACACAAAGACACACACACCCACACAAGCATGCGCACACATACTTTTTCCTCGGAACACTTTAAAATCTTTAGCATTCTGAAACTTTGGCAAGAGACTTCACACCCATCCATCAGAGGAACTTCCAATCTCCTCTAAACATAAACAACTTTAGGAGACACTGTGGTCTACACCTTAGATAAGTTAATTTATTTAAAATGTCAAACTTGATATTTTTATATGTAATTGACTGTTCATTATTTATATGTATTACCCAATGCATAATATTAATGCATTAAATATTCAGAAGACTGTACTTAATGGGTCATATTATATTTATATAATGGGTCATATTATATTTATATATTATATATTCATAGTCATAGTCATATTATATTATGTAACAGTAACATACTGACTGTACCCTAACCACCTAGATTATTTTATTTTATTTGTTCGAACAATCTCTATACAATATATGATGTATTGCTAATAGGTAATATTTTGTTTTTCCATTTTAAACAACAATGTTGTGATTCTTTCAACAACAACACAAGAATGTGTGTAAGAATAATATAACATTGGACATCCTTACAAGAACGAGTGGATCCTACCATTGTTTTGATAAACTAATTCATCTTTGAGGAAATCGACTGCCTTTTTAAATTGAAAATTTTTGAGGTTCTAAACTTCAATCTGGCTCAAGTATAAATCTTTGGATAGTTGTGTTACATTAAATATAAATGAATTAAGAATAGTCAAAATTAGACATGGCATAAAAACATCAAAATAACATTTCAACTTAAAAGCAAAAAAAAATTAAATGTGAAAATACCCTAACATTGCAAAATGATTTCATGACTCCTGCAATTAGTCTATTGAAAAGTGAACTGTGCACATCTGTGAACCTGTATTTAACTGAAGCAATCAACCATTCTATCAAAGTTTTAATGCCATCTCAACAGCTCGTTAGTCAGAACTACTCAACATGATGTGTTGTATGAATTAAATCAAAGTCTAATAATATTCGAACCAGTTTAAACAATTACAGCCATGTCAAAAAAATCAACCCAGACTTAGTTAAAGCAATAAATCAGTTGAACAAAAATTTTAAATCTATAAACCTAATTAATACTGAAAAAAATATGTTACACATTACAACACATATTCTATGACCTAAATCAAAGTTTGTTAGGGTTACAAAACAGTCTAAATGAACATAGCCATTATACGTATTTTGATCCTCCATTAGTAGCCACAGTGAATCAGTTGAAAGTGAGTTTGTCCTCATTCACTGCACACAGCTTTATGTTCCCTCAACTCCAGCACCTGCTCAACAACAACAAAAGCCATTAACTTCTCAGGACATGTTTTATTTATTTTAATCAAATAAAATTATGTCAAATGACAGACTGGTTAACTTAACTCACCACTCTGCCAGTGTTTCTGAAAACTCTAGATATCGTTGAAGAAAACATGCCACCTATTGTTCAAAATGTGCAAGACCGAAAAGGATTAGACCCAAATATTTGAACATTTAAAGGACAGCTTTAATAACACAGAGATTAGTAGAAAAGTGAAATTTTCCTCTATCGCTAATGTCCACAGCTTTGCCCAATTTTATAACTATATTTTAGAGCTTTTAAATAGGTTGATCAATGTGGCAATTAAAATGATTTCACTCTGAGATGCTGTCAAGATTAAAATTGGAGGCGATTCACTCGGTTTGTTTCATCAAGCATGCAATTAGTCAATGGGTCCATCAAATTTTCAGTCTTTTCTGACCCTGAAAAATAAGTAAACAAGAAATTTTTAAGGAAGGCATATAAAAAAATTATCCAAACAGTCTGTCCACCTAGCGGTGAAGCATTTAGAAAAAAGGTAGGCCAAATATTCAGAATAGGGGTGGCACGGTACATGGAAAAACACCCGAACCGTTCGGTTCGCTTGTCTCGGTTGTGTGTGCGTCGCATGGTTTGACGCATGCACAATGTAGCCCCATGCTCAGTTTCGCCTCAGAGAGTTTCGCGCGAACATACATATACACAGTAAAAGTTGAGTAAGGAGTGCTGCAGAAATGTCAAGTGGAGGAGATAATGAAGGCTGCCTGCGGATGCGCCCGCGTCGTTTAAATCCGGTGTGTGGGAACATTTTGGGTTTCATGTTACTTATTATGACAACGGAAATAAAACAGTAGATAGAACTGCGACTGTGTGCAAGCATTGTGCAAAATGCAATTAATATGCTAATGGCAACACTTCTAATATGACAGTTCATTTGAGAAGACATCACGCCAATGTGTCGATAAGCACAAAGGAGAGAGCTGGTTAGGAAACAACTTCTACTCTCCGCAGCATTTAAGCAACCTCTCAGTGAGAAGTCGGACAGGGCAATAGCCATAACTAAAACATTGGGGATGTTTATAGCAAAAGATGTGCAACCATGTAGCGTGATTGAGTGTGAAATATTTCGTCAGCTGATGAATGTACTCGAGCCGCGGTTTAATATTCCCTCTCGCCGACACTTTTTTTTTTTTTTTTGCCAAATAAACGAAAAGAATGTCATCACTCGATCGTCATTTATCGTGACTTTGAGCATCTAAAGAATTACTTTGGCATAATCAGAGTATTACCACCTAGGGGTCTGTTGGTGCCTGTTCTCCCTTTCTGAGTCAAAGGCAAGATAATTATTCCCCTATGCATAACATGCTGTAAGCAACAACAGCAAAGGCTTTGCGACCACAGTGATCAGGAGATAGCTCATACAGGAACTATGGCTGCTTTCGAAATAGCTGTCAAAAAAGGTTTTTTACATTGAAAACATTTTTGAGATTTAAAAAAATCTTAACATTTTTTGAAGTGTGACATTTTCCCAATAGGTCTGACAATCTTTTTTATGGACTACATTAAAATGTTTCTTAAAACAAAACAGGAGAGTTCAGGGTATTCATCCTGGGTTGTTGATTAAACCACTAAACACGAGTACATTAAAAAATAAAACAAGGAGATCCTAATAAATAATAAATAAATAACTATAAATAATATTAAATAATAATAAATAATAAATAAATCCTAATAAATAAATAATTTTCTTGTTGTGGGGTAAGATGTGTCAAAGACTAGACAGAACCAACACAACTCTGATCAGTGACCCTACATTAGCTATAGTAGTTAAGTTTTTTGAACAATGAGGTTGCATTGAACAATTTAGAAACTCAACTTGCATCAACTACACTTTGGGAAGTGTTCCACGGGTCCATGCTCTGAATCATGTGTGTAATCTGTCAAAAAAGAACGGCATGACGTCAACGGCAGGGTGACGTCACGACCAGCAAGCTGTGTGGTGGAGACGGCGCTATCTTCTGATTGTTCAGAGAAAAATGGAAAAAAAGCATCTGTGTGTTCCTCCTTGCCCTCCTTGCTTTTGTCCTCCTTGCCGACTGCTCTCATTGTGGCTGCATGTCTATGCAGATGCTCGGCTCTCGCAGAGCACTCTTTGAGAAAGGCGCTCTTGCTCCTCGCAGTTCTGTAGTAGATTACATCAAATAAAGAGTGGTTCTTCCCTTGAGGCGAAGCAGCTACTGATGTCATAGGGCCCACAGTTGGATTTGGCAGAGAATTTGGAGACGGGCCTGTCCCTTTCTTCTGCCTCACCTGCCAGATTCAGCACTTTATACCAGGGTTTGTAAACATGCCTTTTGGTGGTTTCTTCCCCCCTGTGAAGAGAGCGCTGTGCTCTACCTATCTTCCTCCAAGGAGGGGGAGGTAATTGATGCCAGCGAACCCACAGACACTCCCTTACAGCCAGTCCTTTTCGAGAAGTACTTGAAGGTAGTGACCCGTGCTATATTCAAGCTGGATATTGTTTGGCCAGACAAGAAGCAGAAACAGCATCTGCTGAGCAAGTTGGGTGAGCGCTATCTGTGACCTAAGTCACTGCCCCCACGCCGGGGTGTGCTTTTTTCAGAATGTACCTGTTAGATTTTTATCATGCCCAAACGAAACTTAATTCGTGGAGAGGTTTTCCATACGATCTGCGATGCCCGTAGGCCTTTCTGAATTCAGGGAAGAATCACACCGCACACAGCAAATGCTTCCTCTTCAGTTTATTGCAGGTGGCAGAACGTATATATACACATACAATGAAAAGGCTGTCCTAAACTTGTTTCCTGTTTAGACAAGAGGATATACTAGCCGGAGATGTGTGAGTCCAGATAAGACTCCCTGTTTACCTTACAGACTAACATCGTAAATATTCTATAGACACTGAGCAGACAAAGGAATGTGTGTGAAACAGTGTGAAAACCATCCTAACACTAACACCCATGTAGTAAGGCTGAAAGAGTGTGGACATGGGACAACGCCTCGAGTTGAAAAAACATTCTAACTTTCTCAGCCTTGGTGGGCAAGGCTTACATGTCAGTGGGACAAGCCCCCAGCTGCCTGTGCACCATGGCTGTGTTGCAGGCTTATTTCGCTGACCTGCTGCAAGAGTTGGACGGGGGAGCTATTATGGGTGCTGATGATGTCCACAAGCTGTGTCGTGCCACAGACCTGGCTCTCAGGGCCACTAAAGAGGCCGCTAAGGCCATTGGCTGGTCAATTTCAGCCAAGGTGGCCACAGATAGGTACCGCTGGCTCACTGTGTCAGATTTTCCTGACAGGGACAGAGCCTCTTTATTGGATGCCCACGTAGTGCCTACTGGCCTGTTCTTTGAGGCAGTGAATAAGGTTTTTGACAGGTTCCAGGAGGCAGAAAGGCAGTCGGTGGTATTCCAGCCCTACGTCCCTTGCCGCTTTCATTGCAGCATCCATTGCACACCCATCCAGTGTGTGTGTACGTGTTTACTCAAAACATTTATCTTATTTTGGGTGGGATTCCAGCACTATTAACACTAATGAAACCACATTACTTTAAAGATTCAAGATTTTCACATACAGCAATAAACCCCTTTGTCATACACCTGCCAACATTAAGTCACAATAAACTAAACTGATTCAAGAGAATTCTTGAGTAATCTCCACATGACAATGATTATGAGCAATGCATTTTATTAAATAAATTTTACCCCCATGAACTTTTGACCTTACACCATGGCAAAGTCTTGAGTGTTCTTAAATACCGGGAGGCACGGGAAAAACGGCAAGCTGGCCGCCGACCCGGAAGTGCGCGCTGCAGAACCGGAAGTGAGTGTCATGTGCCTGGAAGATCCTGACACCTGCAGCTTTTCATGGGTTAACCATGCTAACTATTCCTCACATCAACCATTGATAAACAAAGCACCTGGTCATTGGAAGGAGGAATGGTCTTCCTCACTGTCATAAAAGCTGTTTAACGCATCTGGAGGTGAGACATTAATATTGCAGGCAGGTGATGATTGTGAAGTGTTTTTACCTCTACCTGGGTGCAGTGACCTCACAGAAAACACCATCGAGGCGTTCAGAAGTTGAGCGGCTACACTAGTTGCCTAGTTAACTATAAAAATAGGTTTGGACTGTCTGCTTCTTCTTTTTCTTTCGGGTTCTCCCATTAGGGGTTGCCACAGTAGATAATCCGTCTCCATACCCCCCGTCCTCTACATCTGCCTCTTTCAAACCAACTACCTGCATGTCACCACATTCATAACTCCTCTATGGCCTTCCTTTTTTCCTCCTTCCTGGTGGCTCCATCCTCAGCATTCTATTACCAATATACCCCATGTCCCTCCTCTGGAAATATCATTCGCGCCTACCTTTGTGCCTCCTTGTCACCTCCCAACGAAAACCTCAACATCTTCAGCTCTGCGACCTCCAGCTAAACCTCCTGTCCCTTAGTAAATGCCACTATCTCTAAACCATACAACATCGCAAGTCTCACCACAGTCCTATAAACTTTCCCCTTCACGCTTGCAGATACCCTTCTATCACAAATCACTCCTGCCACTCTTTTCCACCCACTCCACACTGCCTCCACTCTTTTCTTCACTTCTCTAACACAGTCTCCAATACTTTGTACTGTTGACCCCTAGGTAAATTAACTCCTCCAACTTCTCCACCTCTTTTCCCTGCAACCGCACCACTCCACTGCACTCCCTCTCATTCACACACGTCTTACTCCTACTGACTTTCATTCCCCTTCTCTCCAGCACATACCTCCAGCTCTCCAGTCTCTTCTCAACCTGCTCCCTACTATCACCACAAATCACAATATCATCCGCAAACATCATAGTTCACCAAGACTCCTGTCTGACCTTGTCCATCAACCTGTCCATCACCACTGCAAACAGGACTCAGGGCCATAATTTCACGGTGTGACTGATCAACCTATTTCCCCTGTAGTTACTGCTTATTTTTAAAGATCGGTAGCAGCAGACTCCTTCTCCATTCCTCAGAACAACCTGGTTAAAAAACTGTGCCATCTCTCCTAAACATCTCCATGCTTCTACCGGTATTTCATCTGGTCCAACCGACTTTCCACTCTTCATCCTCTTAATCGCTACTCTCACTTCCTCCTTACTAATCCTATCCACTTTTGGCTTTACCATCTCCACACCATCCAACCTTCTCTCTCTCATTTCCTCATTCATCAGCTACTCGAAATACTCCCTCCATCTTCTCAACACACTCTCCTCACTCGTCAACACATTTCCATCTCCATCCTTTTAGAGCACCCAACTTGCAGCAACATACTTCCCAGCTCATTCCCTCTGCCTGGTCAATCAGTATAAATCCTTTTCTCCTTCTTTAGTGTCCAACTTCTCATACAGCTCCTCATATGCCTTTTCCTTGGCTTTCGCTACATCACTATTTAAATGCTGCCGTATCTTCTTGTACTCATGCCTATGTAACAAGGTTGAAATAGTTTTATTTCACTAGATTTTCTTGTTTATGCATTTACTGTGGTTCTATATTTGTTGAAATCATCAGTGTTTGGTAAAATACATTTAAAAAAAAAAAGGGGTCTGTAATTAGATAATGGGTTCACCTTCCTTTCCACCCCTTCCTTTAACAACAAAGTGGTTCAGTCCAGGTAGCCATATCTGCTGATTGCTCTTTTAACGGTCTTTTCCTTCTCTCTCCCGAGCGGAAGAGTGTTGACGGTGTGTGAGCTGAAGCTGTTGTGACAATCTGTATATAAAAATACATTCTCTATGCAGACCAAATCTGGCGTTCTCCTGTCGGTTATTTTCAACACAATGCAGACCACAGAAGTATATGGTTACACCTACTTTTCTCATCTCTCTGCCGATTCCAATTTTGTTTTGCCAACCTCTTTGTCATTTTGCTTACCTGCACTTCCTCAACCACCACATCTATTTTTTTTCTTTTCTATTTTCAGATGTCACACCAAGTACCTTTCTAGCTGTCTCCCTTATCACTTCTGCAGTAGTTGCCCAATCCAGCACCTCTTCACCACCAAGCCCCTGTCTGACCTCTGCCCTGAACCTCACACTACAGTCTTCCTCCTCCAGTTTCCACCATCTTATTCTTCTTTCAGTCCTCACTCTGCTCCTCTTCTTCTTCAACTCCAAAACGACCCTACAGACCACCATTTGATGCTGTTTAGCTACACTGTCCACTGCCAACACCTTACAGGCTCCAATCTCCTTCAGTTTGCATCTCCTACATAAAACATAGTCCTCCTTAAGGCCATACCTACCCATCACCTCCTCATCATCTCTGTTCCCTTCACCTACATGCCCATTTAAGTCTTTCCCAATATTTTATTCCTGGATACACCTTCTACCACTTCATCTAACTCATTTTTCCAGCTCCTCTATCTCACAACCCACTTTTGTAGCATAAGCACTGATGTCATTTATTATCACCACTTCAACTTCCAGCTTCATGGTCATCACTCTCCTAGAAACTCTCTTCACCTCCACTACACTCTTACTGTATTTTTCCTTCAGGATCACCCCTACACCATTTCTCTTTCCATCCACACCATGAAAGAACAGTTTAAACCCATTTCCAATGTTTCTGGCCTTACTCCCTTTCCACTTGGTCTGTGGAAAAACAACATATCTACGTTTCTCCTATCAGCTACCTTTCTCCCTTTACCATCATAGTACCAACATTAAAAGTGCCCACCAAGTGCCTAACCTCCACTCTCCTACACTTCTCCTTTTCCTGCTGTCTTCCTCCTCTCCTTCTCCTCCTTTGACTAACAGTTGCCCAACTTCCACGAGTACACTGCTGGCTAACATTACCTGTGGCAATCGTTGGTAACCTGGGCCTCTACCGATCCGGTGAGAATTTCTGATTTGTGATTTGCATATTTGATTTGGCACTTGTTTTGCCCTCGAGACCTCCTGCTGCTGCTTTATAGACTAACTGTACCTTGTTCATTAATGATGCCGGGCCTAATAATGCCACCTAATAATGCATTACAATAGTCCAGTCTGGATATCATGAAGGCATTAACTAGCTTTTCTGCATCAGATATAGATAACATGTTTCTTAGCTTATTTATAAGGTGGGAAAAGGCTGTTTTTGTAATATAGTTGCTGTCTAAAATAACAGGTCTTCTACTGATAAAGTAGTAGTTAGGTTCATCTTTCTAAGTGCAAGGTTAATTTTGGTTTAAATTTTGTATTTATAAGCAATATCGCTGTCTTAGCAGAATTTATATTTATATTTATATTTTAATAGGAAGTTATGTGTCATCAAATCTTTTATTTTTTTAACACACTCAGTTAACCTAGCCAATTGAGATGTTTCATTTGGTTTTGGTGAGATATATAGATGGGTTTAATCAGAATAACAGTGGAAACCCATGCCTTTAAATTATATTTCCCAAGAGAAGCATGTATATGGTGAAAACCAGGGGTCCCAGAGCTGATAATTGTGGCACCCCATATTTTACTTGCATTAACCTCGAAAGTTTTCTATGTAAATCTACAATATGGTATCGATAAGACAGGTAGTATATAAGCACTCAGTGTGCTTTACGGGACTTCAAAACACACACCCTGATGGACTGTTTATAGTCGCCGGAGATTTTAATCACGCAAATCTCAGGACTGTGCTTCCCAAATTCTATCAGAATGTGGACTTTGCAACCAGAGTAGAAAACACGCTGGATGTTGTTTTAACACAAACATCCGGGGTGCATACCGGGCCTCTGTTATGTATATGTTATATACATCTCTGTTATGTTGATCCCAGCATACAGACCACTCAGCAGGCGTTCAAGACCAGCTCAAAAACAAGTGAGAACCTGGCCAGCAGGATCCATGTCTGCTCTCCAGGACTGTTTTGAATGCACTGACTGGGACATGTTCAGGGAAGCTGCAACCAATGACGATTTCATCAACTTGGAGGAGGCAAGTGCATTGATGACATGACTATCTCCAAGACCATCACTATACACTCCAACCAGAAGCCATGAATGACTGCCAAGGTTCGTGCACTGCTAAAAACAAGAGACTCTGCCTTCAGAGCAGGGGACAAGAAGGCCTTAAAAACAGCAAGGGCCAAACTGTCCCGTGCTATCAGAGAGCGGAAGCGCGCACACGCCAAGAGAATCCATGGCCACTTTCAGGACAGCGGAGACACCCGGCGCATGTGGCAGGGCATCCAGTCCATTACAAGACCACATCACCTGCTTGTGACCATGACGCCTCCTTTCCAGATGCGCTGAACGACTTCTATGCCCGGTTCGAGGTGCAGGTGGTGGCGAGGAAGACCATCCCTCCTTCCAGTGACCAGGTGCTCTGTCTAACCACAGCTGAAGTGAGGAAAACTCTATGCAGAGCTAACCCACGTAAGTCTGCTGGACCTGACAACATTCCTGGCAGAGTGCTCAGGGAATGTGCATAACAACTAGCAGATGTCTTTACTGACATCTTCAACATCTCCCTGAGCAGCACCACTGTTCCTTCGTGCCTCAAGACGACGACCATCATTCCTGTGCCGAAGAAGTCTTCTGTCTCCTGCCTCAATGACTATCGTCCCATTGCACTCACACCCATCATGATGAAGTGCTTCGAGAGGCTTGTCATGAGGCACATAAAGACCCAGCTCCCACCCGCACTGGACCCAATGCAGTTTGCATATCGTCCAAACCGTTCCACGGACGATGCCATCTCCACAACCCTCCATCTTGCCCTCACCCATCTGGATAACAAGGACTCTTATGTAAGGATGCTGTTCATAGACTTCAGTTCAGCATTCAACACAATTATTCCCCAGCACCTGATCGAGAAGCTGAGCCTACTGGGCCTGAACACCTCTCTCTGCAACTGGATCCTGGACTTCCTGACCGAGAGACCTCAGTCAGTCCGGATCGGGAACAGCATCTCCAGCATCTCCAGCACCACCACACTGAGCACTGGGGCCCCTCAGGGCTGTGTGTTCACTGCTGTTCACTCTGCTGACTCACGACTGTGCACCAACGCACAGCTCGAATCATATCATTAAGTTTGCTAATATAACACACCATTCAAGTAAGGCAGATGTGTGTCGACCTTCATAAGTCAGGCAATGGCTACAAGAAAATAGCCACTCGCCTTAACTTGCCGGTATCTACAGTCAGAGGAATCATTAAGAAGTTTAAAACAACTGGAACAGTGACAAACAAGGCTGGAAGAGGTCCCAAGTTTATCTTGCCACAACGCACAGTGAGGAGGATGGTAAGAGAAGTAAAAAAATTTCCCAAGCTCACCGTCACAGAATTGCATCAAAGAGTGGCATCTTGGGGTCACAGAGTCTCCAAAACAACCATCAGACGCTCTCTACATGCCAACAAGCTGTTTGGGAGGCATGCAAGGAAAAAGCCTTTTCTCACTAACACTCACAAACGTAAACGTCTGGAGTTTGCTAAGCGGTACTGGGACTTCAACTGGGATCGTGTGCTTTGGTCAGATGAGACTAAGATTGAGCTTTTTGGCAACAAACACTCTAAGTGGGTCTGGCGTAAAACAAAAGATGAGTATGCCGAAAAGCACCTCATGCCCACCGTGAAGTATGGTGGAGGATCTGTGATGCTGTGGGCCTGTTTCTCTTCCAAAGGCCCTGGGAACCTTGTTAGGGTGCATGGCATTATGAACGCTTTGAAGTACCAGGATATTTTAAATAAAAACCTGATGGCCTCTGCCAGAAAGCTGAAGATGGGTCGTCATTGGGTCTTTCAGCAGGATAATGATCCAAAACATGTGGCAAAATCTACACAAAAGTGGTTCAGCAGTCACAAACTCAAGGTCCTTCCATGGCCATCTCAGTCCCCAGACCTCAACCCAATCGAAAACCTGTGGGGCGAGCTAAAGAGAAGAGTGCATAAGAGAGGACCCAGGACACTGGATGATCTAGAAAGATTGTGCAAAGAAGAATGGTCAAAAATCCCTCTCTCTGTGTTCTCCAATCTTGTGAAATGTTATAGGAGATTAAGTGCTGTCTTGTTGGCAAAAGGACGTTGTACAAAGTATTAACATCAGGGGTGCCAATAATTGTGGCACACATGATTTCAAGTTTTTTTTTTTCTAAATGTGTGATTTTTTTACCACCAAAGTAATGTACTTAAATAAAGGGTTGGATTTTTCTCTTTTTTTGCATTTGGGTTCTATGTTGTTAAAAAAAAAGGAGAATTTTTTTAAGTCCACGACCACATCTTAAACAGGGGTGCCAATAATTGTGGAGGGCACTGTATATACACACACACACACACACACACACACACACATACGTATGTGAAAAATGGCGGCAATATATTAACGTGCTTGAAATTTCTTTATGTATATGATGTGCGTTAATAAATTAGAATGTGCATGCACGTGTTTTTGGAGGGGTTTTTTACACAACAGCGTTGCCGGGATTTGTTTGATGAAGGCATGCTATAAAAATACATACAGTACATGTTTATCTGTCAGGAATCCACCTGCCACGCCCCCTTCGGCGTCCCCTTCAGCGTGTCAGGTGCTTTCTCGCCCGCTTTCTCTGAAGCTCCAGGCTTCAATCGCGCACATATGGTGCTTGTTTATCATCATCACCAGCTAATATTTAAACATCCACACTCTCACCGTCCGTTATTGTTGGTATAATATGGTTCACGGCAGTCGTTGTTATCGCGAATGCGTATCCACCGGGATAATCCACCGGGAAAGCGTGTCTTCACACGTGTCTTCCCACGTGTCTTCCCACCAGCACTCTCTCAACGGCTGCGCTTTTCTTCCCAAAGCGCATCGCGGATTCCCCCCGATCCTGCCGTTGTTCATTCTATGCTTTTGGATGGTCATTACACATTCCGCGCCACTAATCGCGGCTTTCGCCTCCCGTTCACCCCATAGCATTTAACAACAAAAGGCATATGTGCACTAATTAACAGCAGAGATTCAGCAGTATACAATACAACACCTGTAGCAGCTGTAAGGCTTGATTTTTCTGCCACTGCCGCGAGTTCTTCTGCGGCTTCACCGAAATGCCAAATTTTCCCCCCCTTGTGCTCGAGATATCAGGGTTCGACGACATAAAAAAAAGTCGACATATCCGATAAAAAAATGCCTAGAAGAGCGAGAATTTGGCGGTTCCACTTCAAAAACGTCAACTTAATAGGGTTGTCGAGGTAACCGAGGGCGAGATAAGGTGATTCCACTGTATTTCTTTAGTCTGGCAAACATCATCAATGCATGTTTTTAGGTGCATAATTGTCTGGACCTCAGCTGGTGAGAAGGGTTCAATTACTGGACCTCAAGGATTTTCAGTTGAAGACCTAGTTTACGCCGAACATGTCCTTTGTTCCAGTGTCCAAATAATTACAATTTAGGCTTATTTGTCCAAAGAACATCATTCCAGAAGTCCAACACTTCTATGTTCTCTCTGGAAAACTTCAGTCTGGCCTTCATGTTTTTCATAGAGAGCAAATGTTTCCTCCTTGCACACCTCCCACAAAGGTGGCTACACTTGTGATTTGTGACTAAATGTGTGTATTCTCTTTCTGATTGTAGAGAAATGCACTTTCACATCAAAAGTAGCAAGAGCCTGCTGTTGTAGGTCCTGTGATGATATTTTAATGTTTTTGGTGACTACTTTTAGAATCTTCCAGTCTGCTCTCAGGATGAACTTGCTTGAACGGCCAGACCTGGGCATGCTGGCAGTTGTTTTGAATGTCCACCACTTGTAGATTATTTTCCTGATTCAAAATTCATTGGAGTTTTTTTCTAATCCTTTTCCAGACTCATAAGCCATTCCACTGTTCTTTCTAAAGGCCTCAGACAGCTCTTTCAATCTCACCATGGTGTTCACTTTCACTTCAAAAGTCAGAAGCACAACTAAATAAATGTCTGAGTGTCAAATAGGGCAAGCTTCTTTAAAAAAATTGTATAACGATGTTCTAAACATGTGTCCTGATGTGATAAACCTGTGTGTGATTTTAGCCATTTTAAGTGTGAATAAATGTGGGGATGTCCTTTATTCCTTTTATTCTTTACCAGGAATTGTTTGTTTTTTAATTACATTTTACCAGTGGTGGGCTGTACATTTGGTACCTATAGAAACCATCAATACAATACAAAAACGCAAAACAACAACGCGAGGCATTAAACAGAGAGAGTTATTTCACATATGGAGGGTGAAAACCATTTTACTAAAGCAAAAAACCCAGTTAAGACAACTCCAAACCCTGACAAAAGCATAAAAAAATTAAATAAAAAACAATCTACTAACCAGAGATGCAGACTTATAATTTGCACCGCTCCTCAGAGGCTGTAATCCAGTGGTACCACTCGTATTTAGTGGTCTGGAAGTGGAGAACAAACCCTTTCCCGGGCTGAGACACGCTCTAGCTAGCTTTGGGGTTGGCCGCCCTCCTCACCATGTCTAGCTTTTCTTGAAATTGGATTTTTTTAGTATGTTCAAGACTAAATCAATTTCTCTTCCTTTGTAGGCATAGAAAATCTGTCTCAGATGTATTCATGTGTGCAGAGCACTACAGACGTGTTTTGCCAGTCGAACTTGGTTTTAACACCAATCAGAGGATGAAAAAATTCTGATGCTATTTTGTGAGGTGAATTTGAAATGTGATTGGTTAAAGAAATGGATCCATTGCTAATATTCTCTATGGTAAAAAGGCCAGCAGTAGAGACTTTGAAGGCCTTGGGCAGATCTGATTGACATGGCAGCACAAAGAGGCTGAAATCTGATTGGACAAAAATTCTAACAGCCACATACATCTAATGGAAGCAGTGCAGCCAGGAGAAATGCTACGAAATGATGAGAATAAACTATTGGGAATAAATTAATAATATTTCATGGAACAAATATTAGAATTTAGGTTGTAAATGTAGGTCAATGCTTCTGATAGTGTTTAGGCCAGCAGAGAAGGATTTGCTGCCCCTGACGGCCCACCAATGCATTTTGTAGAAAGTTAAAAAAAGATATATATTTTCTTCAGTTTTAATTGTTTAGTTATATTACTTAAATATTAATTGTTTCATTATATTACTATTAATTGTTTAATTGTTTAGGCATATTACTTGAGTATTATTAAAATTTATATTAAATATGAAGTGTCCTAATTTGCACATGACTGTATATTGCAGTACGTATAGTATTTTATATAAATATTAAATACTAACATAATAAAAATTTGCTTCAGCCTGCTTTACATGATCTTGAAAAACAAACTGTATTACAAAGTGTATTAATTTACTCACACTTAAATACATTATAAATATAAAATATACAAATGTACTAACTTTTAATATTAAATATATTAAGCAATCTACTTCTAATAAGTACCTTACTTCTAATCTTAATAATATAACATTATTAAGTCAATTTGCCAAAAATACACTTGAATTGTGTAAGAAAGAAAGAAATTGGCAAACATTTTTCACATTCTCTGTACAGCAGTGCATTACATTATGGACTATACACATTCAGGAAGTAGTGATATAAAGAATTTACTGCAGATTCACAGGTGGCTTCAGTCTTCAGAAACTGTGGAAAATAACATTTTGCTTAATTTTTCTTTTAAAAAAAGTAAAAGAAAAGTTAGTGTTACACCATTATTTTTGTTTAGCTTCTTCACGCGTCAAAAAGATAAAATTCAAGATATAATTTGTATTTCTTCATTTTGTCACTTTAGTGCCCAATTGCAATCATGACATAATCATACTCTTTTGTAGTTCAAACTAAATGTTGCGGTTCATTACATTTCACCAATCAGAGACAAGCTTTTCAAATCGACAAGTAATTGTCCAATCGCATGCTGGCATATAAAGTAAATGAAATAAAGTGCCTCTCATAGACTCTTTTAGTGCCGAGGGCATGATGACGTCACGGCGCCAGTTGGAAGCGGCCAATACAAACCAGCACAGAGAAAAAAATTCAAAACAGCACAAAGTCTATTCACAAGGAACATGAACATCATCTTGTGATGGAGTACAGGATCTCATTTTAAATGTTATCTCATACCTACTGCCACTGCCAAAAGAACAAAAACCATGACACAAAGAGCACAATTCATATCAGTTAAGAGTAAAGAAACTATTGTCTTTTGTTGATATGCTTAACTTGTTTGCTTAACTGTCTAAAAATGTCCATGCATCATACCTACACAGAAATTGGACAACAACTGAATTGCTATATCATGTAATGCTAATGTTTTAGCGTGTAATTTAGCTAACTGCTAGCTAACGACCAGACACTAAACATAAAGAAAACTGTTTGTGTCGTCTTCTTTTCTGCAGCTGTCATAAGTGCAATTGTACAAACAGAAAGTTCGCAGTGAACAGACCCATGTTATGTGTCAGGTCTGTGTACAAGTATGTGCATGTTGCTAACATTTGCCATGTTAGTAGGCAACCTGAAGAGCAGCTAGTAATGTATTGTAGTGACGTACTTTTCTCCTACACCTTAGCCCCGCCCACAAAACCACCATAAGGTTTAATAACTGAAAAAGGCTGAAGCAAACATCGCATTCAGATTTATTTCTTTTTTTTGAAATTGTAAATGAAGTTGTATTATGTTCTCTATTTCCACAAAAATTTGGATGCCTCCCTTCCCATGTCAAGTCATTATGTAACCTCTTAGCTTCCATTAAATATAATTTCCATTGTTTGGACATAAAAAAACCTTCTTTTTTTTTAATATAATGTTTGTGTTCATAAGAACAAATACATGCATACATGTTGAATTGGCATGAGGACAAATGAAGGATGGCAGATTCTTATATTTTTTTGGGTGGAATATACTTTTAATTGGTGTTTTATGTTCATTCAGCTCAGTCTGACTATAATGCCTTTCTTAGATTGATATATATTTATAATTTCAGATGTGTACAAAGACTTAATTGTAAACATGGAATGCTTTCAAGAGAGGAGAAGACATCTGGCAGACCAGTACACAGCAAGAAAAAAAACCTATTGAGGCTGTAAATGTTTAAGATTTTTTTTCATTCAGGATTGTTGTACTGTGTAACAGCAATATTTTGCTTGCCTTCTTCTCTCCCTGGGGTGGGATAAAATGTTAATTTTGTAAATGCACATGTTGTTTTTAGGTCACAAGTACCTCAAAATCTCAACCACAACTGCAAGTATCTCAAAATGCAGCTAAAGTTGGAATGGGAGAACCAACTTAAAAGTGATCTCCAGAATTTGCACAGGAAGAAAAGAGCTCCTGTTACCTCCACTCCATTGTCTGATGAATTGGATGACACTGAAATTGACTTGTTTCAGAACAGAGACAAATCAGAATATCAAGGAACAGAGCAGTAAGCAATTTTTAAATATTATATCAAATAATGAAAGGTGAAAGGTATATTTCTCTCTGATTTATTTCTTGTTAAAAAGGCAAATTGACTTTAGATTATTCCACCTCTATTTTAGAAATAAAAAAATCTGACCTAATAGAGCAATGTTAGCTGTCAATTTGTCTAAGGAGATTTCTAAAGCAGCAAAATAATCCATTCCAGGTGTCTAATTTCAGATTTTTTATTCAGACTGGAACAACATACATTAAACAACACATTTTTATAGTGGTCATATGATGCTGTTTGCAAGGATCATCATTATGTGTATTAGGTGTGTGATATATATATATACAAAGATTTTTGAGCATGCCTTAATGTTAAAAAATCTTTATTTTACACATACTGCTCATTATTGTAGCTCTCTATGATCTGTGTTTCTCAAACACATTGATTTCTACAAAGCCCCTCTTTCCAAAAAGTGCAGTGTGCTCTGATTGTCTAGTGATCCAGTGGGTTGGGATTGTCCGAACAAAAAATTGCGTCATATGACCCCTTTTAATTCAGGCTTTGGTCTTGTCACCCTGATATTTGCTGTTTGCATATCATGTTTTAATAGACATCTGGTTTTCCTTTTCTAACCTTTTATTCAATGTAACACACACAGGCTGTGCTGGATAGTGATGTTGAACAAGAATATAAAGATGGAAGAACAGAATTTTGAGAACAGCCTGCTGCAGGGGACATCTCCCCAGAAAACTCACGTAGTGCTTGATGATGATGTTGTCAAAGCTTTGAAAGTTAAGTTGACCAGAATTAGAATTGTAAACATGAAACATATATATTTAATATTTTAAGCCATTGGTCAACCCATAGTGTTATTTGTTTGCTACTTTTTTTGTGTTACAAAATTATTCTGCCACTCATTCTAGCTTTTGTATTGTTAATCCAACCTGTGAGTTATGTTTAATTGTGAGTAATGTTTTAAATTAAATTGCTGTTGTTCATTAGTTAAAGCATAGGTTTAAATTTTTTTAGATTGTGCACTTGCCTATGCTTACATGGAGTAAGTCATTGGTCACTGTAAGCATTCCTTCCAAATGTAATTTTGACTTTCGTGATGGGAGACAAAAATATTTAATTGAAGCTGATATGAGGCTAACGTAAATGTACAGAGAAACTGGTAACCTAAAAAGGTCAATTTAACAAATAATTATGTTAATAACTAAAGGTCGGCCAACAGTGGATTTTATGGTTGGATCATACGTCCTGATAGCCGATTTAGCACCGATAATTTTGGATACCGGATAAAAAATATACCAAAATTATCTATGTAAAATAATAGCTACTGAACTTTATATAAAAAAAAAACGGTGCTGAAGAAAATGAATATTTTTTAATTAAATTAAATTAACTAAATAATTTGTTTCTTGTAGAGTTTCCTTGGATTGTAAGCATCTCTTAAAAATGTCTTAGAGGCAATGAAATGAGGCTCATCTTGCAGCTCAAGTTAAAGCTCGAGTTCTGGGGAGCTATGTTTTCCTGCATCCACAGAACTGGTAATTATTATCAATATGTAATAGTTGCAATAATTTATTTTAGCTGTCTCATTCTGTATTTCATAACAGTCTTGATAGTTTCTTGTTCTACCCAGATTGCCCTCGCTGATTCGAATGTTGCCGTCCCAAAGAGGATGTTCAAAAGACTCAACTCATTATTTTCTCTTTTTTCCCAAGACCTGCTTACATTACTGTTTGAAAAAGAAATTTTAGTCAGATGTACACTCACAGGGAAATGTGGTATTCAAACCTCAGAGGACCAGTTGGACCCTCACATGGTCAATGGGCTCATAGGCATGTTTAATTCCTGTAAAACATCTGTTTTCTATTACTTTGATCTTCTTACCTGTAAAGTAATTTAACATTTAAAATTCGTGTACATTATTATACAGTAATTGTGGGCTGGGTACTTGTACAATAGTACTTACAGTTTATCAGCTTGTCATACCTTGAAATGTTGTGTAGACCTCATAATGGTTCAGCAAGATTTAATGTTTTTGCTATTTTTCCAAAAAAATATATAAAAACTTCTATTCTATATTCACATTATATTTCATGTCTAATTATGTTAGAATTAAGTATTAAAAATGTGTGCACTGTAGAACATTTCACTTTATCGTCTTGAAAAATTAGAAAATTCAGAGAAATATCATTACTTCATAGTGTATTGCAATACAAAGTAAAAAAAAATAACAGTGGTAAACTTTGCTTTTGTATTTAAAAACGTTTCTTTTTATCTTTTTACAGACACTGTAATAAAATAATTTCCAAGTACCATACTGTCTGAGGTGCGAGCCCTCGTTTACAAAAAATTTAACAGTGAGGCCTGTTCAAAGAAAAGTGGCCCTGCACCGGCAGGATATGGTTGATTTATGTTTGTTTTAAATAGTGTCCGTTCTACCACTGTTTTAGTTATTTGCCTGTTTTTTGAAAATGCACTTTGCTTCTGAACTTAATTTTTTAGTACATTTTAGCTGTTTGTGCAGAAGATTACTAAATTAGTATTATTAGTAAATTAAAGTTTTTGAGTTTTCTAAGACTAAGTGCATTTGATAAAATTTTGAATGTTTTTTGTACTAAAGGTGTATATTGCACTGTATTTATTTTTTTACAGTAAAAATATATTAATATAATTCTGAATAATTATAACAAATCTGTTCTGCTAATACAATCCTAGTTATGATGTAAATATACTGGGAACACATTAATTTGAAGCTTAAAATATATTTCAACTGTACTTCAAGTATAGAATATTTATATTATACATTTATATTATAAATATAATTTAAAGAATTACACTTAAATTACACTAAATATACATAAAGTTGTTCCATTTTAACACAACTAGGTATATTAAAATATATTGCAATTACCTTTAAATTTATCTTAATCATAGTTTAATTATCATTTAATATACTTGAAGTTGTTCCAAAATAACACATTTAATATGCACTTAGTATAGTATAATAAAAATATAATAAGTGCATCCAAAAAATTACAACTTGAGTATATTTATTTTTCACCTGGGTTTTCTCAGTTTAAACATTTAATATGACATCTTTGTTGTATTCTGAATAAAATATTGATATTTAAAACTTTCATATAATTGCATTCTGTTTTTATTCACAATTTGTACAGCGTTCCAACCTTTTTGGAATCGGGTTTGTACATTCCTTTATACCCCTGAATGGTTTTAAAGCATGACCAGGGTACCAAATGGAAGGGACAGCGCATAATTTAAGCCAGGATGTATTTTCTAAACTTATATTTCTGCGGTTACCACATTCTTCATCATGAAATATGAATTCAATTGTTAGAGGAATATTTTACAGAAGCACATTTTAGATATCAAGTGCAATTTATCAGAATTAAAGTTGAGGCAAGTTCATGTTACTGTATATGCTTTCTCTAATGGATATGTCTAAAACTATTAATTAAAGAAGAAAAGCACAAATTATCTTGTGTTTATAATGCTCTCTAAATATCATTAATAATGACATTCAAACACAAATATCTCCTAAGTGGCCCACAAATAAAGCCTTAATTTCTATAAAATAAGCCAGCGCTGATATGTGTTTGGTTCTTTCTTTGTATGAAATTTAACATGTAACCTAAACTAAATTAACAATAAACATACAACAGAATGCAATAATTTGCAAATCTTAAACTCATTTTATTCATAGTATAACACAGAAAACATATTAGATGTTTAATTGGAGAACATATGCAATTTTAAGAAAAAATTTGAAATTTTGTATTTGATGGGTACAACATGTCTCCAAAAATCAGTCAGTTATATTTTCTCACTTACTTATACTATGAGTGAACCACAACATAAAATTGCAAAGGTTTTGAATATATCATATTGAACAGTACCTAATAATATGAGACAAGGAACATGGACAAAAATCAAGAGAGGATGCTGATCTTCAGGCCCTCAGGAAGCACTGAATTCAAAACAGACATGATTCTGTAATTGAAATCAATGCATGAGCTCAGAAACACTTCCAGAGATCATTGTGAACAAAGTTCACCAAGTAATCCATAAATGAAAACATGGGTTTATGAGGTTTGTAAAACAATGCATTGGTTTTAATTTACATTTTCTTCTAATGTATTTTGGAATTTTGATTTCAAAATCAGGGACTTGAAGACAGATCTACTAATAGTTACCAGTTTGTTATACCATAAAGAAAACACAATTTAGAAAATACTTTTCCCAGAAAAGCCTTGTGCAACTGAAACACACTGAATGGCCAAATAAGTTACCACCTGGATTTTATTATAGGTTAGGTTAGAGCCTTACATTGAATAATTACTGCAATGGTTGATATATTTCAGCTGACAAAAAGTTATATAACCCTAACTGATGCAGTAAGTGGGTTCTCATTTGATAATAAATCATGTTACAAGATTATTCTGTGGTTATGGAAAATATGTTAAACCTAACTGCCCAACCCAATACTAAAACCTGTAAGAAAAGTGTGGAACCATCATCTTTAAAGAAGAAATGTGGTTTATGTGATTGGAGACCACTCAGTGCATGTATGGTTCCACTAAAAATCATTGATATTGCTGTGGAAAGCTAAACTCAAGAATCGTAAAGATGGTTTGGAATTTCATTAATATAAAATCTACAAGGCTACAATGGCTTAGGGCTGGAATTACCATCAACAGTTTTACACTTGAGTCCAGCATTACACAGTAGATAATCTCAACAATGATGCAACTATAATGAATGGACCTCCAGTGTCACTCACATAAGGATTAGTTCCCTTTTTAGTATGATTCCTTTTAAGGTTTCTTCCTCAAACCATCTCAGAGTTTTTCCTTGCCACTTGTTATTGAGGGTACTAGGAAAAAAGACTTCATTTGGCCAGGAAGCATAAAGATTGGACTCTTTGGCAAATAAGGGGCATGTGGTCTGATGAGATATGGCAAAGTGGCAGTTAGTAAGGCACCAATCATGCCTACCCTACAGGTCTGTGCGTTGGTAGTGTCATAATCTGGAGTTGATCAGTTGGTCAGGTTTGGGTTCAGCAATGATTTGCGCAAAAGATAGGCCAGGACTTTCTGAATATACTAAATGAGCAATTTCACTATCGATCGACTTTTTGGATTTTTACTACCAGATTCCTTAACACCACTGAGAATATTTGAAATTTAAAAATGCTAGAGTAGATTTTATGCAGTCTCCAACTTCAACTCTCTCATCATCAATCAAGATTCTGTATAACCTCATACCCTTAATTATTACACTGCCACTTATTACACTATTACACTTGTAAATAAGCCATCTATGCTGGTTAGATGCTAACTGCATTTTATTGGCTCTGTACATGTACCTTGCACAATGACAATAAAGTTGAATCTAATCTAATCTAAGGTCTTGGCAAGGGATTTAATCAATTCTGACTGGAAATAAATGTTTTCACATAGAATAACTTTTTTAAAATTATGCCATGGCGAATGAATGCTGTAAAAACATACTCAAAAGTCTGTTCAACAAAATGTGACTACCTTTTTTGGCCATGCAGTGTATATTTAACTGCTTTTTTAACCATCTGCTTTGCTATCAACATTTCTATAAATTACTGGGTGCAAAGCATGTATAGAAATCATACTGGGAAACTAAGATGTAATTAGATAATAACATTATATAAAATATTACATTTAATTAAAAGAAAATGTGTTGTGTATGTGATACATCTCTTGCAAAGTTTCCCTTACCTGAAACATTTTCATTTGTGAAAACAAAAATACAATAAAAACTAATACAGAATAAATCAAAGATTTAAAATTAGACAAATAGAATTGGTTATTCTAGATTTTAAGATTTGTACAATGATGTTTAACGGTGTAACTATTGTGCAAATAAAAGCCAAGTGTTAACTGTTTGGGAGTTTAGGACAACATAAAAACTTACCTTATTAATGTTTGTATCCTGTTTGTCACTCTAGTATTGTCTACTTTTCCTGGGACTGATGCCTGATTTATATAAAATCTTTAAGCTTATAAGCTTACCATTAGTAGCTTCACAAATAAAAAAATGTCTGAATTGTAATGTAATGTGATTTTGGAAAGAAAAAAAATTATAATAAATCACACAAACACATTTGTCTGCTTCCAAGCTCCACAGATACATTGTTTTAAACCTACCTAAAATGCTTCATTTAATATAAATATAAAGTACAACACATATTTTAAAACAATTTATTACATAACCAAAGCAAAATTATAACAAACAGAAAGAGAAATAAATGTTTTCTCTCTCTCTCTCTCACTCTCTCTCTCTCTATATATATATATATGTATAAAATGTCCAAGGCCTTGTGTGGAACTGGTTGTTATATGAAAGTTGGAGCGCTGTCATTTGTAATAAATAGTATGTGTACAGTCCTTTGCTTTTTTTTTTTTTTTTTAACTCTTCTTCCTGTCGTTGTGGCATTCCCTTTGATGATATGCCTTTTCCCTCCATTTCACTCTGCTGTATTAGAGCCAGTGTCTGCAAAAACAGCAAGGCAAATAAAACAAAAGTGTTCCAGTGGTTATAGTCTTGTTCTCAGTAAGTGCTATAAACAATAATAGCCCTACACAGTCGGAAAAATAGTATTAATAAACCACAAGGAGGAACAATTGCTTGTATAGAACAATTGCTTCTACCTAGGATTTACATAAATAACAATATTAAAATATATATGGTTATTAAAAAAATAGCAGCTGGAATACAATGTAAATGTGTCAGATGGCAGCATGTATCTACAAGCTGTATCCACTATTTGTATGATCATCAATTCTACACAACCAACAAAACCCCGGACTAAATGATGAATGAATATGTATAAATAAATGTCTTACTTTTTCCATCACAGGCTACTATTTTCACTTTATCCACCTTGACCAGGTCAGTGACCTCACGAAACTCCACATCGTTCAAAACAAATGTCCATACATTGTCGCAAAACCTGTATGTGTTCAGCGATCCCTAAAAATTAAGCAGAAAGAACCCACTGCAGATCATACAAAAAATATACAAATCTTCATATCTCCCATATCTTTATAGGTTAGCAATATGTGGTAGAACAGGTCTAATAATAATGTTGAATAAGGTTACCAAGACAATACTCACTTTAAAGTTGACTCTGTTGCGAACTCGGTTAGCCAGTGCAGTGTTGATGGCTTTATCAAACTGTAACAGTACTTGAAGGGCTAGCTGTGGGGTAATCTGTTGAGTCTGAATAACAAAATAAAATAAATAATGTGTGCCACACTTATAACACATAAGCACATTATTCTGTACACATTTTTGATTAAAACTACCTTCCTAGTAGACATTGACAAATAATCAATTTGCCATGATACCAGAAGGGAAAAACACTGTTACTAGTTTGACTGATTCACATTTACGTTAGCCTAAAACAGGAAACACTGCCTACGTTCCGAAAAGAAACTACTAAAATATTAATAAAAGACCAGTATATGACTAGTACATTCTTGTATAAATACTGATGAGACAACTTTTTCATTATACTTAATACTACTAGTCCAGATTGAGTTGTCTCTCTGAAATCGGACTTTAGTTAGTGTTTATTACGAACGTACCTTATTATATTATTTACTTGCAAGCCCACACTTTAATCCGATTTTGAAAACATATCAGTTTAGATTCAAACGGCATCGTTCAAAAACCAGATGAGGTGGGTTTTAAATCCCGCGTTGAATCTTAAACTTGACTAGCAAACTGCTAGGACTGAAAGAAATGGAAAGGCGAGGTTTTGCCGTCTTTGCTTTATGCGATAATCGAATAACAAATATTTCGCTTTGACTGCTGTTCAACATAGGAAATGGACATATACAAAATCAATTAGGTAGGTCAATCTATTAAACAATGACTCTAAATGACTACCACAACATCCTGCATATAGATATATAGCTAGCAGTGTTGGAAGGGAGAATGCTCGTTATTTTTACCTGTATAAGTTCATCAAGACTCTCTTGTAAACTGTTTCCGAGTGTCGTGTTTCGGTAGAGCTGATATGCCATTGCGTGTTTTATACAGGAAGCAAATTTGACTTCTCCGTAGATAGAACCGTTAGTGTTTGTATTTAGCTCAGCTAACTAACGTTTCACACTAACCATTCACTTCCTCAAGTACTAAACGCCTAGTACGGAAAGTCGCATGGACAAATTTGCTGCAGCCACAGGGATATGCGAAGCTGAGGTGACTGACTTTTAAGAGCTTTTATTATTTGTTTATTCAGATTAACAGCAAATTTCAACATACAAACATAACAATGCATATCCTCAATTTAACATGATCACATAATATTGAGAACAATAAGGGAAAATAAAGAAGATAAAAAGTAGCTAGGTCTGAAATTCACACATTTACAAGAAAAATTATAATAGATTCTGTTGGCGTAAAGACTTAAACTGCGACATCGCCAATTAGACGAGGCTGGTGTATATAACTATGGTAAAGATGTAGAGACCTCCACGGGATGGATTTTACCGTCTTGCTCCCGCAAGGTTCTGTCTCGTTTCTGCAAAATAGGTTATTTTCTCCCGCTCCCGATAATTATGTTTTGTCCCACTCTCTCTTATACTGAATACGGACACGCTCTGGACAAGGCTAGGATCTTCACTCTCAGAGAGGAATTCCAGATTCCTGACTAAGCATTTTACAGTCCATAAACTGACGTTGAAAAATTGATGTTTGCCATATTAGATATATTCCTTTTTTTTTTGTAATTCCTTTAGTGTGTTAGTTTGATCTATTATCTATCTATTATGATCTTTTTTCTTTATTGCGGATAGGGTTAATAAATCAGTATTAATGTCCAGAAATTTGGAATTGCATGTTCAGTGTTCAGATGTCCGCATACTTTTGGCCATATAGTATTTTTCCCTACAGGACAGCAAATCTCCAGGAATTAATGAATTACAATTAATTAATTAGAAGACAGGCAATGTCACTGGTATTCTTCCCAAACTTCTTGATTGCCAATGTGGACATAATGTCAAGAGTCAGGAGTCAAGTCAAGAAGCTTTTATTGACATTTCAACCATTTATAGATGATGCAGTACACAGTAAAATGAAACAACGTTCCTCCAGAATCCTGGTGCTACATAGACAACATAAAGCTATGATGTCTCAGATTCTTGTTCTTGGCTGACAGGTGTTCAACCCAATGTGGTCTTCTGATATGAACCTAAAACTAAATCTACATCCTTATTATTGGTTTACTGCATTAATGAACAGTGTAGCTTAGATGAGACTTAGATTAGACTTATTTGAATAATAATATTATATTTAAAATATTTAGCTTTTAGTTACCTAAAAACTGTGAGTTTAGATAGTTGTTGATCAATGTTCAGCATATTCTGTATATAAATGTCAGAATAAAAATTAATAGGTTCTTTGTGAAACTACAGTTTTTTTTTGCATTGCATAGGATGCCATGTGCACTTACTCCTGCTGAAAGTCATTGTATTGCAGAACAGTATAGAGCAATTATTATAAGCAGCACAATTTAAACACCCCACTTTAATTTGAATAATAGTAATCTTCCAAATGCCTTTCCTCATACAAATTTAATAACAGTAAAACAGGACTGAGACACAGCATGAAATATTTATGTTATTATGCAAATAAGGCAAATAATTACTTACAATTGATATTCAGAATATTATTACAAAATAATTCCATTCAATTCATTTTTATTTGTATAGCGGTTTTAACAATGAACATTGTCTCAAAGCAGCTTTACACAGAAAACGTGGTGATTAAAAGTGAATTGTTCTTTATAAGTAAGTTTGTCTCTGATGAGCAAGCCGGTGGCAACTGTGGCAAGGAAAAACTCCCCGAGATGGCATAAGGAAGAAACCTTGAGAGGAACCAGACTCAAGAGGGAACCCATCCTCATCTGGGTTGCACCGAATGTCTTTTATAGCAGATATACGATGTTGTGGGGTAGTACAAAATATACAAAATACAAAAAGAGCTGATCAAAGCTCTATATATGTTAACTGTTCTCACTATTCTTTGTAGATAACTGCAAGCATGACATCACTGCATTTCTTACTAATCATCTCCTCCACACAGGTTTAGCAGTGTTCTCTGGTAGTCACCCTTTGTATGATCCTAAGGAAAAAAAAGAAATGTGAAAAAGGATTCAGTGTTGTTTTTGCCTTTGTGAGAAAGATTAAATACTAAACAAAATTTTCTTCATAACGCAACCCTTCCTTTGGGACCGGCACTAAGAGTGCACTGGCTTATGCAACCCTATTGGCTGGGTTCGGTTCCCTGACCAGGAATCGAACCCGGGCCACAACGGTGAAAGCGCCAAATCCTACCTACTATACCACCAGAAAGATTGAATACTAAATATACTTACTGAAATCACTTGGTGGAGTGATTTTCCAAACAGTGTCTTGAACTCCATGCGGATTTTCATGAGGTCCACTTCACAACGTGAAACCATTATCCGAGTCACAACCTTCTCCTTGATGCCTTTACTCTAGATACACACAGTATATATAATCAAATAGATTTGATCACACATGCAACATTGAGCATTTAAAATGTCACAACTATCCCATTCTAATTAAAGACACTTACCTTCATAGCTTCATTGAGTTTATTTGCAAAGTAAAGCTGTTTATTTTCAAAGCACTCCACTAGAAGAGAGAGAGAGAGAGAGAGAGAGAGAGAGAGAGACATTATTCTTATATAATTCTTTACCCTGGCCTGTGAAGTCTTTTACCACGGCATCTCACAACAGTGTACATCACTCAAGATGCAGCTTGGAGGCGGTTAGAGTCATGAAGCAAAAAACTCCAATGAAAGCAAATACTCATGATGCAAATACTCCAATACTCATGAAGCAAATACTCCAATGAAAAGAAAAAAAATCTGCTTAATGTCTTTAATACTTTAAAATTCTGCATGTGAGTGAATGTTCAGGAAGTGCAAAAATCATTAGTTACCCAGCGTAAGAAAGGATTTTTCCAGATCTCCTTTTACCTCCTTTTGAATGCTCTCTTTTATGTCATATGGGCTGTAGCTGTTGTACCTCTCAAACACTAAGAGACAGAGATCAATTTTTTTTTTTATCATAGTCAGTATAGCAAAGAATAGTGCTCCAATTTGTTTGTTTTTACCTTTCTGGAGGTGTGGCACACTCCTTTCAGAGAAAATTGCTATCCATGTGGCCACATCTGTTCCCTTCCTCTTTACCCCTGCTTCATAGAGGGCCTACAATAATTCAAATATGTTATTACACCTATGCTACCCACAGAATGTTTCTTTGTATCTTATTGCAGACATGCTTTATCCTAAAAACACTTACCCTGGCATCACTGTCAATCCTTTCATAGTCCACTATGTTGCTGGGTTCATCTCTTTTAGTCTTTAAAATATGGTGTCTAAACACAATAACGTGCATATCAAAACTACTATCAGTATATATATATATATATATATATATATATAGGGGTGAAAAAATGAAAAAACACCCGGACCGTTCGGTTTGCTTGTCTCGGTTCGGTTCATGTGTGCGTCGCATGGTTCGACAATGTAGCCTCGTGCTCAGTTTCGCCTCAGACAGTTTCATGAGAACATACATATACACAGTAAAAGTTGAGTAAGGAGTGCTGCAGAAATAGCAAGTGGAGGAGATAATAAAGGCTGCCTGTGGATGCGCCCGCGTCGTTTAAATCCGGTGTGTGGGAACATTTTGGATTTCATGTTACTTATGATGACAACGGAAATAAAACAGTAGATAGAACTGCGACTGTGTACAAGCATTGTGCAAAATGCTAATGGCAAAACTTCTAATATGACAGTTTATTTGAGAAGACATCACGCCAATGTGTCGATAAGCACAAACAGGAGAGAGCTGGTTAGGAAACAACTTCTACTGTCCGCAGCATTTAAGCAACCTCTCAGTGAGAAGTCGGACAGGGCAATAGCCATAACTAAAACATTGGGTATGTTTATAGCAAAAGATATGCAACCCTGCAGCATGATTGAGTGTGAAGGATTTCGTCAGATAATGAATGTACTCGAGCCGCGGTTTAATATTCCCTCTCGCCGACTTTTTTTTTTTTATTTGCCAAATAAAGAAAAGCATGTCATCATCAATGTCTTCTCTCTTGCTGTATCAAAATCTCACCTAGCTTTTATTTAGGGATGGTCCCAATGATGTGCTTAAAGTCAAGTCAAATTCAGTTAGTGCATGATTACATTACAAAAATTTTATACTGTATCCTAAATTGTGGATAATTAAGCTAATAAGCTATATATCAAATGCTGAAGGAAATTTCTGGAGTGTAGAGAATAAAAAAAAAAAAAAATAACAAGAAGAACCATACAGAAATGAAAACCGTGACCCTAAAACCCTGATAAGAACCGAACTGTGGGTTTTGTGAACCGTGCCACCCCTAATATATATATACACAAACTAAATATTTCAGCAGACATAGCAATTTTAAACAGTGTATATTTTACATATATTACCTGTGTTGCCTTATTGTTGTATCTATTTATTTTTTTGATTTAAAACATTTGTAATTAATGTTTCATTGTATGCTACTCTTATTAATAGTACATCCAAAAAATTTAAATAAATGAAAATAAATGTAGTTTTTAATTTACTTTACCTCAACCAAAGACAGTAGCAACCTGCAAAAATCACCAGAAGTATCTCCAGCCACATCTTTCTCCAAGTCTTTCTTGAACACTATGACCAGGCAAAGATTTTATAATTTATAGACAAAATTATTACCTTTAATTTTAAACCCTCATACATAATGCTAATTTATGTTGGCTATATAGTTAAAAAAATTTCCTGAAATGTTTTAATGATTTTAGTTAATGATTTAAGCTTACAAGCCAGGCTGTGAAATTCTAAACATAGTTCATAAAAACAATGTACTCTGTTCTAAAATCAACCTTTGTATGTGATTTGCTTGCCCTAGCAAACTTGCCCATGTAGGCATACTGTAAAAATGTGTGGGTCTCTTGTGGGGAAAACCCACACTAGTTCCATGTGGGCCCCATGTCGAATAGACAACACAGGGTCCAAAGCGTTTTTGTCATTGGAGATCACAAGTTCAAATCCCAGCACCAACAAGCTGCCCCTGCCGAGCCCTTAAACAAGGCCCTTAACCCTCCACTGCTCAGTTGTATGTCGCTCTGGATAAGGGTGTCTGCAAAATGCTGTAAATATCTGTTTGTTCATAAGCCACGATTGGGCTTAAAATATAAGCTTTGATATTTGAGGGCCTTATGTGTGCTTAGATTTGCATGTAGAAGTATGCTGTATTTAGAGTAGTTTTGCTAGTAAAAGAAGGAGATTAATTTAACATTTTGTGTTTTACTGTCCCTATATTGCCAAAAAGCGAAAATGAGTTTTACTTACATTCCTTGTAAACTTTTTTAATCTCCACCAGCTCTTCACTGCTACGAGAACAGACCATCTCAATCAAACACTCCTCATCAGTGCCTAGACCCTACAAAAATATAAAGATCAGTATACCAATGGCTGAGCATTAGCACAAAATTATATTGTTATCATGGTAAAGTATGTCACAAAATGTTGCAATATGCAGTTCCCCCTAGTAATATTGCCACCTATGCTAATAATTTGAGCAAAGAAGACTGTTAAAATTTACAACCATTCTTTCAACCATTTGAACTTTTGTTGACAAAATCACTAATGGTGATGAGATAGTACACAGCATAGTACATAGTACAGGTACACAGCAACGAAATGCAGTTTAGTATCTAACAAAAGTGCAAATAGTAGCGATTAAATAAAAACAAGTGCAAATAAATATGCAACTATATGTACAGCATGTAATATAAAGACTATTGCAGCAAAAAATGTGCATGGGCTGTTGAGATCAGAATAAGGTTAGAGGATATGTGACTGCCCGAACTGAGGTCTGTTGATGAGAATCTATTTTCGTGTAGGTGCAGATACCCAGATAAATAAACATGGTGGTCAATTTAGTGGGGATTGTGGTATTAAATGCAGAACTAAAGTCAATAAACAGCATTCAGATGTACAGAAAGTGTTGTTCTTATCCCGGCCTGAATAAAGACCCATAGAAATTGAATTAAACTAAATTAAATTAATTTTTATATTTATAGCGCTTTTAACAATGAACATTGTTACAAACTTCAAGTTTGTCCCTAATGAGTGAGCCGATGGCGACTGTGGCAAGGAAAAATTTCCAGAGATGGCATAAGGAAGAAACCTTGAGAGGAACCAGACTCAAGAGGGAACCCATCCTCGTCTGGGTTGCACCGAATGTCCATTTATTGAAGATAAACGATGTTGCGGAGTGCAGTGATAGTGATCACTGCACTCCAAACTGTGGTCCTGAGTCAGTGTGCAAACTATTTTTATGCACATTTTTATGTATGTTATGAATCATTGTCCTGCTGGAAGGTCCATCCATAACACATTATAACTTTGTAGCAAAGGCAGTCAGGTGTTCATTTATTATTTGTTGGTATTTCATATTATCATGATTCATGGCCATGATGCCTATTGTCCTAACAAAAGGTCTAGATCCTCTGGCAGAAAAGCAGCTGAAAACATTAAAGAGTCACCATCATATTCATCCATAGATGTACGATTTCTTTAATATGGCTATCTTTATTTGTGCCAAAACGATGCGTGTCTACAGGGGTGGCATGTAGTGCCACCGACCCGCAACAAAATATGCCTGCCCAGCTTGTGCCCCCCTAAACATCTGCGGTGTGGGAATAATTCGGGTACATCTCACATGCTGATGTAATACATGCTGATGTAAATGATGATGATTATAATACGATATGTAAATAATGTAAATTGGCAGCATAGCGAGTCTTTAAGTAGAACACACCTACTCACTGTCTCGTTCACTGCAAATTATATCCTGTATATTTATGATGACATTGGATTAGAGTGTGTCGGAACTCAAAGCCCAACTCCAAGTGGACACATTTACAGGGTGGCTGAGGCTCAAATTGTTTAATCTCAATATAATGAATAAATTATAATTGTAAAAAAATATTCAGATTTAACAAATATTGTTTAGATTTGTTTAGTCAATTTAGTTTAGCGAGGCTTCATGCCAACACTAATTTAACTTCCAAGTAGTGTAATACAAAGCAATTTAGTTAACTTAATCATCTCACTAGACATTATCTTCACAAATGCTTGATAATAACAACTTTAACTTAACCAAAATGAAGAAACTTTGAGATGTAGATAGGAGGAAGAAGCAAGCTTTTTTAAATTGCAGTCATTTAGCATGTTCCACAGAGCTCTCAGAATGTGCCCTAAGTGAAAATTTCCACACTTTTTAGCTTCGTCATTATTGCCCTGATGGTGGAATTGGGCAGTTGCAATGCTTTTGCATGGGGTTTATTTTCCATTAAATGTATATCGCACAAATTTTCCAATTTTGCAGTTATAGTTTTATGTAAATTTCATAATGTCATAATTGGGCTACTAGTTCTAGACTGACAGCTAGCCAATCAATCAAAGAATGGAGCTGACATCATTTCAATGTGACTTATGGCTAATAGGTGTAATTTCTAGAATATTTGAGACATAAATAGAAACTGAAATAAATAGTATTTTTTTCTGTACAAGATATACATTAATACTAAGAGGAAAATTGATACTTCAATTTTTTTTTTACTTATTCTTCATTAATGTATAAGGTGGTTATCAAACCAGATTTTGTTGCATTTTTATCCATCGACTGAGCTGGAGTGTAAAGCACTGATATTAAGAAATTAAAAATCAATAAAAAAAAAACATTTTAATGAAATGATAAAACAAATAAATAACATGTCTACCTATCTGTTTATGGATTATATTCTTGAATTCTGTATTTAGATATTTAAACAGTTGCTTGTGTGGTCTTGGGTCATTATTCAAAAAAAGTTCTGTATGCATGGACAGAAAAATGTAATGTGCAATATGGATACCTTTAAATACATTTTTATTTTGTGCAATATATTTTCAAATGTCTTTTTAAATTTTAAATTAATTTTTATACGTGCGAAATGAACTGCTTTTGCTTTTTTATTCATTCATATGCTATAAAATGTTTTTTTTTATATTACAAATGAACTCAAAGCAGTTGATGTGACATTAAAAACAATTCTCTATGTGAGAGAGGCTTTGTCCATGTCCATGTATTTGTTGCATTTTTACATTGGGTTTGACTGTTATTTGACTCTACAGATGTCATTAAGTGCATGAAATTAGAGCGCTGGCAGACATTGTATTTGGGGGATGAAACTCACCTTCATCGAAGCTCTAAGCTCACAGGCATCAAACTGTGCTGTGTTCTTCATCAAACCAAGAATAACATTTTCCAGAGAGCCTGAAAGTGCGCCTTTCAGGGCAGCAATCATTTCCTACAACAATATAAAACATTTAAACTGAATGAATACTTTTAATAAATTATATACAACAGACATATTTTTGTCTGATTAAAATTTTGACAGACCCTTATGTACAAAGAGTGCAGCACAAATAATAGCATGCACTGAGAGTACCAGGCACCTGTCTCTTTTAGTAAGAATATGAAAAGTTGCATTCGTGGAGAGTGCAACCTATAAGCCATGGCAAGAACCTTGAAAAAACCAATAAGCACACGGATAGCTGATCCTTTCCCCAAGTCTAGCTTCACAATCACAGAATACCGTATTTTTCGAACTATAAGCCACTACTTTTCTCCCACGGTTTGAACCCCGCGTCTTAAACAACGAAGCGGCTTATTTATGGATTTTTCCTGGGGTTTTTCCCGATTCACAAACTTCAAGCGAAAAAAAATGAGTGACTTAACATTAGACCAATGAATTTTCCCGAACGGAAACAAAAAAACACACCTCACCTCACGCACACACCTCACCATTCCAGCACGATGATGACAAAAGATTAACACCCCAGAAATACAGTGGTACCTTGACCTACGAGTTTAATTCGATCTGTGGACGAGCTCTTATCTCAATTTGCTTGCACATCAAATCAGTTTTCCATATTGAAAAAACTTAAAATGGCATTAATCCGTTCCAACACTCAAAATGATATTAAATGTTATTAAATTGGAAAATACAATTCTTAATAACAAATCTTGTATAAAAACATATAATAAGGTTTTATTAAGTGTATTTTCTTTGGAGAACGAAAACGCCGGTGGGGTGTGTGTGTGTGTGTGTGTGTGTGTGTGTGTGTGTGTGTGTGTGTGGAGGGGGGGATAGAGACGATAAGTGGAGGCAGAGGGAAAACCCAGCAAACATTTTTAGTGCATGCTTGAATTCCAGCCTCCATTTACTTCAGATCACCTGCAAAACCAATTCATCAGCATAAAGTGACTATAAGTGCAGGAGAAGTGAACAGGTGTTGGAAAGCTCGCTTCAGCAAATAAAGAAAAGAAAAAGGTAAAATAAAGATAATTTGCTCATGACAATGTTGCCAATTCATCTGTTGCATTTTTTTTTTTTTACTGCTTTTGATATTTGATTTATTTATTTATTTTTTGTTGCTCTAATGTAGTTATCCAAGTCAATCCTTGATTTTTTCGGCTTCCAAACGCATCACTTTCACTGGTAGGTGCAATTTAATTAAACATTTTAACATTTTTAATGTTATGGCTGATTGGTGTAGATATGTTGAAGTGATTTGTATTATGTTCAGCACTTTTGCAAACTTAGACATTGGACAGGCAAAATTTAATAAAAGCTGTGGTGCTTAGTCTCAGAAATACACAACTTGTGAATATACTGTAAATAATATTATTTGCCTATGTTTTTGCTATGTAAGTGAATATTCATAATAGTTTTATATTAAATTATACCTTTTTTGTTTTCCTTTCATACTCAAAAGCAATCTCTCTCCTCTGATTGTAGGTGCGTTTCGTTAAGATATCAATGATTAAGTCTTCATCCACACCTGGAATAGAGGAAGAGAGAATTTGCTAAGACAAATGTATAAAAACATTATGTGTTATATGTAGGTATTAATTAAATTAAAGTATATAAGAATTAAAGGCAGAAACCCAGCCATTAGGGTTGCACAAGCCAGTGCAATCTTGCAAGCCTGTCTGAAGCTCGGATAAATAGGGAGGGTTGCATTAGTAAGGTCATCCAGCAAAAACGTGCCAAATCAAATATGCGGATCTTGAATCAGAAATTAATACTGGATCAGTCGAGGCCCGGGGTTACCAACTGCCGCCACAGGTATTGTTAGCCAATAGGGTACCAGTGGAAATCGGGCTACTGAAGGCCAAAGAAGGAGAGGAAGAGGAGGAAAATCTGTACAGAGACAGCAGGAAAAGAAGTGTAGGAGAGTGGAGGTGGAAAGGGAGTAAGGCCAGGAACTTCGGAGGTGGGTTTAAACTTTTTTCATGGTGTGGATGGAAAGAGAAATGGTGTGGGGGTGATTCTGAAAGAAGAGTTTAGAAAGAATGTAGTGGAGGTGAAGAGAGTTCCTGATATGGTGATGATTTTAGTTGGTTTTAGCAAGATTGTTTAACAAGATTTTGGAAGGTGAGAGGATGCCTGAGGAAAGGAGAAGGAGTGTGCTGGTACCGATCTTCAAGAATTAAGATGTGCAGACCTGCAGTAACAACAGGGGAATAAAATTGATCAGTCACACCATAAAGTTATGGAGGTGGAGATGGAGGTAGCAGAGCTGAAGGTGTTGATGTTTTCGTTGGGAGTGACGAGAGTGGACAGTAATGGAAATAAGTTTATTAGAGGGACAGCGCATGTAGGACGTTTTGGAGACAAGGTGAGGGAGGCGTGATTGAGATGGTTTGGACATGTGAGGAGTAGGGACATGAAGTATATCGGTAGGAGAACGCTGAGGATGGAGCCACCAGAAAGGAGGAAAAGAGCAAGACCAAGAGGAGGTTTATGGATGTGGTGAGGGAAGACATGCAGGTAGTTGGGTTGAAAGAGGCACATGTAGAGGACAGGGGGTATGAAGACAGATGATCCGCTGTGGCAAATCCTAATGGGAGAACCCGAAAGAAGAAAAAGACCTAAAGACAGGAGAAAACAAGAATGTACTGAAACAACCAATAGATTAACAAATCAGTTCTCTTACCTTTAGTTTTGATGGCTGTATCAATCCAGCTGGCATCCTTCTCTGGATCAAAGTTTACAGCTGGTAGCACTGTTGGGAATCGAGGTTCTTTCCCCTGAGATGTGAAAATTTAAATTAGATTGACACATTTATATATTAACAATTGAATATATAGTTTTTCCATACTCACATCTCCAAATCCAAGTGTAAGATGGCCCAAAAATTCCGACACCAATGCCATTTTAACTTTTCTGTAGGGGAGACAATTTTTACATTTACTTCAGATGTGTGATTATGGATTAATTATATTTAATGGCGTGGATTCCAGAACAGTCTAGCACATGATTAACTACTCCACACCCTTAATCTCAAAGGTCAAAGGCAATTGTTAGAAATACAGTAATCAATATAATGGGTCACATGACTGCTGGTCCTGACATACATGAATGTTAATTTTAACATTTTCACTAACTGTTCTCAGAAAAGCCACAGGACAAATCTTAAAAGCACAAAGTAGACAGAAAGTACAAAACAAAAATATTCAAAATGGTGTACAGAAAGCACCTAAATTTAACAATGCCCATATACAAGTTGCATAGCTTTTCTTGCGGCCTCTTCTTATACACACAATAAAATGAAACTTTGGCTTTTAGTTTTTAAAACAAGTCAAGTATCAAACAAGAAGTCAGCAAGTACCTGATTGCAATATATAAAAAACCTTAATTTATGATCTAGAACTTGTGATTTTTTTAGTTGTTAAAAGGTGCAAAAAATGCAGTAGAAATTTGCATGTTTAAAAGAGTCAAAAAACTGACCAACCTGTATTGAGGCTTTGCTTAACAAGTCATCGAGTTGTTTATAGAAATGTAGCACTGCAACATTAGCTTGGTAGATCTGACTCTTAAATACAACCAGTTTATGACTCACTATCTGTCCACCCCTTTACCCTTTCAACCCACACAATGAATATGTTACTTATCAGTTTTATACCTTAGTGGCAGAGATAAGAGCTAGTGGTTCAGTGTGCTACTATCGAGTTATAAATTAAAAACTGATGATTTAATTGAACTTTTTACATATTAATGTACAGTGGCCTGAAAAATAAAACTTTTCTCTTTTGAAAAGTGTCATAACTTTCTGAATAATAAATAACATATTCCAGTAATTTTCTTTATAATTGCAAACTCATGTTTTCTTTAAGAAAATGTTTAAAGCTCAAATTAATTATTAGTCAGCAAGTATTTAAAAGAAACTGAAAACTTGTGTTTGGAGTAATATTCAGTGTCACATCTCCCCTAAGCTACAAATGAAAGATATGGTCTTAACAAGGACATATAAATAACAATTCCCCTTCACCTTTGACCAAATTAAGATGTGTGTTTCTTACCACTTCACTTATATAATCATTTATAGTGATTATACCAACATGTAGTACAAATAGAAAAAGGATGCAAATGCAACAAAGTCCAAACCAAAATGAAGAGCGTAATTAAGGCACAAGTAGAGCTATAAACAAATGACAAAGCAGGAAGCAAGAAAAGAATATGAATCTAGAAACCGAAACAATATAAAAAAAACAGCTATGAATCAAATGGCTCAGTAAACACAGAAAACTGAACATATTATTTCAAGAGAAAACAACAGACACAAAAGGGTCTTTAAACACACAAATTACATAATAATAAAAAAATTACATGCCAACACAAATGCAAAAGTAGCAAAAGCAAAAGTAACATGCATTTCAATTACAACAGCAAGGCTTCAGACCTTTGACTGAATTTTATTAAGATAACTTACATTATGTACACTTTAGTTAATTATTAACATACATCTGTAAAACAAAATTATTGTGTGGAAAAAAAATGTGAACGTGTAAGATCACTAGTAAGTAAGACTTTTTATAGAGTTTTAGGTGCTCAGTGATTATATACATGAATTGAATCCTGAAATATATGGAATTAAATCCTAAATGCACGATCAGCTATAATTAAGAAACTTCCTGCCAATGATTGTGGTCCTATGCTATGGTATCTACTATTGCCATTAAAAGGGTATACTCAGGATGCAATAGGTAAGCAGTGCATCAACGTAACATCCATATGAATGCCAGATCACAAAGTTGCCAAGCAGAACATTGCCTGGATAACCACAATGCCTCTACATATGTGCCTTGGTGTCACCATTATGTGAAATACATCAGACCAGGCCACCTTCTTCCACTGCCCCATAGTCTAGGTCTAATTCTCATGTACCTATTGCATTTTTGGCGTTGGATGGGTTCAGCATAAACATGCTGCCACTACACAGCCCCATATACACTTAAAAGTTTTATCCTAGACATTAACACAACTAACACCATTTGTGTTGTGTTTTAGATTTGTTTGCTTTTGCTTAAATAGAAAAAAAACTTTTACTTGCAGTGTCAAGGTTATTGGTGCTAATCAAGAGATTAAACAATACTGAGGAATACTAATAACAAATAACATTAAAAAATAGGATGAAAATCTTGATTAAAACAGCTTTTCTGAAACTAACATTAGCCTTTCAGAGCAAATTAACAAAGGAACTAATAAAAGAGACAGAACATCAATGTCCATACCACAGTGGCTGTTGTAGGAGAAAACCTCACTATTATATTTTAAGAAGGCGATTTTCTAAAAAATAAATTGCTAATGTCCATTATCTTAAGATAATGCTAAAGATAACTGCGACGTACAAAAGCGATAATACAAAAGAATGAATGTTTAAATAATCATCAAATAAATTGAAAATGATGAAGACTTATGAGACATCATTTTTTTTATAATTTTTATTTTGCAAATTCGCAATCTAAAAATCCATACACATAAATTGCAGGAATGCAGGAAATGAAACAGGGCAACCAAAAAAATTTCTCCTTTTATTGCAAGCAAAACTCTAACTGCTAATAGATTAGCTTATAGCAATAGATCGATTCACTTTAAAAGAAGACAACAAAAATATTTCTTATTTAGCACAGTAACAGTGTTTAACTAAGGATAGGAGCACCAACAGAAGCAGCATGTAGTAGTTATTTTTTTCAACAAGTTTTTAAAATTAGCCAACAATTTGAGGAATAACCATACCATTCAAAACTCCATAATCGAAGTGTACTCTAATTCATTATTCATTGTACTAAATGCAATGCCTATACATTTTCCTAAAGAAATATATATATATTGAGTACTCAGTATTTGGTATTCTAATAAACCAGTAAAAAAAAGATCAATGATTATTTAATTAATTATACATTTCTAGATATTTTCACTATATTGTACAGATATTACGATAGTAAGATATCTCTCGAAGTTTGCAAGCAAGCAGAAATTAACATAAGACATTTCAAATCTTAGAAGTTATAAATAAAAAAAAACTATACTATTAAAATCATAGAAATACTGGATAATTTCCGGACTATAAAGCAAACCCATATATAAGCTGCACCACTGAATTTGAAGAAAAAGTGAAAATTGTAAAGTTTAGTGATACGCAGTGTACAGGAGTGATAGTAAAAGTATCCCTCCGCCTCCGCTTATCGCCTCTACCCTTACGAATTAAACTCGTAGGTCAAGGTACCACTGTATTTCTGGGGAGTTAATCTTTTGTCATCGTCGTGCACCACCGCTCAGTTTTTTGGCTTGAAGTTTGTAAAACCGGGAAAAACCCAGGAAAAATTCATATATTAGCCGCTTCGTTGTTAAACGTGGGAAAAAAGTAGCGGCATACATATTACATATTGTAGCGTCAGAGGTCATCAGACGCTATCATCATAAAATCATCAGATTTTATGTCCCAGGCATTCCTTTTTAACCCTTGGCATCTGCATTTTAATCAAAGGATGAGCACCACACTTACACTTTCATTGAACACTTTCACAGTGTCACACCCCCAACCCGGAAAACACAAACCCTGACCTCTCCAGCTGACTTCAAAGCAGCATTCAAATGATAACACAAGCCAGTCTGTATACCTTACACACACCCACACCCACACCCACACATACATACACCACCCCGAAAGCCAGATAACCCCCTGGCCTCTCTGGTTGACTCCACAGGGACCGTCAAACCATAAAACTATTCACTTTCGAAACTCGCCCCCAGTACGTGTGTTTGTGACACACATATACAGACATACAGACACACACACACACACACACACACACACACACACACACACACACACCAAAAGGGAGCTTTCTTTTATTAATTAAATTATAAATAGAATGTCCCACTTAACATGACACAAACATACATCTTGTTTGTATCTTCTCCTATAAATAAAGCAAGTGTTTAACTCTACCTCAATAATAGTTACACTCTTAAAAGTTTAGTAATGTACCTCTGTTTTAATGTTGTCTCTTCTTTTTGAATTCAAAGTTGATTTAAAATTATCGTCTCTTTATTCTTTCTTTCCTAACAAGGGTGCATAGTATACACCAAAATATAATGTTGTATTAACATAAGTTATACCTTGAATACTGGTCCCGGTACATTTGTACATCTGTTTTAATGCTGTCTTTTCTTTTAATGCTTGATGTCAAAGTTGACATAAAATTATCCTTTCTTTATTTTCCTAACAAGGGTGCATCTTATATACCTGAATATAACATTGTATTAACAAAGTTATAACTTAAATACTGGTATGTTAATAGTATATGAAATGTTAACTGGTATGTAATGTACCTGTTTTAATGCTGTCCTTGCTTTCCATGTCTAATATCAAAATGATCACCAAAATTATCTGTTCCTTATTTTGCAAACAATGGTGCATTTGATTTGATCATGAAATGTACCATATCGTCTTCTAAAGACCTTATCTAAGGTATCTATCTGTAAATACAGCAAGGGAACCCTGCCTAATGATACAAACCTTAAAATCTGTTTGGGACAGCATCAAATTTAAACAAAAAAAAACTTAAACAAATGTTTAAGTGTCTGGCACTTTTGCAACTTTTCCCCCCTTCTAATCCTTACTTCAGTGTATGTGAACTCTCTTTCTCTCTTCAAAGCAAGTATAACCCGGAAACCATGCCCACAAACACATGAACAAAGGGAGTTTCCCTCTCCAAAAATTTCACACCGTAGCATTGGCCATTCCCCCAAAGATGGGTGGGGTTCAGGACCTTTAAAACATCTTGAACCCAACTAGTCAGTCAGTCAGCCAGGTCAGGTCAACTCGCTCGCTCGAGGGAAGGGCCCGAGGGCCTGGGGACCCAAAGGCCCAGAGGGTCAGACATTCAGAACAACTTGGAAACGACTCCATCTTCCTGCAAGATCTTCCAGCAAGCTTTACTTTCAAGAACAACAACTGCTCTGATTTTCAGGAGAACCTGGAAGAACATCTGACGCCATCCTAACTGACTCTTCAAAGTTGCCTTTGTCTATCGTATCCGGACTTTTGTGCACACAAGCCAAAGCAAGTAACTGTTTTACCAACCAATTTAGATGCGTGTTAAAGTTTGAGCCCCTTAATTTAAGGTGAATTTGAATACTTGATGAGTCTTGTTTAGGCTGTATTTTAATTTTGAAAATTAAGCTTGACATTCCTTTCCTTTCTTTCTCTCCTTTCTCTTGCTCCTTTTCCTATTTTTTACTTTTTGATTATTTTTATTTTCTTTATTTATTTTTGTTTGTTTGTGTAGTTAGTTTTATGTTGTGTTTGTCTCATTCATTAAACGCCATATTTTTCATATTTTTTAAGTGATTGTCTGTGATAAGTGAGTGCCACTCGCATTTTAAAGTTCCTGCAACATTCGATCTGAACTACATGCTCTATTAATTGTACAGTATAAATTGAAGGGTGTTGCGTCTTTCTCGGCCGGGGAGATACCTCTTTTATAGAATGAATTAAAGATTATACTGTTTAACGTTAATTTCATTACCGTTAATTCAACCTAATTTAAATATTTAATATATTTAAATTATAACCCATTATAATTGCTTATAAATATTTCCTTTTCTTTGCAAGCTAAATTCGCTACATATAATGGTGGAGAATGCTGGGGATAAGTTGTTCAAACTATATATTCATTTTATCTTTATCAATTGTTTTTCCCTCTTCTCTCCCATTCGCTACTGTCAGGAATCCGCCTGCCAGAGAGTCCCCGAGAGCTCGGTTCCGCCGCAGAGAGTCCCCGAGAGCTCAGCTGTATCCCAGGGTCTCCAGGCGATCCTGACGAGGCCACGACTCAACCGATGTACTCGGTCAGGGACATCGCAACACCTCCGGGCTCCCTCCAGAAGGGCGTCCAGCTGGTAAGCCCCGCTGAGAGCTCTGCCTTGCTCCCAGGAGTCACCAAGGTTGTCTCTCCACTCCAGGTCCCCGTGGGTGATGAGGTCCCGTTCCTGTCCTTCCTGGGTAACGCCGGTCCATTCCAGGTTGCTGCCAGGGACGTCAGGTCGTGTCAGGTCTCCAGGGCTACCGCCTCTCAGCTCCAGACCACCGCAGGGGAGGTCGCTCAGCTGCCGGGTCTCGCTGAGGGCATGGCTCCGCTCCTGGGCTCCGCTGAGGGCAGCACTCCACCTCCGGTCTCCGCTGTAGGTATCTCTCCGCCTCCAGTCTCCGCCGAGGGTGTCAGCCTGCTCCAGAGCTACATGGATGGGGTCTCTCCGCCTTCGGCCTCCGCAGAGGGTGTCGCTCCGCTCCTGGTCTCCGTGGGGGTCATCTCTTCGCCTCCTGTCTCTGCTGAGGGCGTCGTTCGGTTCCAGGTCCCCACCGTAGGAGTCACCACGTTCCGGGTCTCCGCTGTGGCTGTCTCCCAGCTCCAGGTCTCTGCCGAGGACCTACAGCCGACTCCTGTCTCCGCCGAGGACGTCGCTCCGTTCCGGGTCTCTGCTGTGGCTGTCTCCCAGCTCCAGGTCTCCGCCGAGGACCTACAGCCGACTCCTGTCTCCGCCGAGGACGTCGCTCCGTTCCGGGTCTCTGCTTTGGCTGTCTCCCAGCTCCAGGTCTCCGCTGAGGACCCACGGCCGACTCCAGTCTCCGCCCAGGACGCCGTTCCGCTCTGGGTCTCCGCAGGGGTCGTCTCTCCACCTCCTGTCTCCACCGAGGGCGTCGTTCCGCTCCGGGTCTCCGCAGGGATCGTCTCTCCGCCTCCTGTCTCCACCAAGGGCGTCGTTCCGCTCCGGGTCTCCGCAGGGGTCGTCTCTCCGCCTCCTGTCTCCGCCAGGGTTGTCTCTCCGCCTCCTGTCTCCGCCGGGGTCGTCTCTCCGCCTCCTGTCTCCGCCGAGGGCGGACTGAAGGGGCCCTCCTCAGAGTGCCCGGGCCCACCGGGCTGTTGGCAGCTTGGGGGCGTCTGGTGCCGCCGCTTTGGGGGGGGTGGTGTCAGGAATCCGCCTGCCACGCCTCCTTCAGAGGCTGCCTTTGCCGCTGCGCGCTCCCAAACGCGCAGCGCAAATCACACACAGCTGAAGAGCATTACCAACTCATGCCCTGCCTCCATATAAGCACCTCACTCACCCACATTCGGTGTCTGTTATTGTTCGTTCGTGCGTGGTTGTGCAGGTTCATGCTGTGTGCTTCACGTATGTGCTTTTCCTGCTGCGTGCCGTCTTCACCCGGACTCCTCGCTCACTCCACGGCCGCGTTTGGCTTCCCCGGCACGCCTCGGACTCCCGACGTTTCCCCGTCGCTTCCCTCCATGCCGCGCCTCATCCATAACGCTCCGTGGGTAATCTAAGTAAACTGCCGTTTTCCGGTTTATCCCGAACTGCACGAGTGTTTTTGTGTTGGCTCTGCCATTGTTCTAATAAAGTTTCTGTTTGCCGTTACTCCGGCTTCCGCCTCTGTGCCGCGCCTAACAGCTACAATATGCATTAGCTATGTACCTACATCTTTCAAACCAGTGATTAAAATAACTTGGCCTTTATCAACTGTTTAACTACATTGATCAGCAAAACATTAAATATTAGGTTGATGGATGATGACAGGTGACATGAAAAAAAACACTGTTTATTATAATAGGACCTGTAAAGGGGTGTGATATATTAGGCAGCAAAATGAAGTTAGTTTTTTAAGTGTTAGAAAGAGGAAAATTTCACGTAAATCCACTGTGTTGTTTTTTTGTTCATTTTGCTAGCTTGGGGGTTTAAATTTAGCAGTAATGTATTATGTGTTACTGGCCGGACGAGCCCCTTTAAGAAGGTAGCAGATGGAGGTAAGACGTGAGCGAGGTAAGCATCAAGTGTGAGTCATAGGCAGATGTGGCAAAAATAATCCAGTAATTTTCCAAAATAAAACAGTTTAAAATCAGATAACTTACATTATTTCCGTTTTATTTATGTATTTTTTCTGTGCGGCCCGGTACCAATTGACCCACGGACCGGTGCTGGTCCACGGCCCTGGGGTTGTGGACCACTGGTTTAGAAGACATAGTAACCAGAGATGTGTGAGCCCAGACCAAGACTTTCTGTATACCTTACAGACAACATAGGAATGTGTTTCGAGAACTAGTGTGAGGCACATCTTAACACTAACACTGATCCATTAGATTACTGTAAAGGATTAAACTCAAGGACCATTTAGATGGATTTGGATTGTAATTAATATAAACATTTTGCTACAATCGCTTATGGCTAAAATTGCCAATTAAATAGTTTTGCAAAAACTGCTCATGAAAAATTATATTTTCCAACTGCAATAGACAGTAATTCTACTTTGCAAGAGTTTCTGTGTGTATTTTTTGTGTAATTGTTGTTCAGATTCAGTTTGCTGTTTTTCTCACTCACACTTGCACGTGTGTGTGACATAATGTCTTTTCAATTCAGTGTCTCTTGGTTTTTGTTTTGGCTAGTTAGTTCACTTAGTTTATAGTTCGAGGGAAGATGGTTAATTAGTAATCAAAGAGGTGTTTAAAGAAAGCCTTTTACACATACTGAATCTCTGATACTGTCAGGGAGCACCCTGCGTCTTCACCCGCACGTGCCCCGCACATGCCCCACCCACACGGAGCTCCTCGCCTGATTACTAACCCGGCACACCTGACTTCCATTCCCCAAACACTCATATAAGTCACTTATTTACACCCACACATTGTCCGTTATTGTTTTCCACATTTCACGCTGTCTGCACTACGGTTCTGTGCTGCTGAGATTCTCTCAGCAGAATGTCGCTGCGGCTTCCTGGTGCAAGTCAGGGAGACGATAACATCACAGATTACAGCCTCCGTTTCCGCACACTGGGGGCATCTAGTTGCTGGAGCGAGATGGAGCTTCTTGGTGTTTATCGGCTGGGTTTGGCTCGAGATATTAGACAGGCCATGGCCATCCACGATGACAGGGTGGGGCTGAAAGAATTTATCCAGAAATTCATCGGGCTCTCTCAGCATTTGGCGGCGTGCTCCAGCCTGCACCTTTGCTCTCGGTGACCCAACAGTCTTTGAGTCTCAAAGTCCCAACAGTCTCAAAGACTCAAAAGTCTTTGAGAGCCCAATTGCATCGGCATGGTGCCGGAGGCCATCTGTGTACCTACACAGATGGCCTCCGGCACCAAGCCGATGCAATTGGGCTCTCAAAGACTTTCCCGGAGGGAGCGAAACAGCCGCCTGGCCGCTGGAAAATGTCTGTACTGTGGGTCAGTCCATCACCAGATGCCCCACACGCCCTGGTCGCACCGCGGTGAGTACTGTTAAGTTCCCCTCAGACATTTTTACACTATCTAAGCTCACGGTGACGCTACTAACCCCTGCTCTCTCCATTTTGGTACAGGCTCTGGTTGATTCTGGCTCTGCAGGAAACTTTATCTCTCAGGCCTGCCTTAACTGCCTGCAGCTCCCCTGAGAGAGGGGCTCCCAGGATTTAGCCGTCCAGACTATTCAGGGACATCCACTGGGCCGGGGCTGGGTGAAGTACTGTGCACCAGTTGTGACGCTGTGAGTCGGGTTGTTCCAACCTCGGTAAACCTCACCTCAGGCTACCATCCTCAGTCCAACGGTCAAGCGAAGCAGAAGATCCAGGAGCTAAACCAGTACCTGAAGGGCTACTACAGCCAGGACCAGGGGAATTGGTGTCGTTTCCTTCCGTGGGCTGAATATGCACAGAACTCGCTCCACAAAGACACCACTGGCCTCACCCCCTTTTAGTGCGTGTAGTGCGTGTAGTGCGTGCTGGAGTTCCAACCGGCCTTGTTCCCCTGGTCGGACGAGCCCAGCAATGTGCCTGCAATGAATGCCTGGTTCCGGGACAGCAACCGGGTCTGGAAGTCGGCGCACACCCGACTGCGTCAGGCGATTCCCAACACTTGCAGACACGCCGATGCTCGTCGGTTGGAGTCCCCGCGTTTCCGTACCGGGAACCCGGGTCTGGCTGTCGACGAGGGACCTGTGGCTGAAACTCCCATGTCATAAGTTAAGCACCCGGTTCATCGGGCCCTTTAGGGTCGCCAGGCGAATCAACGACGTGTCCTGCTGGTTGGACTTGCCACCAAGGTACCGCATACACCCGACCTTTCATGTGTCCCTATTAAAGCCTTGTGTCTCGTCTGTCTCTCACCCTCCAGGTGGCCTTGCAGCGCCCGTCCAGCCGGAGGTCATAGATCAGCCAGGGGTCTAAACCTGGCTGTGTTGGAAAGGGGGTGAGGCCACTGTGTTGGATTCCCGATGGGACGGGGGGTCGCCTCGAGTACTTGGTGGACTGAGAGGGATACGGCTCAGAGGAGGGGTCTTGGGTGGCTAGGCAGGACGTGCAGGACCCGGCGCTGTTGGAGCAGTTCCACGCCGATCACCCGCGTCGCCCGGTGCACCGGGCTAGGGGCTGGCCTGGTCAGGGCGTCCAGTGCCGCCCCTGGGGGAGGGGGTGGTGTTACCAGTCAGATGTTATGTTTTTTGAGTAAATTAAGCTCCACACATAACTGATAGTAGTAGTGGCAATACTGTACACAAATCACATAAATCTAGGGAGGTTTGCAGATTTTAAAGGAGACATTGCATATGTTGCAAATTAGTTTATAATCTTAGAGGGCAGTAATGTTTTTTACTTCTACTGTCTATCATTTCACTAACAAATATCAAGAGTACTAAAGATTATAACACCACAAGACCTTTTGAAAAACTTTATTTATTTTTACTTGAAAGTAATGGGTAAATATCATCATATAAAATAGGTTACTGCACACTAGTAGTCCAGGTGTTTGTTTCCATCAGAAGTACAGACTGGAGTTATCTGTGCTTTACTGACCCGACTTACGGAGTCAGAGAGATCAGGGGGCAAAAACATCCTCTGGAATGACAGACAGACAGAAAGAAAGAGAGAGAGAGAGAGAGAAAGAGAGAATACCAGAGTTAATATAATGTAAGTAAGGGATAAAAATTATTGTAACATTTAAATGTAAAGATATTCACATGCAAATGAAGTGAACAGTGTAGCACTATTTTTATTTTTTTAAATGGTCTCCCCCATGGTGTAGGTTGCCATACAATATGACGTGTGCTTGTGTCATGATTATATAGTCTGTGATTTAGAATGCAGTCACAGGTGTTGTGAAGCGTGATGTATTCTAATAATATGTTTAGGAAGATCAACTTCCAATATGTGAGCTAGTTAGCTAAGTATTTAGCATCCACAACAAAAATTCCTTGTTAGCATTTTGAACAACCATTGTCTTTATTTGTTTCCTACCTTGTTAAATCATTGTTGATAATTATTGTAAGAAATCATTAACATTATCAGTGTCTTCACATAGATCAGGGGTGTCAAACTCAGTGTCAAATACGGCCTGCAAGATGATTTTATATAGATCTATTATTATTGTTATTAATGTCGCTGCGATACGAAGTGCTGATAAACACAAACAACAGATCCCATAATGCAGTGCTTCAGCTGCATTCCAGCGTCAATCAAGTCGAGCGTCTGTTGATGTATTTAACCCTATTGTAAAGTTATTGTGAAGCGCCTCACAATGGTGAAGAGAAAAGTTGATTCTAAAAACAGAGCCTTTCAAAACCGATGGGATTCTAAATACATGTTTACTGACACTGCCGGTAAACACGTGTGGTTTTTTTTGTGGAGCGAATGTGGCTGTAATTAGAGAATTGAATCTAAGACGGAACTACGAGACAAAACATCAGGAGAAGCTACAGATACAGAAGATACAGAAAGTAGAAGAGTTAAAGAAGAATCTTATTTTTCAGCAAACGTTTTTCACCAGAGCAAAATCACAAAGTGAAGCTGGTGTGAAATCAGAGGAGAAATCAGAGTCACATCAGCCTGTTATTTACTGAGGAAGAGTTTCTGAAGAGCTGCATGATGAAGGTGTGAGATGTCGGGTTTCACAGGAGATATTTTTATGGAGACCAAAATATTTTAAGTTATTTAAAGTTTAAGATTATTTTTTATAAAATGGCGTTTACTTAAAATCACAATTTTTATTGATTTGTTCAGGGTTATTTCGTAATTCTAAAATTTTTTATGTTCATATTTCTAACTTGTATAATTTTGACAGGAGATATTTTTATGGAAAAAAGTTTAAGTTTATTTATTCTGGAATAATATTCCTGTCTGTTTTTATTCATATTTATGTTCAAAAAACATTGTTTTATTGTGTTCAATAAATGTTTATCCTGTTCAGCCCCTGACCTAAAGTGTGCTTTGAGTTTTGTTATTGGTAATAATTAATGATATTTATCTATGTCATAGAACCTAAACCTCTCTCTCTCTCTCTCTATCTTATATCCTGAAAAGTGAACTGTAACAGACTTACCGCAGGGTCACCATATTTGATAAGGCACAAATACAGGTTATCAAAATCCGTTACCTCCCTCTATTTCACATGCAATGACTTTAATGTTCTCCATATTCACTGTAGTGATGCCTAACCCACTCTATATTATATCCTGAACAATATTTGGGTCTCAATTCAACAGGAATAAACCTACAGCAGGGTCACCATATTTGATAAGGCATTATTACAGGTTATCAAAACCCGTTAAAGTCCCTGCATTTGAAAATAGAGGGAGGTAAAGGAATATGGAGAACAATAACAAATTCCAGTATTTTATTCAGCACTTTATTACTGAATTACAAATTACTCTATTTGGAATAATAATAATAATCTTACTGTTGTAAAATATAAAAATATATATATATATATATATATATATATATATATATAAGTATGCATATATAAAGTCTTACACACATACACACACACTTTCATACACAATGTTAACATAATAAATAAAATGATTAATTATACAATTAACAGTCTAAAGCATCCGCATCTGACAAAATTTTATTAGCCTTAATTGATAAATAACATTCAGGGTGGATAAAAAAAAAGCAGTCATGAAAATAGAGAAGGCAAAAGCATTTAAATAGCTTTAATTTTTTTTAAGTACTGTAAATAGTCTTTTATGAACAGTACATGGCCCATGCAACAGTTTCTTTGCAGCACGGCGGCACTGTTCTTCACACTCATTCAAGGTAATGTGCACGCCGATTGCCGCGTTTTTGCAACAACATTTAATGAACAGTGGACGCCAATGTTTGCATGTACGCTGTTTACGTAGTTAACTTATCTAGACGATCTATTTTAAACTGCATTTTAGCAACAGCGCCCTCTATGGTCACAACATACGATGGTCACAAAATCTGGTGTAACACCGGCAATCATCAAAATGGAAAGGCGTCCCGAACCTCAAGTGTGTGGGTGAGCCCTGGCGTGAGTACTGGAAAGGAAAGCGTCAGGGTGAAAACAAAAGTAAAGAAAAAAAGCTGCCTGTCTCTCTTTCTTCCAACGCAGTACCAGTGAATTTTTTACACTGTAAAATCAGTAAAACCCTGAAACTGAGTTACAGCACAGTGGCCAAAGTGATAAAGAGATATTCCAAGACAATATCCATTTAGAATATACCTCGCAAGTTTCGATCAAAGAGGTTGATGGGTGTCAGGTGCCGAAGCTGGTTTAAAAAAAACAGACACATGAAGACGCATAGAGTCGCAGAAAAGGATGGTTTGCTTGTCAGTGCTCAGACTGTACACTGCACATTGCAACAGGTCGCATGGTCAGTTTGCATGGCTGCTGTCCCAGAAGGAAGCCTCAAACAAATTAGTGGTAGCATCATGGTCTGGGGCTGCATGAGTGCTGCTCGTATTGGGGAGATGCGGTTCATTGAGGGAAACACGGATTTCAACATGTACTGTGACATTCTGAAGCAAAACATGATGCCGTCCCTTTAGAAAAGGGAAAACAGCAGTTTTCCACAATAATTAACAACCCCAAACACACTGCCAACTGCCGATGACAACTGCCTTGCTGCGGAAGCTGAAGAAGTGGCTAAGTATATCTCCAGACCTGAACCCTATTGAGCACTTTTGGGGCATCCTCAAGCGGTAGGTGAAGAAGCATAATTTGTCTACAACCAGCAGCTCTGATCACCTGCACATTATTAACTTGTGCTGTTAATATCATGAACAGCCGCTACGCTAATTTCTCTCCACTGCTTCTCTTTCTCTCCCCATCCCTGAGGTACCTCCAGCTCCAGTCACCTTCCACCTTGTGATGATTACGGACCTTTGAAGAAGTAGATGCCGAACTCGCAAATATCCCGAACAATCTTGAGACGTACCAGTGCCAACTGGATCCCACTGCATGTGTGGAGTTTTGACATTGGACCTCCTGGAGTGTTTAAAGGTTCTGGCATGAAGAAGCTGATGCTGGATCTTTGATGATCACAAATGCTGAGCTCATAAAACTAGGAGCTACTAACCATAAAGACTGTATAAGACTGCAGAAAGAACATCACTTATAATCTTATACTCCAGTGCTCATGTTAGTTCTCACTCTCCAGTGTTCTGTACTGTTGAACGATTTATGATCACACTCTTAATATCACCCAAATGAGGATGGGTTCCCCTTTTGAGTCTGGTTCCTCTCAAGGTTTCTTCCTCATAACATCTAGGGGAGTTTTTCCTTGCCACAGTTGCCACGGCTTACTCATCAGGGATAAATGCACACCATTCACCTTAACTGTTGATTTCTGTAAAGCTGCTTTAAGACAATGTCTGTTGTGAAAAGCGCTATACAAATAAACTTGACTTGACTTTGTGATGTAAGAGGATCATAGCAAAAACCTAGCTCTGATAAATTACATGTCCAGGAGGATTAAGGCAGTGCCTGATAACAATGGTGCTCACACAAAATATTGACACTTTGGACACAGTTTTGACATGTTCACTGTGTGTACTCAATTTTGTTGCCAGTTATTTAAATAATAATTGCTGTATGTTGAGTTATTTTTAGAGGAGAGTAAAAACTGCTGAACAAGCTGCACACTGACTACTCTAAAATATACTCAAGTTTAATTTCTATAGTATTGTCCCTTAAGTACATATAATAAAATAGTTGCTAAAATGTAAGGGGTGTACACTTCTGTGAGATATATATGCATGTTTATAAAGTGTTTGCATCCTTCCTGATTTTTATATTTTTTGCATGTTTGTCACACTTTAATGTTTCAGATCATCAAAATAATTTCAATATTAGTAAAAGATAACACAAGTAAACACAACGTGCAGTTTTTAAATGAAGGTTTTTTATTATTGAGGGAAACTAAATCCAAAACTACATGGCACTGTGTAAAAAAGTGTTTGCCCCTAAACTAAATAACTGGTTGGGCCACCCTTAACAGCAACAACTGCATCAAGCATTTGTGATAACGTAATACGTCTGTTACAGCGCTGTGGAGGAATTTTGGTCTACTCCTGGGAAGGTTCCCCTGTGGAATTTTTGATCAACATCAAGGGCAGCCAGTATATACTCAACAGTAGCTAGTGGTTAAGTTTTTGAAGTAGATTAAGTATTTAGTTTAATTTTATGTTGTTACCTTATCTACCTGCTTATCAGGAAAACCTTAATAGCCTTGTACTTGAACCAGCTTAAACCAGCTTGCTCAAAATAAATGCAACAGGAGACCAAGTAGAAAGACCACCATGTTTATTCAGTTGACCCAGAGTAATCCGTGTGGGGACAGGTACTCAGGGGAAAGCAGTTACAGATAGGCAGAAAAGAACCAGTAGCCTCAAGATACTTGTAAGCAAAAGGGACCTCAAAGAGCTCGTTAGGAGGCACTGAGAGAGGATCAATCATAGGCACTGGCTCAAGGTCAATGTAGACGACACTAGCGGGTGAAGAGGGCCCAGGTGAAGGACTGCGAGGAGAAGTAGGAGAATAGGATGGAGAAGCTTGAAAGGGAGATGGAGAAGAGGGCCCAGGGTTAGGCTCAGCACCAGTGTCAGGCTCATCAGGAACAGAACCAGCAGGAAGAATCACCACAGGGTCAGTCTGAGTACCCACGTCCATGGTAGACACAGGGGCGCGGGAAGCAGAAGAAGTGTCAGGAAGAACAGGGTCATCAGTAGGATTGACCAAATAGTCATCCAAGTCATCAAGCAGACGACTTATCTGGTAGTGACGATAAGAAGGAAGACAGGCCCTAGGATATGGGCGTGAGACATAAGACTTGCGCCTGGTAGTCTTACACCGAGCTACAACACATGAGGGGAAAAAACAGGGCAAAAGGTCAATGAATAGCCTGGTGGCAAATAAGTAGAGAGAATCAGTTCAGTACAGTAGGTACTGAACTAGTGCGCAGCTCAGTATAAAGAATTAACAGCAGTATATAATCAACTATAGTCATAATAATCAGCAAAAAGCGCATAAGAGTATTAAATAAGGTTCAAGAGAAATATATTAACCATAAGAAATAAGAATAAAATAGAGAAAAGACTTACGCATTATCAAGAACAAGAAAATAAGAAATTAATCCAAGGAAAACTGGAGAACAGAACGAGTGATGTTGCTCCAACAAGTGCTCAGCTCAGAATAAGGAAGAAAGAGTGAGTTTTAAAAAAAATAAAGCCCCAAAAAGGGTTGAAAATAATTGGATATGAAGAAGAAGGAAATCACGTGGGAAATGACAACAGGAAAGGGAGGAACCGGGAAGAACCAGAAATAATGGCATCAGGAAAGAACCACGTGATGACTATGAATTAAGGGGAGAGGCCTAAAAATTCGGCAGCATAGAAATAATAGGATTTGACCCAAAATTATGTAAATTAAGAGAGGAGGCGCCTAGAGGCGCCTCAGAATAAATAGAGGACGATCTCAGCAGTAAGGGGGCAGTTCTTTTTCGACTTGCTCGTTGGTGGACAGTTCTTTTGGAGAGCAGATCTTTTTGCTCTTGGAAAGTACCTGCAAGACCGGTCTGAAGACTTTTTCATCAGGATTTCAGTTGTTACTTTCAATTTTTGGGTGAGCACAGACTTTTGGAAAGTACCTAAGTTTTTGGGCGAAAAATCACCTTAGGTGATTTTGCCCATCAGGGCTTTTTGGGATTTTCCTTTTTGAAGCACTTGCAAGCATCTATTGTTCTGTACTGAATTTGTTTTTGGATCGTTTCGTATTGGTTGATCTCTGCAGAGAAAAGAAATAAACTTGTATTTTGCTGTCCTTCTCATCCAAGCCTCTGGGCCTTTTATTGGGAGTTCTAACCGAGTTTGGTGAAAGCTAGTTGATAATAAAGGAAACTTGGAGCACTCCTGAGGTGTCTGGTCTTAGAGGGGATTCTGAGATCCGACACCCCACTGTTCTATGTTTTTGCCATTTGTAAATAATGGCTCTCACTGTGGTTTGCTGGAGTCCCAAAGCTTTAGAAATTGCTTTATATGCTTTTGCAGACTAATAGATCTCAATTATTTTCTCTCATTTGTTTCTGAATCTCTTTGGATCTCGGCACGATGTCTAGCTTCTAAGGATATTAGAGATATAAAAGATTTCTTGATTGTGAACAGACTGTGTGGCAGTAATCAGGTTATGCTTAGAGAAATTGAACTCAGGTGTGATAAACCACAGTTTTAACAGGGGGGCAAACCCTTTTACAGAGGGCCATGTCATTTTTTTTCCCCCCTCAATAATAAAAACCTTCATTTAAAAACTGCATGTTGTGTTCACTTGTGCTATCTTTTACTAATCTTTAAATCAGTTTGATGATCTGAAACATTAAAGTGTGACAAACATCCTCCACACAACACTCCTTATCTTCCATAAAAAAAAAGGTTAAACACATTTAATAATAATAAATGCAAAATTGCCTGAATTGAAGTATGTAAATATATACTGTATCTTGAACTTCAGCAGAAAAACATGTAAATAATTTAAACGGGTGCGGGCAGCGACAGGGCATTCACTGTGTGTTTGTTCAAAATGTTACAAATATCTTAATTTTGTGAAAATGTATGTTTTAATTTTTTGTTTTTTTTAATTCAGCTATACCTTGAAGAAAATTTCATTTTGCAAAAAAATATTCATTTCCAAAACCTTTATAGTTTTACAAATAGACACTTCAGCATTATCACAAATCTGTATAGTCTCTATACTACCCTGTCCTCAACATCTGCCTCTTTCAGACCAAGTATCTATATGTCTTCCCTCACATTTATAATCCTTCTTGGCCTTCATCTTTTCCTCCTACCTGGTGGCTCCATCTTCTGCATTCTCCTACAAATATACCCCATGTCCCTCTGCACATGTCCAAGCCATCTCAATCTAGCCTCCCTCGCCTTGTCTCCAAAACGTCCTCTCGCAGGCCCTTTAATAAACTAATTTCTAATCCTGTCCATCCTCATCACTCCCAATGAAAATCTCAGCATCTTTAAATGATTTGGTTTGAAAATGTGAGAGTAGAGTTTAAAAGTGAAAAGTACATATATTTATATAACAAAATGTATAAGTAAGAGTAAAAAGTTGTCCAAAAAGTAAATATTAAAGTAAAGTACTAATAACAGAAAAATCACAGTACAGTAAAAAAGTGATACACCAGTGGTAAGTTGAAAAAGCCACACGGTAACAGGAAATAGGTTGATGGACTGAAAACGGCGCAGTGAGAAGAAAAAATATTGACATTTCACCAAATAAATTAAAGTAACAAGCTTAATTTAAAAATTTATGTAGAATAAAGTACAGATATTTGTGTAAAAATGTAATGAGTGAAAGTAAAAAGTTGTCTGAAAAAAATCACAAATCACCCCTGCCACTCTTTTCTACCCACTCCACCCTGCCTGCACTGTTTTCTTCACTTCTCTAACACACTCTATTTCTTTGTACTGTTGACCCCAGGTACCTGAACTCCTCCATCTTTTCCACGGAACCGCACCACTCCACTGCCCTCCCTCTCATTCACACACGTACTCTGTCTTACTCCTACTGACTTTCATTCCCCTTCCCTCCAGTATGTACCTCCACCTCTCCAGGCTCTTCTCAACCTGCTCCCTACTCTCACCACAAATACCAATATCATCCACAAACATCATAGTCCATGGAGATTCCTCTTTGACCTTGTCTTTCAACCTGTCCATCACCATTGCAAACAGTAAAGGGTCTCAGAATTCCCACCTCCACCTTGAACTGTTCTGTCGTTCCTACTGCACACACCTACTGTTGTCACACTATCAATCTATCTATATATCTATCTATACACATGTACATACCTCAATTGTGAACTGTTTCCTCTTCACTCTGAATGCAAGGTCCTTTGTATCTGGAACTTCACACCCCAAGCAGTTCAACCGAGGGACCTGTACAACCTGCAGAAGACCTGCCCCCCACAACACACAAACGCAACAAAAAATAAGTTAATATCATAGTTAACTATAGGAAAACTTTTATTTTAACAACTTTTACACAGTGCAGTTTAAAGGTCTTTAATTTGGTATGGTGTACTTTTGAGAGAATAATGTTGACCAGAAACGTCCTCTAATGCTGCTTTGTGGAAAATCTAAGTACTTCCTCTTCCAGAAGTACTTAAATTAGCCTTTAATAAAATAAAAAATAAAACAAATTCTAATTACATTTTCATACAGTTTTTAGATTTACTTAATATTAGTCATAATAAATCACTATCAAAATGTATTTACTGGTAGGGACTTCAAATAAATAATTCGCTCTGAATTATGTCATTCTATAATCTTAATCTAATAATGCTTATCGTATTCTTTATGTCCTACCCGTCAGTGTGCCTCACAAAAAAAAATTGCACTGATATGCAACACTCCTATTTTGTGTGTTTTTCTCTCACCATGGTAGTCCTTATAAAGTGGGTTGTTGTTTCTCTCTGCATCTGAGAATGATTGTAAAGTGATAGCTGTATCACTCAACCTAATCATCCTTCCTCTTATTGTTTTATTCTAAAAAAGGAGACACAGTCAGACATATAGCCAAATTAACAGTTTCACAAGAATGTGAGGCAGAAACAGAAAAAACAGCAAGACCCTGAGTTATTGTTTTGTATTATATTACATCTTAAAGTATAATTACAAATCTGTTAAAATGATACAATAATTCTGTCCCAATCCAGGACACCCTTGAGACGGGCCAAGAAGTAGGTCGGGTGGTAGCCTAGGATTCTGAGAGACTTTAGGAAGACCACCAGTGGATATATCGTCTTAGAGGTTGTGAAGGATGAGGCGCTGGGCGAGCCTTCTGGGGGTTGCCCTCAGGGGCAGGTCTCTGGTGGTCACCCAGGCTTTCTGGCCAACATGATGAGGGCCCTCTGCAAAAGGTATTCTGCAGAGCAATGTTCTCTTTATTGCAGGCAGGCTGGGAGACATTTTGGGCAAAACAATATGTTCAGGAGGCTTTTACTGATGGGAAGTCTGGGAAGCATACTTGGCAGAGCGGACAGGATGGGAGCATGCTTGGTAAAGCAGGGGAGCTGGGCAATATCCCAACCAAGCAGGAAGGCTGAGTGATACTCTTGGCAGGAATTTGGGGCTGTGTGACTCCCTGCGAGCCTTCGATCATGAGCCACAACCCCAGGAGGGGCGGCCTGGAGCTGGCAAAACCCCCAACAAGGCTCTGAGGCTGGGCAAAGCTTTCACTACCAGGTACGGAGACCGCACTGGGCAGGATAACTGTGTGACATTTTTGGCAAAGCAGGCTGACTGGTTGGAGCTTGCTGGGAGACCAGCGGGGATCGGGGGCTGAAGGGACAGCCGTCTCAGTTCAGTATGTTGCCTACAGCCGATTGGGACGCCATACTTTAGGCATGACATGCCCTTAAGTAATCCGTTCTTCGCTGTCAGGAGTGGGATTGGAAGGACCCAAAATGCAAGAGTACGCATTAAACAGTCTTTCTGTTCCCACTAGCTTTGTTTAAACTTTGTTTAGACTGTTTAATGCGTACTCTTGCATTTTGGGTCCTTCCAATCCCACTCCTGACAGAATAATCTGGCCAAACATCGACCCAGTAGATGCACCAAAATGTTTGGCTTGCCCTGCCTCAAACTGGCAAGTCATGGACACAACAGAGACGATCGATCTTTGGAAGCTCAGCCGCCAGCGAAGAATAAACCTATAGGGAGTTAATTATAAATTTAAAATGCATATTTGTAATCTATTTATTTCTGGAAGTAGATTAGATAAAACTATTTCTGTATTTCCACTTCGACCCAAAGCATAAGTCCAAGGCCATGAAGTGTTAGACAGCTAAACAAACAGTTAGTTTGGAGAATATATATATATATATATACAGTATCTAACAAAAGTACACCCCTCACATTTCATCAACCATTTTATTGTATTTTATTATGTTCTCAAAGGACAATATATAAATTAAAAGTGGAAATACTATTAGTCAATGTGCAGCTAGTATAGTAGTACAGAATAATTGCCCTCCAAGACTAACTAAACATACAGCCATTATTGTCAAAATAGCTGGCAAACAAAGTGAGTAAACCCTAAGTGAACATGTCAAAATTGTGTCCAAAGTGTCACCCGACAGACAGCAAATCATCTGTTTACTTAAGTGCACTTCTAACGCACGGTCATTTTACAAAAAGTGCGAAAAAAAACAACCTGGCTTTCTTTTCCTGTTGTGTCTGTACGAGGTTACAGCTCTACCTCTGCCATGTTAATCTGTATTCTATGCAACACTCAGTAGCGTTGCGATGCGTCTTATTTACGTGGCAGCCGCGCTGTGAGAATGTTTAATGAGGAGAAATCGATGTAAAATATCGCTCACAGATTATTCTTCACTTTCTGAATAATATATCGCATCTACTAATAATTACTATAAAAAATTTTTTTTACCGTTATAAATGCATCGTGATACAAATGGCAACTTTTTTTAAATCGGTGCTTCACTTCGTTAACTTTTATGCTGATGTTCGATTTGAATCTGTGAATCTTACCAGTCCTAATATTAATATATATATATATATATTTTTTTTTTTTTTCCCCAAAGGCACTGAAATGCACTTACTACAGAGCTTAGCTAGAGAACTTCTTTTGTAACAAGCAAAAATTTCAAGTTCAGAGGAAAACACAAACATACGCATACAGAGCTCTTACCCTGATGAGGCGGGTGGGTACTGTTACCACAGCAACAGAAAGGGAGGAGCGTAGTAGGGCTCGAAGTACATAGAGAAACATCAACAAGGCATGGTTGTGGGCTTGGCTAACACAAACATCATCACCCCACAGCGTTGAGCCAAGAGAGTGAAGGACAAGCCGTAGCACATTACAAGTCTTCAGCTTGAACAGGGAGAGATTTAAAGTGATAGAGATGATGGGTTGCATGGGGGATGGGGGTTAACAGAGAGACAGTAAGATGTAAGGAATTAGAGAGATTGAAGGAATGTAATAATGACAGTTCACAGTAATAACCAACAATGTTCCAGCTAATCACTCTATTAGAAGGGGTCCGTTTCTAAAATGTACATGTACACTTAACTCAATGGGAAAAGGAAGAACCCATTTAAAAACTAGAATGTTCAGATCTCTTAGGTACCCAGCTCTACTTTAACGTTGTATTCTGTGTCACACAGTATAAAAATATGCAAAAAATAAATCTAAACGTAATCAAGGTCTCTGTTGTGAATTAATGCTCATTTGTGGGTAGATGCCAGACAAAGTCTAAAATTTTGATCCCCCATCAAAATTCTAAACTGCCTGTCTAGATAAGGGGTACTGGGATTCACCCACAGAGCCAAAATGTACAACTGATTACTGAGTCACAAATTAACCTGTAAAGGCTCAGCCTGAAATTATGTTTTGGAGACACCTTCTGGATTCTCTTCTTTAGATATTCCACAGGACAAAAATCTCACTTCGGGGTGGGGAATACTCAAAAAAGCAAGGCAGGGGACTTACATTTGGATTGTTAAACAGTCATAGGGTTTTCCTCCGTTAGATTTCCTTTAGTTTTAGAATTAAAAACTGACAATTGGTTGTCTATATGCACAAGAAATCATGTTATATACACCAGAAAGAACAGATATCTTAAAAGTAGGAAATGTTTTCTAGACAAGCCACAGATAAGACATGGGTTTTGTACACTGAGGTAAACGGTCTGATAGAAGCTGTGTGATTTAAACTAACATGATTTATTTTTCCATGTACTGAGGAGGCCAAGGACAATACATCTCAGTGGACTGTTAAAGTTTTTAATGGACATATCAAGATAAGAGGTGTCTAAAAGATAATAGCTAAATGTAAAACCTTTCTATTTCCTGATTATTTTGTTCTGGCACTAAAACAAATTGGACCTCTGACATGCATTTACAGTATCTCACAGAAGTGAGTACACCCCTAACATTTCAGCAACTATCTTCTCAAAAGACAATACCATAGAAACATAACTTGGATATATTTTAGTCAATGTGCATTTATTAAAATATAACCATTTTTTGTTTTACACTAAAATATATCCAATTCATTTCTGAGGTCCAGAGTGCGCTGGAGCAGGTTTTCATCAAGGATGTCTCTGTACATTGCTGCATTCAACTTTCCTTCGATCCCAACTAGTCTCCTAGATCCTGCTGCTGAACAACATCCCCACAGCATGATACCACCACCACCATACTTTGATTTAGGGATGGGATTGGTGATGGTTGATGATAAATGCCTAGTTTCCTCAAGACATGACGATTGGCATTCAGGCCAAAACGTTCTGTCTTTCTTTCATCAGACCAGTGAATTTTGTTTCTCATGGTCCGAGAGTCCTTCAACAGTCCGTAAACTTCCTCCATTTACAGATGATTAAGGCCGCTGTGCTCATTTAGACCTTTAATGCTGCAGATATTTTTCTGTACTTTTCCCCAGATCTGTGCCTCAATACAATCTGCTCTCTGAGGTCTACAGACAATTGCTTTGACTTTATGGCTTGGTTTGTGCACTCACATGAACTGTTAATTGTGGGACCTTATATATAGACAGGCGTGTGCCTTTCCAAATCTTGTCCAATTCACTGAATGTACCACAGGTGGAGTCCAATCAAGTTGTAGAAACATCTCTAGGATGATTAGTGGAAACAGGATGCACCTGGGCTTTTGAGTGTCATGACAAAAGGCTGTGAATATTTATGTACATGTGATTTCTTTCTTTTTTTTTTTAAATATGCAAAGCTTTAAAAAAAAAAACTTATTTTATGTTGTCATTGTGGGCTATTGTTTGTAAAAGTTTAATCTATTTTGGAATGAGGCTATAACATAAAATGTGGAAAAAGTGAAGCACTGTGAATACATTCCAAATGCAATGTACCTACATGCTGGAGTGTGTTAAGTAGATTTTCTTCACTAATGGAAAGTATGCATCTTTTATTGGCCAGAGAAATAACAAAAATCTGATTCAATATGTCCTTTATCTAAGATCAAAACTTCACACACTTGGTTACTTAACAGAAACACTGGGTTAATTAATAGAGCTTGCTACAGGTGCAATTTTTTTAATCTGGGCTGTATAACAAGGCATTTCAGCTAAGGAAATGTTTAGGTGGGTGCAACATGCAATAATTCTTACCTGTGGAGAGAGTTATGGCTTACTTCACTTGCAGTGAGAGCAATTTGGAGTTAATATTGACTTAATAGATTAATGATTTCTAAGCACAAGCTATACATATACATTTATACTAATATATATTTCAATGCATAAGTCATTCTTACATACTAGTGCTACATTGTGTCATGGTTTACATCCAACACATAATGCTGGAACTGAATGTGAATACTTTATCACAATATTAGACATGCTTTCCTTAAAAAACAAAAGGTCATCTTTTTCTATGTACAATTAGTTTTATTTATCATTAAGCTTAATCAATTTCTGACAACAGTGCTACCAACCCAGCAGTGACATTCAGGTGCAACAGTACATACTGTACATATACTTTTTATTTACATAATTTCAAGTTGAAAAAAATAACTGACCTGAGAGTTTGATCCATCAAACCCATTTTGTTTAATTAACAGCTGGATAGAGTGTAGTAACGCAGAGTAGGGGCCAAGAACATCACTGTAAGTAAGACAAGGAGTAAGAAACAGAGCAGAAGAAAAGACAGGAAGAATACTGATAAATAGCAGTAGATAGACTAGGAAAAGGACTATAGTTAAGAATGATATTTAACATGTTCAATAATGAAAAAGTGTGATCTAAAGGCTTGCAATGAGATTGTTAATGATTTCAATCAATTAGAACTTATTCCTATATATAGAATTCTTCTTTCAACTTCTCCCAATAGGGGATCACCACAGCGGATTATTCGTCTCGAGTTTCAATAAATTAGAACATTTTATGTAACAAAAAGTGTGATCTAAAGGCTTGCAATGAGACTGGTAATGATTTCAATTAATTAAAACTTATTCCTATAACTAGAATTCTTCTTTCAACTTCTCCCATTAGGGGGTCACCACAGCAGATCATTAGTCTCCAATTTCAATAAATTAGAACATTTTATTTAAGTAAATAAATAAGTGTTTTTGATTGACTCCTGTTTTTTGCTTTAGAATAAAAAGTGAAAAGAGCACAGCATGTTATGGGAAAATTTAGAAAGATAGTCAAAAGGTTTGCAAACACATCCTGAAACAGTTATTGGGGTCTAAAGCTAGGTTCAGCCATACTCCATTGGCAGTTTGTATGCAGCACATATGTAATGTGGAAGTAGCATGCACCATTGTGCTTTCAAATAAGATGTCTTTGGTGTGCTTTTGTGTGTCACAAATTCAACAATTATACTTTTTTTTTTTATTATAATTTTAAATCCAAATGTTAACAACAAACTATCACGTATGTGTTGTTAGGAAGGTTACAAGGACAATATGGTGCATATTACCTTGTAATGTACCTTATCTTCTAACTTCACCTTAACAGTGACTGGCAAATAAAATAATTTTGGATGAGTGCAAAAATTTGATGAGTGTAAAAATTTTTGTCTGGCAGGAAAAAGATTTCCTGGTTAAGACTAAAATAATTATTTAAACTATGACTAATAATAGTATTAAACTTTAATGATATGCATTTATGGTGTAATTACTAATTTTTGTGTCAATCAGTGTTCATTTTGACCATGGACAATGGGCTATCACTTTAATTCAGTACAGCAAAATTAGACTTGATGCATAAACAATCACTGCACTGCTGCACCGCACTATTTTAGCCACGAATTGACCACACAGCTTCTGTATGCAGTGTGAAAGTTTTAAATTGTGAACGTGAGCATGGAAAAAAAAATAATACACACTAAAAACAGAGTATAAGTGATTCTAGGCTAACATTTCAGGTTTGTGATTAAAGGTGCAGCATATCGAGATGCACACCAGCCTGCTGTTATGAGACATCACATAGGCACAAGAGTAAAGAAACTGAGCAACTATCCTTCTTGATTCATTGACCAATGACTTTAAAAATGCCACATCCTCTATTAATTAATAAAATGATCACAGCTAAGATAATCAAACATATTGCAATGCAATGATCTTTAATGAGTTCAAGCTATTGGTTTGCAATCAAGATAATCAAAATGAATAAGGTCATAAAAATATAGTTAAACATTATTGGATTCTTAAAACAGCACTTCATATGTTTAAATTAAAGGTTGGAAACACACCTATGAAAAAATACCATATTTTATGTTTTTTTTGAGAGACACATATGTTCCTTTTAGTTTATATGCAACTTACTACAGTAGGTAAAATAATAGGGTGAAGATTTACCTTGACTAAAAAATAATAATTGTACAGATTTTCGAGAGATGTAAATAGACCAGGGGCAAAGTTGGTGACATCGCAAGCATTATTAGACATCAATCATAGCTGCACTTTTAACTCCCTGTGGAAACTGGCAGGGACTGCTGATCTAGTTTGCCCAGTATAGAGAGCCTAGTGTCAAAGGTTTGCCTCACAGACATGGACATAGACATATGTCTGCACTGTTTGCAATAGGTTGCACTAGGACACTTACATTAGTCCTTGCTCTCTGTAAAAACATTTGTTGCATCATACGAAACGAAAAATACAGCTAGAATCAGACACGAATGGGACAACATTCATCACCCAAACAATGATGCGACAAAAAAGTACAAAAAAAAAGTTGGTTCCAATTAGCTACAATGCAGACTCAATTGCATGGTGTTGAAGTATGAAATGGTAGCATTGTTGGCTCAGCATTCCTTTCACTATTTAACCTATATATATATATATATATATATATATAATGAGTTATTATAATGAGCATGTTCTCCAAATACATACAGAACTATGAATGTCGTATAGCTACATGTATTCATCCAGGGTGACAGTTTGGTGAAAAATAACTGTTATATAAGCGAGCTCTTTGCATATAAACAATTTACAATTACAGCATTTTGGAGACACCCTTATGGAGATCGACTTACATTTATGTAATTCATACAACTCGGTAGCTATAGGGTTAAGGGACTTTCTCAGGGGCCCAGGAGTGGCAGATGGGTTTGCCTGGGATTTGAACTCACAACCACTAAAACTTGCATGTTAAATTTTTTTTTTAACACTGGCACGTTCCAACACTATTTTGCCTGTTTGTGTTTCTTAATGATATTGCTGATGATATTTTACCAATGCAACTTAAAGCATAAAGACAGCAATGTTAAACATAAGATACATTTAGTTAGGTAAAGAAAAATTAATACAGTACTTATATTAAGAAGAAGGAGGATCATGGGGCGACGTATAGGTGTGGAGGAAGGTGCACACAGGTGGACTATTTTCTATGTAGGAGATGCAACCTTAGGGAGATTGGAGACTGTAAGGTGTTGACAGGGGACAGTATAGCTAGACAGCATCGGATGGTGGTCTGTAGGATGGTTTTGGAGGTAGAGAAGAAAAGGAGGAGAGTGAGGACTGAAAGAAGAATAAGATGGTGGAAACTAAAGGAGGAAGACTGTAGTGTGAGATTCAGGGAAGAGGTCAGACTGGGGCTTGGTGGTGATAAAGAGGTGCTGGATGACTGGGCAACTACTGCAAAAGTGAGAAGGGAGGCAGCTAGAAAGGTACTTTGTGTGACATCTGGAAACAGAAAAGAAGAGACATCTGAAAATAGAAAAAAGACATGGTGGTGGAATGACCATAACGATCTGTGGCTTTCGCCACATCCCTCTTTACCTGCTGCCGCATCTCCTTGTACTCCTGCCGACTTTTCTTATCGGTCTGTCAATCCCAATTCTGTTTTGCCAACCTCTTTCTCCTTATGCTTTCCAGCAGGTAAAGAGGGATGTGGCGAAAGCCAAAGAAAATGCATATAAGGAGCTGTATGAGAAGTTGGACACTAAGGAAGGAGAAAAGGATTTATATCGATTTGCCAAAGGGAACGAGGGCAGAGGGACCGAGCTGGGAAGGATTGTGCTACAAGTTAGAGCAATAAAGGATGGAGATGGAAATGTGTTGACAAGTGAGGAGAGTGTGTTGAGAAGATGGAGGGAATATTTTGAGCAGCTGATGAACGAGGAAAATGAGAGAGAGAGAAGGTTGGATGATGTAGAGATGGTGAAGCAGGAAGTTGATAGGATTAGTAAGGAGGAAGTGAGAGCAGCAAATAAGAGGATGAAGAGTGGAAAGTCAGTTGGACGATGACATACCAGTAGAAGCATGGAGATGTTTAGGATAGATGGCAGTGTAGTTTTTAACCAGATTGTTTAAAAAGATTTTGGAAGATGAGAGGATGCCTGAGGAATGGAGGCATGTGCTGATAACGATCTGTAAGAATAAAGGAGATGTGCAGACCTGCAGTAACTACAGGCGAATAAAGCTGATCAGTCACACCATGAAGTTATGTTAAAGAGTAGTGGGAGCCAGGCTGAAAGAAGAGGTGACCATCTGTGAGCAACAGTACGGTTTTATGCTGAGGAAGAGTACCACAGACACATTATTTGCTTTTTGAATGTTGATGAAAAAGTATAGAGAAGGTCAGAAGGAGTTGCATTGTTTGTTTGTGGATCTAGAGAAAGGTGTACGACAGGGTGCAAAGAGAGGAGTTGTGGTATTGTATGAGAAAAATCAGGTGTGTCAGAGAAGTATGTAAGGGTGGTGCAGGACATGTATGAAGACAGTGTGACAGCAGTATAGTGTCCAGTAGGAACGACAGACTGGTTTAAGGTGGAGGTTGGACTGCATCAAGGATCGGCTCTGAGCCCTTTCCTGTTTGCAGTGGTGATAGACAGGTTGACAGACGAGGTCAGACAGGAGTCTCCATGGACTTTGATGTTTGCGGATAATATTGTTATTAGTGGTGAGAGTAGGGATCAGGTTGAGATGAGCCTGGAGAGGTGGAGGTATGCGCTGGAGAGAAGGGGAATGAAAGTCAGTAGGAGTTAGACAGAGTACATGTGTGTGAATGAGAGGGAGGTCAGTGGAGGGCTGCGGTTGCAGGAAGAATAGTTGGTGTAGGTGGAGGAGTTCAGGAACCTGGGGTCAACAGTGCAAAGTCATGTAAAAAAAAAGTAAAAAAGTAAAAAAAAGCTGTGTTAGAGAAGTGAAGAAAAGAGTGCAGGCAGGGTGGAAGGGTGGAGAAGAGCGGCAGGAGTGATTTGTGATAGAAGAGTGTCTGCAAGAGTGAAAGGAAAAGTTTATAGGACTGTGGTAAGACCTGCAATGTTGTATAAATTAGAGACAGTGTCAGTGATTAAATAAATGAGATGGAGCTGGAGGTAGCAGAGCTGAAGATGTTAAGGTTTTCAAAGATTTTTTTTAAGGGACAGCGCATGTAGGACGTTTTGGAGACAAAATGAGGTAGGCAAGGTTACGATGATTTAGACATGTGCAGAGGAGGGACGTGGGGTATATCAGTAGGATAATGCTGAGGATGGTCCTCTAGAAAGGAGGAAAAGAGGAAGACCAAGGAGGAGGTTAATGGATGTGGTGAGGAAAAACATGCAGGTATTTGGGTTGAAAGAGGCAGATGTAGAGGACAGGGTGGTATGGAGACAGATGATTCACTGTTGCGACCCTTATTGGGAGAAGCCGAAAGTAGAAGAAGAAAAAGAAGAAGTAGTTAGGTAGAGAAAATACATGTGAAGTTATAATGTAATATGAAATTTCTGTGTTGGTTTTTTTTTTTACCAGTGAGGCATGCTCATTTCTTATGATCTGTAATCTCAGTTCAGCAAACAAAAGCACTTTAGCTTTTTGTTTTATTTATCTTTTATTTTTTCATTTATAATGTGTCCAATAAAAATTGTCTACAATCATTTCTTTAATCTGGCAAAAAGCATCAATTCATGCTTTTATTTATATACTGTATATCAAAGATTTATAAATATTTTTCTATAGCTGAGGTGTGTACCTGAGACTTGTTGGTGCTATTTGCTCTTCAGGCAGGTAGAAAGTGTGAATCTTGGCATTCTGTAGACGATCTTGCCCCATATGTTTGGCAAGGTCATAATAATGGCCAAAATGGGATGAAGGTGACAGCACAGTCTGGACACAACATCAGGCATAAGACATAACCATTTAATACTTTTTGCTACTTCATTGTACACACATTCATCTCCATCTCTCCATGTAGAATTGTGTTTACCTGGACCTTAGGAAGGTTCTGATAGCGCCAGGCAATTTTCATGGTGTCTTGCTGATCCAGAGTCTGTAATGTGGTTTTAAACTCTGTCTCTTCATCCTGAAGTGGAGACGGAATATCCTGCAGCAAAACAAATACTTTACATTTTTATTTTACTGATGAAAATCTATAGCAATGTTCATGAAAATAAATATAACATGCATTTGTAATTGCATTTTGTTTTCAGAGAACACACAATTCTAAACATAATTACAATTTATTTGCAGCCCCAATTCCATTTATTTTTTTTTGTTATTGCCTCAAATAAAAAAGACTAAAGTGGAGGAAAGAGCCTTTTTTAACAAAGCACAACAGTTATGGAACAGCCTTCCAATTAGGTTTTGGGATACAAAGTCTCAGTGTTCAAGTCTAGGCTGATAATTTGTCTGTTACCTTTTGGCTCTCGTTTTTTGTTATTTTGACATAGCTAGTTGTGCTAGCGTGCCTACTTGCACCCTGACCACACTATACAATCACGGACTACAGAACACCATCATCTATAATGGTGAATGTGGACGCTTCTCTGGCAGACGAGCTAAACATCTTTTACGCTCGCTTCGAGGCTGCAGCTTACTACGCTAGTGGTGCTAGCGGCACATACAGTGTGCACGCAGAGAGAGCCGGAGAGGTGAACACCTTCACCATCTCGGAGCATGACGTGGCTTCTTCCTGCAGGCCATTCAGAGTTTAAACCAGGAACCAGGTTGACGGACGAGGTCAGACAGGACTCTCCCTGGACTATAATGGTACCTGGGGTCAACAGTGCAAAGTAATGGTGTTAGGTAAGTGAAGAAAAGAGTGCAGGCAGGGTGGAGTGTGTGGAGAAGAGTGACAGGAGTGATTTGTGATAGTAGGGTATCTGCAAGAATGAAAGGGAAAGTTTATAGGACTGTGGTGAGACCTGTGATGATGTATGGATTAGAGACAGTGGCATTGAGTAAAAGGCAGGAGGTGGAGCTGGAAGTAGCAGAGCTGAAGATGTTACGGTTTTTGTTTGGAGTGACGAGCATGGACAGGATTAGAAACGAGTTTATAAGAGAAACAGCGCATGTTGGACGTTTTGGTGAGGGAGGCAAGATTGAGATGATTTGGACATGTGCAGAGGAGAGACATGAGTTATGTTGGTAGGAGAATGCTGAGGATGGAGCCACCAGAAAGGAGGAAAAGAGGAAGACCAAGGAGGTTTATAGATGTGGTGAGGGAAGACATGCAGGTAGTTGGTGTGAAAGAGGCAGATGTAGAGGACAGGGTGGTATGGAGACGGATGTTCCGCTGTGGCAACCCCTAATGGGAGCAGCCGAAAGAAGAAGAAGAAGAAGAAAAATAAGAAGAAGAAGGAGGAGACCACTCTGCGCAGCTGGGAATATCAACAGCCTAAAGAGCAATGAAGTTACTGGGCAATTCAAGAACTATAAAGATGGCTTTGGCCTGCAATTAACATAAACAGTCTGCAGCAATGGCTTGTGTATGCAGTTTGCATGGACACTTCTCCATTTAAAAGCCCATCACTGAACAGTACACCTCAATAATGATGGAACTGTAATGAATGGACATTCTGTGCCACCAAGATGAGGATGGGTTCCATTTTGAGTCTGTTCCTAGGTTTGTTCCTCATGATATCTCAGGGAGTTTTTCCTTGCCACACTCGCAACTAGCATGCTCATTAGGGATAAAATTAAAGGTACACACTATAAGGCATTTTATTATAAGGTTTCCTATGTCACCCCTCCCCACTGAAGCAAACCTTCTGGCGACCTCAACACCTTCTACTGCAGGTTTGGGAACAATATTTTCACACCTCTCATCCAACTCAGCCCACTGTCTGCCCCCATTACACCTCTGGGAAACCCTCTAACAACTCCTTCCAGCGCTCAAGTTGGGTTCACGTTTTGTGAAGAGGATGTGTATCGGCTCTTTCAGAAACAGAAGACAAGGAAAGTTTCCGGCCCAGGTGATGTCTTCCCCTCCTGTCTCAAAGCATTTGCTGATCAACTGGCTTCTATCTTCACGTATATCTTCAACAGTTTACTGGAGCTGTGTGAGGTCCCCTCCTGCTTCAAACTCTCCACAATCATCCCGGTCCCCAAGAAACCCTCCATTACTAGACTAAATGACTACAGGCCTGTCACTCTGACATCTGTCATAATGAAGACCTTTGAGAAGCTGGAATTTGCCCAGAAGGTGATAGGACAGCTGCTGGATACCGTACAGTTTGCCTACCAAGCAAACAGATCGGTGGATGATGCAGTCAACATGGGGCTGCACTACATTCTGCAATGCCTTGACTGCCCAGGAACATATGCCCGGATTCTGTTTGTCAACTTCAGTTTGGCTTTCAATACAATAACTCCAGGAAAACCTCACTATACCCCCTGCCATCTGTCAGTGGATCACCAGCTTTCTGACAGGCAGGAAATAACAGATGAGACTGGCGATATTACTTCCCTTTTCTATTCTCCCTCTATAAGAACGACTGCACATCAAGGGAGCCAACTGTTAAACTTTCTTTCGGCTTCTCCCGTTAGGGGTCGCCACAGCGGATCCAAGTGACCCAACTGTTAAACTTCTGAAATTTGCAGATGACACCACGCTCATCAGACTTATCCAAGTTGATGGGCAAAATGAGCAGGAGCTGGTGCTGTGGTGCAGTCAGAACAACTTAGAGTTAAACACAATCAAAACTGTGCAGATGATAGTGGACTTTAGGAAACACCCTTTAACACTACTCCCCCTCACAATATCCAACAGCCCTGTGTCATCTGTGGAGAACTTCAAGTTTCTGGGCACTACCATTTCCCAAGATTTGAAATGGGAGTCCAACATACACTCCATTCTCAAAAAGGCCCAGCAGAGGATGTACTTTCTATGCCAATTAAGAAAGTACGGTCTGTTACTGGACCTGTTAATGCAGTTCTACACTGCAGTCATTGAATCTGATCAATCACCATCTGGTTTGGAACAGCAAAAAAACAGGACAGGAACAGACTGCAGAAAACAGTTAAAACAGCAGTAAAAATCATTTGTTCTCCCCTGCCCACTCTAAAGGACTTGTACCATACAAAAACCAGAAACCAGGCAGGAAAAATCACTACTGACCCTTCGCACCATGGACACAACATCTTTCAGCTCCTCCCGTCTGGCAGACAATACTGAACTCTGTTCACCAAACAGCCTTGGCCCAGAGAAAACACCTGTGCTTCTTGGTCATGTTTAGATATGGCTTCTTTTTTGACCTATAAAGTTTAGTTTTTAGTATTAGTTTTAGCTGGCAATGTCGAATGGCACGGTGGATTGTGTTCACCGACAATTTTTTCTGAAAGTATTCCTGAGCCCATGTTGTGATTTCCATTACATTCTACATTCCATTCCATTACTAATTCCATTAGTAGCATTCCTGTATGTGATGCAGTGCCGTCTAAGGTCCTAAGGATCACGGGCATCCAGTATGACCCTTACGCACAGAGATTGTTCCAGATTCTCTGAATCTCTGGATGATATTATGCACTGTAGATGATGATAATTTCAAACCCTTTGCAATTTTTCTCTGAGAAACTTCTTTCTGATATTGCTCCACTATTTTTTGCCGCAGCATTGGGGGAAAACCTCGGCCCATCTTGACTTCTGAGAGACACTGCCACTCTAAAAGGCTCTTTTTATACCCAATCATGTTGCCAATTTGACCTTATAAGTTGCTAATTGGTCCGCCACCTTATTGCTACCTGTCCCAACTTTTTTGTAATGTGTAGCTCTCATGAAATCCAAAATGAGCCAATATTTGGCATGCCATTTCAAAAGGTCTCACTTTCGACATTTGATATGTTATCTATATTCTATTGTGAATAAAATATAAGTTTATAAGATTTGTATATTATTGCCTTCCTTTTTATTCACAATTTGTACAGTGACCCAACTTTTTTGGAATCGGGTTTGTAAAATGAAATTGAAACTTACCTGCATGAACTCGCCAGATCTGGGTGTCGTTTTTTAAGATGTTTGCAATTTGTTTGTAAATTGTTTGCAAATTGACATTGTTTGCAAATTGGTTTTTAGATCTATGATGTTTCCCTTGTCATCAGCCACAAATCCAAAATATTTTCATAGCCGTGTCTCAGTGCTTTTATAAAGAGGAAGCAAAATGTGCACCTTTTCAAAAGCGCATCAAGAACCTGGTTGACATAGTATTCTGTACCACTAAGAAAATATGGTGCTATAATGTTAACATTGTTTAGTACTGACTTGGCCCTAAATACTGGGACTTTTGACAACACTAGTAGGCACTAATGCACCCTCTTACCATCAGAGATGCAGGCTTTTAAACTGATCACTGATCGCCTAATTTATTGCAAAATGTCACTTCAGTTGTTTGTTTAAAGTAACACTTTCTTTTTCCAGCATTTTATTAGCCTTGCCCTAACTTTGACGTTATTATGAATAAAATATGGTTTTATAAGATTTGCATATGATTGCATTCTGTTTATATTTACATTGTACACAGAGTCCCAACTTTTTTGGGATGCTGTGTAATTGGGGTTTGGGGTTGTAAATCATAATACATCTTACATCTATTTGTTTTATCTTTTAAGCTATAATTTTTTTTTTTTTTTACTTTGATAGCATATATAGAACATAATACCTTTATGATTTCTTTAGGGTGATCTTGAGCAGAAGCAATGAATAGTTCATGTCCACTCATTATGCCTTCTGCCAAGAAATATTGCAACAATGCACGAGAATAGCTGTCAAACTCATCCTCCCCTGCAGAAAACACACATGAAACAAGCACAAACACAGATGAACACAAACAAACACACTAATGACTAACTGTTAAATGAATAAAAAAAAAGATAGGATAAACTTATTTATTGGATATGAAATTATTGCAATCAGACTTGTATAGTTATGAAGTATAATAGTTAGTATTGTATGTATTTTTAAGTAAAGAAAAAGAAAGAGCTAAAAAAAAACCCATGGAAATACATGATTTGTTTGTTCACTCTACAGTTTGTCAAATTCTTAAGTGAGCATTTTGATGAATTTGATCCTTGTAAGATTCTGGGTGTGGATGTATGTCTTAATGGTATTAATGTGTGGATGTGAGATTTTACTGATGTCTGTGTAGCCCTCAATTTTTAAAAGGCTGCTACTTCCATCTCTTTAATCATCTCCAGGATAATTATGGAAATTCAAACCAATATAAAGGCACTGAAAAAGCAAGAAAATAAAGAGGACCTATGGGACTCTTTGAAAGACCCACCAAGTGTATTGTTACTTCTCTTTGACTCTGTCAACACCTTGCCTATTTTTGAGGCCTTTAAGTATGTTGTTTGTATGTTATTATTTATATGTTATTTACTTATGCAAGTTATTTAATTATTTTGTTTAGTTATTATAGAAACTGCTGTGGAGTCAAAAATGATTTGTTCAAAGCTTTTGAGTCTGCTTCTTTCTTTATTATTATTTGGTTTAAGCTTACTGCTGCTTTTGATACTATTAGTAAATTTGATCTCTATAGACTGCTTTTGTGTCAGATGATTAGAGGTTGCATCCTATCTCACTGCAAGCAATTTGTTCATAAATGGTTGTGACAGTTCTAAAATTCATCCTGTTTGCACTGGTGTCCCACAAGGTTCACTTTAGGTCCCTTTAGTTATCAGCATATTTATTTTTCCCCCTGGTCAGCAAATACAGTAATCCCCCATTTATCGTGGTGGTTACGTTCCAAAACCGCCCACAATAAACAAAAAACAGCGATAAACGGACGCCACCCCAAAAATGCTTTTTTTGTAAATCATCCTCCCACACACTTTAAACACACAGAAAACATTTGCAGGAATACAGTAATTATATTTGAATTAATAAACTTAATTATTTCAACAAAAAACTTAACATAAAAACAATTCCATATAAGTATTTTGGTCTATTATGCTATCCGTGAGAGACCGGGAAAATCAGCAAAACCGTGGTAAAGCAGGGGATTACAGTACACAATTTTTGAAAATCAGGCAAAATCTTGGTTTGAATTAATTTTTTTGACTCAATGGTTGAAAAACTGATTCATATTTTTTTTTTTTTACTGCATTGATTACTGTAATGCACATCTTGTTGGGGTATATAAAGAACTGTAAAAAGTTTTAGGCAGGTGTAAAGAAATGTAAAGTAAGAATGCTTTTTAAAAAACAGATTACATTGTTTATTTGTATCAATTTACAAAATGCAAAGTGTAGAACAATAGACAATAAACAATAGAAAATCTAAATCAAATCAATATTTGGTGTAACTACCCTTTCTTGTGCACACTTTGCACAAAGGCAGAGATTTTGTACGTTCAGAGTCAGAGGTGCATCATTACCGATTTCAACAAGCAAGTGCTAAAGGTCATCAATTTCATATGTAGGTTAAAACATAGTCATTGGCTGAAACAGAAACAGCTGTGTAGGAGGTGTAATACTGGGTGATGAACAGCCAAACACTGTTACTAAAGTGAGCTTGTGCAAAACAGTTTCATGTCACAGGTCATGGCAAGACTGAGCACAGCAATAAGTCACAAGGTCTGCAAGGTCTCTCCCAGGCAAAAATTTTAAAGTAGAATGGGTTTCATGGTGTGCTGTGCAAGGTGTGCTGTTCAAGCACAAAAAATGGCAGTGTTAAGGACCTTAGACACAGTGTTTGGCCAAGAAAGCTTATTTTAACAAATATTTTTACAAAATGTTAAATATTTGACTGTAGCAGGTGGCAAGTTGTTTGCCAAAAATCTGAAGAGCAGTTTGAGTGTCTACAGGCAACAGTAAAGCATGGTGGTTCTTTGCAAGTTTGCAGCTGCATTTCTGCAAATAGTGGAGATTTGGTCAGGATTATTGGTTTCCCTAATGCTGAAATATATCAAGCAGATATCTATCATGCAATACAATCAGAAAGAAGTCTGATTGCCCCAAATATATTTTACAGCAAGACAACAACCCCAAATATACAGTACAGTCAATGTCATTAAGAACCACCATTAAGAACTACCATTATTAAGAATATTGCTCGCAATTGATGGTTTGGATCCCACAGGGCTTGGATCTTAACATTAAGTCTGTCTTGGATTACATTAAGAGACAAAAGGATTTTAGGCAGCCTACATCCACAGAAGATTTGTGGTTAGTTCTCCAAGCTGTTTAATTGTCCAACCTCTGCATTTCATTTATGTAGAACCTGGGTTCAGGAGGAACGTTGTTTCATTTCATTGCGTACTGCATCAGCTATATATGGTTGAAATGACAATAAAAGCTTCTTGACTTGACTTGACCTGCTGAGGTCCCTCATAAACTGTGAGCAAGTGAAGAAAGAATTGATGCTGATTTGCAGGTAAAGGGTGATCACACTAAATACTGATTTAGTTTGGATTTCTATTAGGTTAATTTACTTTTCATTTTGTTACCTGATAAACATATTTATTAACATTTCTATTTTAAAAGCATTTAAAAAAAATTTACACCTGCCTAAAGTTTACAAAGTTCTTTACATCCACTAAATAATTTATAAGAAGATTTAGCTAGAAACCTAATTAGGATAGAGATTATTCCTATGACAAGCTACTGAGAACTTTTTTATTTGATAAACAATATAAAGCACTCTTTATGTGGCTTCGGATAAAGGTGTCTGCCAAATACTGTAAATGTAAAAAAAAAAAAAAAGAAATGTCTACATGTTTATTCTTACCAATAAGCAGCAGACTTCCCACTGCCAGTCCTCCTCCTAATGAACAGGAAAATGTACTGTTTAACATTTTTTAAATGTAATGAATATAACCTATGCCTTCATTCTGCAGCCATGTCTTTACTATTTCATGGAGCAGTGTACTTCAAAATCATATCATTCTATAACATACTATCATAACATATTATTTACTATTTCACAAAAGCAGTATACTTTAAAAATCAAACCATCAACTGTAATTTATTTGCACTAACGGTGTATGGACGCTATTTTTTTTGTGTATTACACGTTGCATTATAGTCAATAGCAGCAGCTTTCAGCTCACAACAGGGTTTTACTCTGTTAAACAACACCAGCAGTTTATTTAAATGGGAGTTGTACTGTCCCTGCGCTGAATAGTTCAGGTAAAGGCAAACTCACCGAGAGCACAATCCAGAGACGGTATACCGGAAGAAATGATGAGCTGCCCAGTGTGAACAGACGGTTTAGTTCCAGGAATTTGAATCAGTTTACTGCGGGTTTTTTTCTGAAAGCTGGTGACGTTTCCCGATAAACGGGTCCCTTTAGCTGCGCTCTGCATGGGCACTGCCATGCTGGATAGAGGAAAACAAATGACACTCCTTTCACATTCGCGAGTTCAAAGTTCATAGTAAACGGAAGTGAATAAAAGGTTCTGTCTGTAACTGTAAGGTAAGTTTTTTATTTGAGCACTGCTTCTAATTCGTGTTTTAATAGATGCGAACAACAGTAACGTTTTACATGTAAATAAATAAACACAAAATTGTTTAAGTACTCGGCTTGGTTGTGGAAAAAGGAGATATTCGCGATGTGTTTTCATGGAGCTCATATCTCTTTGGCTTAAAAAAAAACAACGGGGTTATATTTTAAGTGTATGACTGGTTGTATTAAAATAAGCTGAAATATTACGTTACATGTTTAAAATAAACTCTTGATTATAAAAAATAAAATAAAAATAAAAATACCAAGAAAAGAAAAGAACACATTAGCATTATTCTCAGTCCGGTGTCCATGTTTCCGGTTTATATAGTGATTACTGGCGGATTTTTTTTTTTGTGGAAGTTTGAAGATGTTCCTCTCTTATTCTCTGCTTTTGTCCGAATTTTAGATCCAAAATGAATCTGAAATGACAAAAACGAGTAAAATACATATGCTCATTGGGCGCAATATTTATTGTCAAATGAATTATTAGTTTTCTTGTTTGTGTTTATTTTGTAAATAATAAAATCTAATGTTAGATACATGGTTGGTAAACTGAGATTTATTTCTAACTCTGTGTATAGGGATCTATCTTTAATAACACGTGCAGTTTTATGTAATACAGTAATTTAAACTTACTGTAAGGTTGTATGGTCCTGTCAAATGCAATATGTTTTATAAATTATTAATTACAACACTGTAATAACTATATATATATATATATATAGTGCATGAATCAATCTTTTTAAGTTTACCCAGGCTCTCCTTTTAAACAAAATTCTCTGCTTTCCCAAGCATAAAAGCATAAACATAACATTTCCATTCAGATAGGTGGCTTACGGCTTACTGTGTGATTATGTGTGTAATTTAAGACTGTGTGTACTGTATGTCTGTATAATGGGAGGCTTGTGACTGGTTATCAATGTAAATGTTAGGCTTTTTTTTTTGCCACACTGAAGTTTTCATATTTATGAGTGCAGTGTTTTAAAGCACTCCTCTGCATGTCTCGCTGTGTTTTTTAATTTTGTTAATTTTAAATTTTTATTTTTTATCTTGGAACTTATGCACAGTTGTTTAATCCTAAACATTCACTTCTTCTGGCTCCACCCTCTATTCACACCTGACAACACCCCCATTATCACTGTGAGACTGTGTCTAATGCAAAACTGCGTGTTATGTGAGATTGTGTAATGTTATACTGTGCACTACAATAACAGTTGCTTTTACAGGTTATGATACAGGTGTTTTGTGGAAGTACTTGATGTCACAGCGTTTGTTTAGCAAGGTGTTGGGTTTTTTCGGCTATGCTGTTCAGTATGGCTGCATCGCTCACTGCACATTCGAGTACATTGGAGAGTTTGTCATGGTAAGTTAATAACATCTTGTTTTATTAACTTATAATACACATAATGTTAAACATAGTCATCAGCTTAACTCATACAGGTCATCTAACCAAGATATAAATTAAGTTCCATTTAACTTTTTTTGCTGTCTAACAAACATACAGTGCCCTCCACAATTATTGGCACCCCTGTTTAAGAGGTGGTCGTGGACTTCTAAAAATTCTCCTTTTCTTTAAAACAACATAGAACCCAAATGCAAAAAAAGAGAAAAATCCAACCTTTCATTTAAGTACATTACTTTGGTGGTAAAAAAAATCATACATTTAGAAGAAAAAAAAAAACTTGAAATCATGTGTTCCACAATTATTGGCACCCCTAACAATTCCTCTGAAAAATTTAATATTTTTTTTTATATATATTTTTCTGTAGTTGCTAAGGTTGGTCAGGGTATCTAGGGCCTTTTAATTAGTAATTCATGATTTCCTGTTTCCCTGGGGTATAAATATGACGTGACACAGAGGCCTAATAAAAAATTTAATATTTTTTTTTATATATATTTTTCTGTAGTTGCTAAGGTTGGTCAGGGTATCTAGGGCCTTTTAATTAGTAATTCATGATTTCCTGTTTCCCTGGGGTATAAATATGACGTGACACAGAGGCCTAATTCTCTTACCCATTTGTCAACATGGCAAAGACAAGAGAACACACCATTCAAGTAAGGCAGATGTTTGTTGACCTTCATAAGTCAGGCAATGGCTACAAGAAAATAGCCACTCGCCTTAACTTGCCGGTATCTACAGTCAGAGGAAACATTAAGAAGTTTAAAACAACTGGAACAGTGACAAACAAGGCTGGAAGAGGTCCCAAGTTTATCTTGCCACAACGCACTGTGAGGAGGATGGTAAGAGAAGTAAAACAATTTCCCAAGCTCACCATCCCAGAATTGCATCAAAGAGTGGCATCTTGGGGTCACAGATTCTCCAAAACAACCATCAGACGCTCTACATGCCAACAAGCTGTTTGGGAGGCATGCAAGTAAAAAGCCTTTTCTCGCTAACACTCACAAACGTAAACGTCTGGAGTTTGCTAAGCGGTACTGGGACTTCAACTGGGATCATGTGCTTTGGTTAGATGAGACTAAGATTGAGCATTTTGGCAACAAACACTCTAAGTGGGTCTGGCGAATGAGTATGACGAAAAGCACCTCATGCCCACCGTGAAGTATGGTGGAGGATCTGTGATGCTGTGGGCCTGTTTCTCTTCCAAAGGCCCTGGGAACCTTGTAAGGGTGCATGGCATTATGAACGCTTTGAAGTACCAGGATATTTTAAATAAAAACCTGATGGCCTCTGCCAGAAAGCTGAAGATGGGTCGTCATTGGGTCTTTCAGCAGGATAATGATCCAAAACATGTGGCAAAATCTACACAAAAGTGGTTCAGCAGTCACAAACTCAAGGTCCTCCCATGGCCATCTCAGTCCCCAGACCTCAACCCAATCGAAAACCTGTGGGGCGAGCTAAAGAGAAGAGTGCATAAGAGAGGACCCAGGACACTGGATGATCTAGAAAGATTGTGCAAAGAAGAATGGTCAAAAATCCCTCTCTCTGTGTTCTCCAATCTTGTGAAATGTTATAGGAGGAGATTAAGTGCTGTCTTGTTGGCAAAAGGAGGTTGTACAAAGTATTAACATCAGGGGTGCCAATAATTGTGGCACACATGATTTCAAGTTTATTTTTT